>JANVCC010000019.1:4022669-4110169 GCA_025345505.1 Todiramphus chloris collaris | reverse complement strand
ATAAAATCTCTATTTTTTTAACTGTTACAATTTATTATTATTATTTAGGAGACATTAAAAAAGACAATGGTCAACAACTACCACTTAACAGCACTTGTGGGAGATGGGAAGCATAGTATGCTGTGAAGCAGAGTGCTAAAGGATATTCTGTGTGGTGGTTGTGTGAGAGATCCAATCATCACATAAATTCAGTGAACATTTATACAGCAATAACTTCCCGTATAGAAGAGGAGCTAAGGCTGGTTTAGGATCAATAGAGAGAAAGTATCTTATTTTGTTGACCTGCAGCTTAGGAGAGGTAAGTGATGCAATGGTATCCCTACCTAACTTGTAAGGCACAGAGGTTTAAGTGCTTGGCTGTACTTTTGTATCTGGTTTCCTAAATCCTGCACCCTATCCCTCCAGCAACACTAAACAACAGCTCAGTGCTTGCTGAGAAGTTTTACTACTGACTGACTTCCAAACCTAGGATGACATTAGAAGTATTTGTGCAATTCCTGCTTACTGGGATTAATTCTTGACCAAAGGGAAAGGCAGCATGTGCCAGCATGTCTACATGGGACCGGTGCAGTACCTGCTGGAGGGGCTGTAGCTGAACTGGAGGACACTGAGTGACTCACTGATGGCACAGACACTCCAGTACTTTGATGGCCTGGCTGGCTGGCACCTCGGAGAGCTAGCCTGAATTTTTGATCTGCCACTTGTATGCAAAGTTTCAAAGGTGAATTGTCATTTCTGGAAAAAAAACTGTCACTGACTCAGAATAAGTTTTTGTTTTCTTTTGTTTTATCTTTCTTCCTCCTTAGTATCATTATTGGTAGACGCCATACAACAAACAGTGGGCATTCTGGATTATAAATCCATTTTTTAATGTTTCTAAGACTGTGGATGGTATTCTGCTTAATCTGGATATTAAGGACATCCTGGTGTGTTCCAGAATGAACTGATTTGGGGATGGGTTCAACCTCCACAGAAAGGTGGTTTAAAACCCATTGCTCTGCCAGGCACATACCTGTGAACTATGGTTTAACATTCAGAAGAGCTGCAGCGAGTTGCCCGTGCTTTCCTGATATCAATGCTGTTTGACAACCTTATGCATCTTTCACTGAAGTGTATTTGAATGATGCTGGGCTTTCATCCTTAGGCCATCGAATGAAACTAAGCACTTGTATGTTAATATTTTGCTGGTAGGTGGAGAGATTAATTTTACAAAACATTGGCTCTGGCTCCTGATGAACATTTCAAAATTCTCTTGACAGCTTCAATAGAAATGGCATGGATGTGAACACCTGCAGCAGCAGGAGGTCTGTGGGACACTCCTCCACCCCAATCCATAACCTCTGAGGGTTAACTGTAAGGACTGATGCTTTGGGAGAGAGGGAGGAAGAAATATCAAAATGGGATTTCTTATGTTGTCCTTGGGCTTGAGCAATGTTGCTGATTGGCCAACTATTATTTTTTAATACTGGATGGCCAGAGTCCAAGTAAGCATTGTAATGACCTCAACGATCTGGTGCAGTTCATGGCTGCAAGGTCTGCAGGAGGGTGGCAGCCTGCCAGCCCCCCCATACATCATCGGCAGGTTGCTGTTTCTGGCAGACTGGAGTTAGTTGTTGTAAATGAGTGACACTGCCTATAACTCACCTTTAAATCTCACCTCACGGGTGTCGGAAGAGCTGTGGGTACGTACTCATGTGCACAAAGGCATCCCCATAGGCACGTTGCCCACCTACGCTCACCTGCAAAGTGCTTGTCACTGCCTTGACTTACCTCAGTGTGATTGACGATAATTAGGTTTCGGCTGCCTTCTGATGCAGAAATACACACCACCATGTTCTGCTCCTGCAGTTGTGCCTCTGAAAGGCTATCGATTCACACTTTTACATTTTTAAAAGGTCATGGCAATAATTCCGCCTGAATTGTGCTAAGTGAAAATAGTTTGCAGAGGTAATATGGTTCCTGCTCACTTCCAGTGTAAACAAAAGCCAGTGGTTTTTATTATTGTTTTTAGTAGATTCTAATTACATCACTCTCACATCCTATCAATGAACTATTTGTGAAGTTGTAAGGCAAGTGACCT
This sequence comes from Todiramphus chloris collaris, assembly GCA_025345505.1. Lineage (NCBI taxonomy): Eukaryota > Metazoa > Chordata > Aves > Coraciiformes > Alcedinidae > Todiramphus > Todiramphus chloris. Next base: position 4,108,089 of record JANVCC010000019.1, on the reverse strand, counting down.
TCAACGTTATATGACTCTTGGTTCCGTGCAGAGATATTTTATTTTTCTATTATACAAGATGTGCTTATCATAATATGGTGCTCACATTAAAAATTAAAAACATAAGAATAAAAATTGCCTTTTTCCCCTTGTCCTGGCATATATCTGTCCATTTTAATAAGACAAAAATGTCTACAGGTCTATGACTGTGGTGTTAAATGTGCTTACTTTTTGTAAAATATCGTGGTAGTTAAACAAACAGCATTCTCTGGCTTGACTGGGAACAGATTGTTCCCAACAGCTCTTTTGACTAACAGGCTGTATAATGCAATGAGTTAACTTATTAGAATACATAGTTACTGCAGCCCAAGTGCTCTAGAAAGATGACAGAAAGCTATGGATGCTATGGCATAAATAATTTCAATAGCTGTGCTGCATTTAGTGACTTTGTATTCTGTCTGGTTTATGGGATTTAAAACCAGGACTAAACTCATGAAGGAAAAAGAGAAGGAAAGATTTTATTCACAGAATGAGCCTTCCTATCTTCTTACAGGTTTTTTCCCTTTGTTTCCATCATTTTAAATCATTTTACTGTGTCAATCAAGTACATCCATTGAGCTTTTAGACTTTCTACCAGCAGTTTTATGCTGCCACGTAGACCTACTGAAGAACAGAGCTGAACATTCCCTCCCTACATCGTGGGTGATGTCCAGCGTATGAGAGAGTACATGGAAAAGGATTTTCCTTCTAATCATATTTAGCATTAATGGTAACAGACATTTGCAGAGATGGCAGCTTAAACGTACTATGTTCCTATGTGCCTCTATTCAGTCCCACTACAGTTGCCATAACTCACTCCACAATTGATTGTTAATTTACTTTAATACATGTATCTGTAGCAAGTGGAGTTGATAAATATTGAGAAAGTATGTGATAGGCTATCTAACCTTCTTCATATAGGTGAAACACTACAGAGCTGAAATCCATTCATGCTCCCTGAACACAATGCTGTATTCTGGTTTTCCATTCAGAGTGTGGTAAATCTGTCAGCCTAATGGGACACTTTGTAAGACGTTTTCCTTTTTAAGTGCTTTAATGGGAGTAAGCATTACATTGATCCAAAATCTAGCCTAACATTTCATATTGTGAAGTGTGGTATTGTGTAGTTAGCTGCATAAAAGTACAGTGGTGTTTCGTTGTTCCCTTTATTCTAAGCTGAATTTTGCCAACCTGATACTCAGCCTACCATTTATATGTGGAACAAAATCATCATGTGGTTTGGCCATCAAATTCCAAGGTCGTACTGTGCTTTCATCCAGTATAAACACAAGTGAAGGTGGTAAGTAGGCAGAGCACACAGACAAACTTGCATCTTTTTTCCCTCTTTCCCTGAAGTGGAAGGACCATGATAACTGAGACACTGCCAGAATGAGATCTGTGTGGATATATAGTGATACTTTCCTAAAATATTCCCAGCACCCACTAATTTGCAGGTCAAGTACTTCTTAAGCAGAAGTGATGTCTCTATATTTAGTATCACTGATGGATTTATATTTAGTATCACTGATGGATTTTTCTTCCCTGAAAGGATAAAGTGAACTCAGTTACTCAGTATGATGGGTGGCAAACTTTGAAAACAGTTCACAGTGTGAACATTTATGATTGATCTTACAAGCTCTTAAATGTTGGAGGTTTGAGTTGAGTAAGGCTGATGTTAGGTTTGATATGGCCACAGCCATACACCAGACAAAAATATTTGGATTTAAATGGCAAGAGGCAGATGGGTACCTGACCAAAATGGCCAGTCAGGAAAAGTCCTGCTCTGAGAAAGATGTGGAAATGCTGAGATGCAGTCAGGCTCTGAAATCCTTTTGCCAAGCTGAATTGTGATGCAGTGAACACCTGCCTTGCACATAAGCATTATTATTACATGTTACAGGTTGGGATTTTTACTGCTGCTCAAATGTAAGTTAGCTCTGAGTTCTCCAGCCTCCCAGTACTTTTCCCAATTTAGAAAGGAAAGCATTTTACCTAAAAATTTCTAAAGCAGTAAACGTGAAATACTTTGGGAAATTCTGACTTAGGGGACAATGGCACGAGATGAAGTCTTGTAAAATCAGCAAACCCAAGGGCCTTGCAGGGAATCCAACAAATTTCAACCACAGAGCAAACTCCTTGAGAGTGCAGAGTCACTGGAACCCCCTGAATTGTAAAGTGCTTTTTGTTACCCAACATGGTTGTGTGCCACCTACAAGCCTGGGATTGACAGTGTAGAACTCGGACAATGCACCCACAGCCCTGAATGTATATTGATCTGTGCTGTCACAGCTCAGTGCTTATAGCTCAAGCTTTTCCCTGCCTCTTTGTGTTACACCCATGTGCTAGGCTTCCTCTGAGTACTGCATTTATTCCAAAAAAAGCTATCAATCTGTGACATTGTTTGTAACAGGGAGAAAAAGTCAACATTAGAAATCGTTTCTGTACTGTATAACCTTTGAGATTTATCACAGCTTGGATTTTCCAAGGGCTGACTTTAAGGTGACAGAATGAGCTGTCTCATGATTTCTTTTTTTGTTTATTGGTTCACTGTGTACAAAAAAGCTCTATAAATAATAATCACCGATGCAGACTGGTACAATTGCTAAAGATGCTTAACCTGCTGGCTACAACTATCTTTTGAAGTGGTGTTTTTTCTCCCTGGCTGATAGGGGTGCACTGGTGCTGCCAGAAGAAAGATGGCAGAAATTTGGAGCATGTCGGTTGTGTACTTGGTGAACTTCTGCTGCAGAGAAATGTCAAGGTCAGAACATGATTGAAGAACCTTCTTCCTCTCTTGAAGTTGCTGTTCCTGTATGATATTGTTTTCCACTGTAGAAGGTTCTCTTAAAAATGAGGTTGAGATCCCTAAAGAAATTGCTTCAATCAGCAACAGTGCTTAATGACTGTTAATGGGAAGTGGAGATAGGATAGTAAGTGTTACTTTGATTAATAAGAGAACTGCAGAGAATTTAAATTGTGCCACTGATGGATTATTTTCTTCAAGCTTGATAAGCGCTTCTCATTTGTTCTTAAATTTGGTCAATACTGTTAAAGACAGCAAAATGAAGTATAATTAATTCTATTACTGCTACTCAGACCCAGTGTTACTGGGAAACAGATTGCGATACAGACAACAACGTTAGGTAACACTTCTGACAGGTTTATCATAGGAGGACCTGTCGGTCGTCAAAAGTAGAAAACTTCTTCTCCTCCATGGTTAGAAACTGCCCAGCATTAGTTGCCTTTCTTTGCACATGTTGGTCTATTTGAATCTTCCACAGAAATATTTGCAGTAAAGAAAGTAGATGGTTCTGAAGTATGTGGGCAAAACAATCATATCCAGTTTATTCCTCACCTGATACTTGGGGATATTGTTGGAATCTGAGTATATCTCTACAGATACTGAGTTTGCACTTGTATAAATAACTTTGTTGAGTTCAGTATTGTGGTATAAGGATCTATGAAAATTTAGGACATTAGAGGGCTTGGGAGGAAGGGGTGAGATGGGATTTTTCCACTCCAAGATCACAGAATTACAGAATTGCAGAATCAGAGAATGGTAGGGGTTGGAAGGGATGTCTAAAGATCATCTAGTCCAATCCCCCTGCCAGAGGAGGATCTCCTAGAATACATCACACAGTCCAGGTGGCTTTTCCACCACCTTTCTGGGCAGCCTGTTCCAGTGCTCTGTTACCCTCACAGCGAAGAAGAATTTCCTCATGTTGAGGTTGAGCCTCCTGTTTTCCAGTTTATGGCCATTGCCCCTGCTCCTGGCAGTAGACACCACTGAGAAGATCCTGGCCCCATCTTCCTGACATCCACCCTTTAGATATTTATAAGCACTGGTAAGATCCCCTCTCAGCCTCTTCTCCAAGATAAACAGACCCACCTCTCTCAGCCTTTCCTCCTATGGTAGGTGCTTCAGGCTCTTAGTCATCTTAGTGGTCCTGCACTGACCCTCTCCAGCAGTTCCTTGCCCTTCTTGAACTGGGGAGCCCAGAACTGGACACAATACTCCAGGTGAGTCCTTACCAGCACAGACTAGAGGGGGAGGAGAATCTCCCTTGACTTGCTGGCCACACTTTCCTAATGAATCCCAGGATGCCATTGGCCTTCTTGGCCATGAGGGCACACTATTGGCTCATGGTCATCCTGTTGTCCACTAGGACTCCCAGGTCCTTTTTCCCAGAGCTGCCCTCCAACAGATCAGCCCCCACCCTGGACCGATACATGGGGTTGTTCCTCCCCAGATGCAGTGCTTTGCACTTGCCCTTATTGAATTGCATTAGCTTTCTCCTTGCCCAGCTCTGTAACCTGTCTAGGTCATGCTGGATGGCAGCACAGCCTTCTGCTGTGTCAGCCACTCCTTGCTGTTCTGTATCATCAGCAAACTTGCTGAGATTATATTCTATCCCTTTGTCCAGGTCATTGATGAATATACTGAATAGGGCTGAACCCAGTACTGACCCCTGGGGGATGCCATTGGTCACAGGCCTCCAGCTAGACTCTGCCCCATTGACCACAACTCTCTCAGGTCTTCCTTTCAATTGGTTCCCAATCCATCTCACCTCCCAATGATCTAATCTGCACTTCCTAAGTCTGTCTGTGAGGATGCCAGGGGAGACAGTGTCAAAAGCTTTGCTGAAGTTGAGGTAGATCGCATTCATCACCTTCCTCTTATCTATCCATCTAGTGATGCCATCATAAAAAGCTATCAGATTGGTCAAGCATGACTTCCCCTTGTAGAATCCATGTTGAATTCATGCTGACTACTCGCGAGAAGCCTCGTTTCCTCAACATGCATTGAGATGGCACCAAGAATAAGCTTTTCCATGACCTTTCCAGGGATGGAGGTGAGGCTGACCGGCCTATAGTTACCTGGGTCCACCTTCTTGCCTTTTTTGAAGATTGGAGTGACATTGGCTTTCCTCCAGTCCTCAGGCACCTCTCCTGTTCTCCAGGACTTTTCGAAGATTGTGGAGAGTGGCCCAGCAATGACTTCCACCAGCTCCCATACATAGTAATGTATAATGCATCATTTTATTTGCTGACCCCATGTCCTGTGAATTTAACCCCTCTACATACTGTTAGGATCCAGCACAGTGACTAATACATTTATTACACTACAATTTCTCAAATACATTTTCTGTTTCATAATCATGTTTGTTTCTTGAAGTTCAGCATGTGTGTACCCTATGGGTTATATATGGCCTGTATAATAAATAATCATATTATAGCAGCACCTACAAGTTCCAATTAGGTCCTGATTTTGTTAGGCTTTGGCAAACGTTATAGTCTTCCCTCAGGAAAGCTCCCACAGGTATTTAAATGCCAAAGGGAAGCTTTCCTTCACTTGGAGCAGTGAGTCACTGAGATCTGCAGAGGTCTCTAGTCATGCGCATTTGCACATCTAGCATCTCTTGCTGCAGTGGGCCATGATCCTACTGAGGATGGAAAGTGCTAATCCAATGTAGGTATTTAGTGAGAAGGTAGCGTAGACTCCATACTGGTGTATATATAAATTATCATTATGCTTTTAAACAAGCCTATTTACATGATACAAAAGGTAGGGAAAATATACTGAGAAATGCAGTTTTTTCTGAGGCATCTGTGCCACTTCTGAACTCAGATTTTAGCAAAAGGCGATCAACAGCTCATACATTCTTCAGTCTTGGGAGAAATCCAGGCTATGTGCAAAAGAATGAGAAAACTGTTATGTGCTTTCATTAGTGGTTGCTGCAATTATCGCTTAATTTAACAGACTGTGCCTACTTCAGAGTCCATGCTTCTCCGATTCTGACTGCAGAAAGTCATTGTGTGAGTTATTTCAAATTAATTTGAAATGAGAGTGTGTTGGCTAATAGTATAGTTATAAAATCAGTGAAGGTCTAATTCTGTTATTAAAAATGTAAAGCTTATGTATTATGAATAAAGGGTTCGTTCTTTTCCAAGGATATTCTATAAACATAATTTCTGAAAGTATTGTGAACACAGAAAATGTATTTCAGGCATGAATTTACGTACAATGGTCTGTACTCTAGAGTGCAAAAGTACATTAAAAGCCTCAGGTGGAAGGTCATGTTTAAAACAGAAGCAGAGAACAAAAAACAGTGACAACTCCTTTGCCTCTGGAAGTCCCTGTTTATAACTCTGTTGGCATTCCATGCAGCAAAGGGAACAACTGAACATCTTTCTTTCACTGAACTTGTTTTCAGACGTTTGTGGGTGGCTCATAAGAAATGTGGTGAATCATTCCTTCATTGATACTTTCTTGCAGATAACCAGAGTAAACATTGAGCCTGATTACTAGACACATTTTAAATCTACAGGAAAGGATGTCAAGGGCCTCATAATCCTGGCAAGTAAAAAGATGGCAGCCAGCATGTAAAGAATAGCAGTGTCAGAGTACTGATGATCTTTTCAGAGTGGTGTATGTGTATGCAGTATATGCAATGTATTTACATTTATTTTAAGGAGAAGGCTTTTAGATCAAACCAGAAGCCTTGTGTATCACTTGTCTTCCTACAGAGAACCATTTATCTACGTGGGCCAGCAACTTTTTGAAAGATATCAGCTGGCATCATATAGTGCTTCTAGTGCACAAAAGACAAAGAAACTTTAAATCTTTGGTATTATCTCTGTAGAACTAACCAGAGATTGGGAGGCCAAATAAACTTTTCTCCAGCCCAGGTTTTTCTGTTATTCCGTTTTAGTGTCTGTCAGTTTGATACAAAACTCCACATATGCCTTTAGGTGTGTATATTTGTTTGTTGCCACTCTATTATTATGCAGCTCAATGGAAATTCTGCTGGATAACTTGTTTGCAAAGTTGATTCACGGTGGAAGATAGGTAGATCCTATATTCTCTGTTACAACAACCATCCTCCAGAATTAAGGGCTATATATCTGAAGGACTGTGGTGATGTAAATGTACTTTTCTGGAGGTACTTTAACAGTGTCTGGTTTATCATAAGCTAAGGCTTTGATAATGATAGAAAGCCCTACATGTACCAAAAGCCCTGATTAAGAGAGCAGTACAGTTTGTTACAATTATGTAGGTACTTGGCTATTATGTAAGTTTATTAAATCATATAAAATTTCAATTTACATCATAATAGTCTATAAAAGATGAAGCACACAAAATAATAAGTATGTCAATTTATTTCATGTATGAGTTGTATTGTTGGTTGTGTTAAAACTGCCATTTTCAGAAGCAAGATTATTTATGCTAGAATAGTAATTTCCCATCTCACAGTTAAATTTTGTAGAAGTTAATTACAGATTGAAATAAAATTAATGTGGTATAAACGCTAGTAAAATGCCAGTGTAATGTTATATATGGTGTAGAAGGGGAGAATATATTTCTTTATATAGCACATACATATATATACTTATATCTGAGTCTCTGTTCATTGTAAGTATAATTTGGTGGAAACTGAGTGACATTGTCCTGGTACAGTGTGTTCAGGCTTTGTTCTTTTGCAGGGGTTGTTTTCCATACTACTTCTAATTTGCATAATGTATTATAATGGATTTCATAATGTTTGCAAAGTCAAGATGCAAAGTCAGGAAAAGTTCATTTTTTCCCATTGGAATCAAATCTTATTTTTTACTTGCACGCTTCCTAGAGTTCTCAGTGAAATGAAGCCAATGGTATCCCAGTTTGTTTTCTTTTGTTTCAGCCTACCCATGCTTTAGGAGATTGTAACTTATTTCTTCTTAGCATATCATAAAATATTCAGGACATGCCCAAAACTTGTGTTACTGTATTACAAATTGTCCTGCGGGCAGTTTTTTGGAGGTGGAGTTGCACTTCTGTATTTTGCACTGTGAAGAAGAACATGTCTTTATTCCTTTTTTGCCAGGAGGCTAATCTGAGTTTCATCCAGTACTGCTTCCTGTGTGCTCCTTGCTGGCTTCTGTTGTCATTGTATTTTATCATTATGCACAAGACTTGTCAGGAGTATCCTATTAATACAGTGAGTGAGTTGAGTGGTAATATCCTGAAAATGCACAGTCAATAACTGGGAAAGAAGTAAAGTGTCCTCTGTAAGTAAAGATCAGTTTAAACAAAGAGGATGAAAGTTCATAAAAAGCATGTTTGAAAAGGATGTTTTGAGGCTGGTCAGAGCTGGTCTGGACTTGGATGGAACAAGAGCTTGTCAGCGGTCTTGGAAATCATGATTTTCTTTACTTAATCTGCTTTCAGCAGAGTTCTGGCATCTGTTGGGTTGGAGCACTGGCTCCAGAGGAGATGACAGAGAAGACAAAACCATGAAGACATTACGGTCAAAATTTCAGGAGCAGTTGGGTGTTTTGGCTCTCACACTGTCGGAATTCAGCAGCTGGGAGAAACTACAGTGCAGCAGAAATTCCTCTCCCCCTCCTACTGGCTCCTGTGTGCAGCCCTCTCCTGCTAGAGCTTTCTTTCACCTTGTTCTAGTAGGGTTGTCACTTATTTGGAAGAAAAGTGGGGCTTTGTGTCAGAGCTCCTCAAGAATTCACAGCCTTCAAAGTCCTGCAGACATCCAGAGTGCAAATTTTGACTGAGCAGCAGGGGAGAAAACTGAAGAGGGAAGGGGGGACAGAAATCCTCATCTTTTGGACTTTGCATTATTGCTTTTGTCTAGATGGGTAACTATTTCCTTGTTGCTTTATTGCCAGTCCTGCCTTTAGATAGCTGTGTGACATATTCACAGCCACAGTGAAGACACTCAAGTCCTGTAATGCTTTTCAGTAATGTGGGTGCCCTGTGTTAGCTCAGGATACATCACATGGTTTCCAAAGAGCTTTGCATATTGTTTATGGCTTGTGCTTCATAAGGAATATCTCTTTTTATATAGCCTGGCCTAGCTTACCACCATTTTGGAGCAGGATTGAGAGTGTTATCACAACTGGCTTGCTAGGTGAAAGACTTTTCTATTTAGCTTTTAATAGAGCAAAAGTGACTCTAAATTTGTTAATATTCTTTAGGTTATATAGGACAAATTACAGATAAGTGAATAAGTAATGAAATTTGTAATGAGAATTTCTCAAGTATGAAATGTTGGCACAAATTAATTGCGGGATTTTACAGCTATTATAGTTTATATCATAAATGCAAAAATGACTAGGGCTTTTTAATTACAGTAGGAACACACTAAATTTTTATGGAGTGCCATTTTGTTAAAGAGGTACTTTAAGCATTAAGAGCAAATGCCATCCCTAACAGTGAGCCCAGATATCTGTGCCACATTAAATAAATATGCTATTGCTATGAAATTGTTCCTCAGATACTGTAACTGACTCAAAGACTAATGTGAAGTGTCTTTGCACACCTTCAGTTTACTGTGTCTTTTTCTCGGTCATTTTTAATTACTGTGTGTTTGCAGAGGGCCACAGTAAATCCTGTGGAAAAATATACAGGGCCTTTTCGCTTTACACTTCAAAGCAGGACTGTGAATAGCAAAATGTTGGTGTCTCAGTTGAAGTTAATATTATTGTGGAGGGGAGGAGGGAGGATGGGTGAATGCTAATTCTTATTAAATATTTGATGTGTAGAGAAATCTAATACAGTGGAAACTCAGAGAAATCTCATTACTTGGTGGAACATATTGCATACTAAGATAGAGATGACTCAGACTCACAAACTAACAGATTTCATAAAGAAGCACATCTGAAACAATGTCCTGCTGTTCTTTTCCTTTAAAATAAGAAATACACATATTGTATACTACCCTGCTTATCTATACACTTATTAGAGTCAAGAATATGTTTTAAAGGTATCACTGCATGTTATATTCCTCCGTGGTGATGCCATGTTAAGCTTTACCCCTCCTTTTCTTGCACAGCAGCTCTCAGAGCTAGCTAGCTAGACAGCAGTAGGTGCCGCAGATCCTCCTCAGCTTGTGTAGAGCTCCAAGGGTCCCTCTGAGCCTCTCCTTCTCCAGCCAATAAATATGTTCCACTCTGAGGCTGATGGTTTTGCTTAAGCACATGAGACTGCAAACTCACATCCTTTTTCAGTGCCTCTTCAAACACACACCGTGTCACAGGCTGCTTCCCCAGTTAAGGTCTCTAATCCATCACTCACAGTTCCTTAAGGGGATTAATTAATTTTAAAAATGATTGTGTTTCTAGGTATGCTAAATGTCCTCCCTCAAGGACAAATGCTCATCTCTCCGTGTGCACATCTCTTTTGATTCGTCTTGTACCGGAGTGGCCGGTATTATGCCTTGTATTACACAACCCCAAAACTGTGCTTGTGAGGAATTGCAAATGAACTGATCATCAGAGAGCTTGCTCATAATTAGCCGGTATCCTTTTCCTGAAGGTGAATCTCACTGGAGTGGAGACAGCATGCAAATATGATGCCATCACATCCAGGGGTAGGTAAGAAAGCACGGAGAAAACAAGCTCTGACAGGGTGCTGGATGGGGACTTGGATGTGCTGGGTTTTGCCTTCATCTCTAGTACTGGTTGGAATAATGTGTCCTTTCTGACCTTATAGCTCACTTTATTATCTGCAGCTTTTTAATGTGACCTGCTTTGTCAACCATATTCCAAAGTTATGGTAGAAACAGTGGCATAAAGGCTGGCTATCATTAAGCTTCTGTCTCTGAGACAGTGATGCTCAGAAAGAAGTTCTCTCCTATAGCTAGATGACCATGCTACTGATTAATTCAGTGATCATTAGCCACAGACGGGGAGCTCCTAGCTGCTGTTGAATAACATTTCCAAAAAATGAAATCTGTCACCAAGAAAGCACTAACAAGTATCACTTTTGCATTTGAGGTATCACTGGGGTGGGAAGCTGAAATTAAGTGACATGAGATTAACTCAGTGAAAACTAAGGCAACAAAATGTCTCCTGGAAAAAAGAGGTGAGACTCTAGATCCTAATCCACACAAAATGACAGGGATCTCCATTCAGTCACCTTTGACAGAGAAGAGGTATTTTCACGTCTCTGTGGTCTCCTAGCACATTCAGTCACCCAGATGGCCATTGGTCTACTGGTGTTCTGGCCTGACCAGTTGCACTGGGGCTGTACAGCCAGGGTTAGTCCAGCTGACCTTTGTCCTACTGTCCATTTCTCTGAATTGCACAGGACCTATAGTCTCTGTTAAACTCTCCTGCACTCTTTCCACAATGTGGAGGGGTAAAATGCAGAACATCCCGTTTCTCCTGCCTTATCCAGTCTCCTTCCTGAATTTTTCTTTCAAGGCCCGGTGACAATCTCCCAGACTTACTTATTTTGTGCTTGTGAAAACAAGTCAAGTTTATTTAAGTCTCACCCCAAAAGTTATTTGTCTGAAAGGTTTTTTTTCACAAATACATCATTGTTTCCCTAACTAAATTTCTCTGAATCCACCCTCACTTTTTTTCTTTGTTCCTGGTTCCTTAATTGGAAAAAAAAAAGAAAAAAAAAAAGAAAAGAAAAAAAAGAAAAAAGAAAAAAAAAGAAAAAGAAACAAGAGAGACAACAAAAATACAGTAAGTATTGTTTATCTTCTATTTGTATGTAAAGAAGGACTGAAGTTGCTGGGGGTGTGACCAGTGCCTCTGACTGAGCATGGTCTAGGCCAGCTATACTGGGCAGCAAGGGGGGTTGTACCTGCTTCAAAGAAGCCCTGTGGAACATCTCTCCTTCACTCTTTTCTGGGAGGTGAGACACATGTGATACCACAACCCTATCTGCTTTGATAGGGCTGGAATTAATCTAGCTGAATAAAATTAAGAAGCTAAGCAATAGGAAAACAACTAAACAAAAAGCCACACCCGGATTACACTTGTGTTTGTACTTATAATTTCCTGAAACATGTACTTCATCAGCAAACTCCTGAAGGATCTTGCTCCTTCCCACATGAATACAAGAAAAAAATACATGTTCTTTGCAAATTATATTAAAACAGGAAAAAGAGATGGCTGCTGAAATGCTCCCATTGTAAATGAAGAGCTTTATGTTTACACAAAAACCACTCTTGGAAAAAAGTAATTTTGCTAATGTGATATTCCCATATCTCCTGGGGAGCTTTGCGTTGTTAAGGCACTGTTTCAGATCCAGCACAGATCTACAATAAAAAGCAATAACAAGTAGCTCAAAGGAGTTAATGATTGCAATAGCTCTCCGGTACCATTCTTCACAGCATACTCACCACATCAGATGACAGTTATGCACAGTGTCAAAATGACCAGTGATGCATGAGCAGCTCAAACCATGAGTAGTGTGAGTTTGGTGCTCACCCTTGGAAATTAGGTTCTATTAATGAAAGCTTATGTTGTTGTGTACATATCTCTGCTTTCATGTCCAAGGTGTCTACTGGACCTGTTGCTAACCAGGGAGCTGACATTTCCCAGAGTCCTCTAATTACCACTGGATTTTCCTCGGGAGTCCTGGGATCACCCAACAGGTTGTAGCAGATTAGATTCCCTACTAGATCCCTACTACCAGATCCACCAGAGCTACAGTGGGTGAGTCTGTTGACTTGCAATGCAGTGCAAGAGGTGACCATTTTAAGTATAGCAATCCTCATCTCAAGGTAGCCTGATTTGCTTGCTTTGACTGCCTTTGACAACACAAAGCCTTGAACCTTTAGCTTGAGGCATTTGATCATACTGCTCACTGATCCCTTTCCCTGGTCAACCTTGTCTCGCCACATTAGAGAATTTAAGGACTAAGTAGGCTTGACCAGTCAGCAGTGGTCCTCCAAGACAGGCATTAAGTGTATTGAAAAGACAAACATTTTTCCTGCTGCTGCCTTGCTGAACTGTTCTGTGGAGAACCCTCTCAATCCAGCTGCTGGTGCCTTTCATGGGTACCAATTAAATTTTTATATGATGTTTTATAACCATAAATATACTCTACAGACTTGCACATAATTCCTCTGCTACTTTAACTGCATTTCAAAGCCCTTTTCAGCAGGCTTATCTTTGTTTTGCTTGTGCTGATTAAAAGGCAAGATATACTTTTAATAGGATAAGTAGTACCAGAGAGCACACTTCACATAAAAGAAAAAGAAATGCAGTAAAACCTTTGTTATCCAAGTAGAAGACATTGAAATAATTCAGCTAACCATGGGTTCAAATAACTAATAGGATTTGCAGGCTACTGAATACATCAGGGATTATGTCTTTGTTTTGTGCAAACAAGGTTTTTGAATGATCAAACCTCTGCCTTCAGGTAAGCAAAACAGCATATGAGAAGATCCTCTGCAAAAAGATTAAAGGCTAAAAATTGTGACTTGAAATTAAAGATTTCTTTAGAAGTATTTCTGAGACTCAGTGGGCCAAGAATAACCTGGAGGCAGACAAAAAGAGTAGTGCCATCCCTCTGGGCAGACACCTGCCTGAATGTACCAGCAGAACTAAGAATTTCCACGGAGATCCTCATTTCCTGTAAAGAATCTTCCAATTTTTTCAGTGCAGTTTATTCCTCTCCCCGGACTGTTTTTTACCCACAAATAACCCATAATTGTTTGTTTCCCCTGAAAACAGTGAAAAGAACCATATTGTACCATAAAATTAATGTCATGTGGGTACCCACCTCATCAGCTCTCCATTACTGCTGAGTCACGCCTGGGTAGTTTTCAACTGCTACAGCAGTATTAGAAGACCTTTCACAGAAGTCCTGATGATTCATTGGAAAGAGGTAACCTTTTTCCATATAACATATACTCTGGGGTTTTGAGGTGATCTCTGTTGACATAGGTGGGAGATCTAAAGATGGTCTATTGAGGAGTGCAAAGACCTGATGCATTGTTGTAGGAGGGGTATAGGAGCACCTTTTGCCAGTTCACCTGTTGACAGCGGTCACAACAGCTTACCAGGAGACTGCAGTGGCCTGGAGAAGCAAAGATGGTTGTGACAGTTAAGAGCAGCTGCTCTGTGGCGATGAACTGTATCAGGGGAAGAAAATCATTGGCTCCAAAATGATAAAGTGGGCTTTAATTGTCCACATCCCAATGCCTAGGGGAGTACTGCCAAGGGAACTAGAACAGACGGAAATGCTGCTGACGTTAGCATAATGTGCTGCATGTGAAACCACTGCAGAAATAGTTAAATGGCGCCTTTGCCAAGGCCACAGAGTGAAATGTTACTACACCATGGGGTGGATTAAAATATGCATTTTCTCCTAATTGAGCACAGCGGACTCAGCTGGAAGTCCTGTCAGGAGAAGAAGAATAATTTGTCACAGCAAGAAATGTATAACTTGACAGAGCATCTATTAGGCAGTACAGTAAAAAATAAAGTAAGGCTTGTTTTCTTTATGCTCCATACTGTTTGGTATAGGCATCCACGTGGTGTAAGTAAATTTCAGACTTGTTGGCAGTGGACCAACCTGGTTGTACAATGCTCAATACCCTCACAGCTACCAACTATGAGAAGGTTAAAATCTTCCTGGATCATCCCTCATTAGAAAGGCCCCATGAACAACCACTGTCCTCTCCCCACAGTACATTCAGTTGGGTAGAGCCAGTAGAGCTTTATAGAGTTGCTTTCATCACTCTTGGAGAAAACATTTAGGGGGGTAGCAAGGTAATGACATGAAGATGGAGGTAATTCCGGTAAAGAGCTGGAACTGATTGCCCATCAAGAGCCACATTTTCCTCTTCTGGTTGTGAAAAGCGTAAAAACAGGCTCCATAAAGACAGCTATAGGACAGGGCTGTTCCCCAGCCTGTGAATGTTGTCCATTTATTTCCTCATGTCACTTATATATAAATTTATAATTTTCAGGGAAATCCGTCCTGGTTTGACTGCAGCTTTTTGATGACTCAACTCCCAACCTAGGCAGACCTGCCAAGCATAAAGCTCAAAGCCTTGCCTTGGCCAAATCTGAGCTGTAGCCTTCAGCAGGGCCTGTGTGTGTCAGCCTCGGGGTTTAGAGATGAAAATAACTCTATGCTGTCATAGAATCATAGAATTGTCAGAGTTGGAAGGGACCATAAAGATCATCTAGTTCCAACCCCGCTGCCATGGGCAGGGACACCTCCCACTAGAGCAGGCTGCTCAGAGCTCCATCCAGCCTGGCCTTGACCACTTCCAAGGATGGGGCTTCCACCACCTCTCTGGGCAACCCGTTCCAGTGTCTCACCACCCTCATGGGGAGGAAATTCTTCCTAATGTCCAACCTGAATTGACCTATCTCTAGCTTTAATCTAGTCCTGTCACTGCCCAACAGCCTAAAAAGTCCCTCCCTGGCTTTCTTGTAGGCCCCCTTCAGATACTTGAAGGCCACAATAAGGTCTCCCTGGAGCCTTCTTTTTTCTAGACTGAACAACCCCAACTCTCTCAGTCTGTCCCCACAGGAGAGGTGCTCCAGCCCTCTGATCATCCTCATGGCCCTTCTCTGGACACGTTCCAGCATGTCCATATCCTTCTTGTAATAGGGGCTCCAGAACTGGACGCAGTACTCCAGGTGGGGTCTCACAAGAGTTGAGTACAGGGGGAGAATCACCTCCCTCGACCTGGTAGCCACGCTTCTCTTGATTCAGCCCATGACAGGATTGGCCCTCTGGGCTATGAGAGCACACTGTTGGCTCATGTTGAGCTTCTCATCCACCAGCACTCCCAAGTCCTTTTCTTCAGGGCTGCTCTCAAGCCAGTCACTGCCCAGCCTATATTGGTGCTTGGGATTGCTCCGACCCAGATGGAGGACCTTGCATTTGGCCTTGTTGAACTTCATGAGGTTGGCATGGGCCCACCTCTCCAGCCTGTCAAGGTCCCTCTGGATGGATCCCTTCCCTCCAGTGTGTCAGCCGCCCCACACAGTTTGGTGTCATCGGCAAACTGGCTGAGGGTGCACTCAGTGCCACTGTCCATGTCGCTGACAAAGGTGTTAAACAAGTCTGGTCCCAGTACAGATCCTTGAGGGACTCCACTTGTCACTGGTCTCCGCTTGGATACCAACCCATTGACAACCACTCTTTGGGAGTGGCCGTCAAGCCATTTCCATATCCACTGAATTGTCCATCCATCAGATCCATATTTCACCATCTTGAAGACCAGAATGTCATGCAGGACAGTGTCAAAGGCTTTGCTCAAGTCCAGGTAAATGACATCAGTTGCTCTTCCCCCGTCTATTGATGTTGTGACCTTCTCATAGAAGGCCACCAGGTTAGTCAGGCATGATTTGCCCTTGGTGAAGACATGTTGGTTGCAGCCAATCACTTAATCATTATTCATCTGCCTCAGTAGTGCCTCCAGGAGGATCCGCTCCATGATCTTACCAGGCACAGAAGTGAGACTGACTGGCCTATAGTTCCCAAGTTCATCCACCTTTCCCTTTTTGAATATGGGGGTTATATTTCCCTTTTTCCAGCCAGTGGGGATTTCACCGGACTGCCATGACTTTTGGAATATAATAGATAGCAGTTTAGCAGTTTAGCCACCTCATCCACCAGTTCTCGCAGCACCCGTGGTGTATCCCGTTGGGTCCCATGGACTTGTGCACTTTCAGGTTCTTCAGATGGTCACGAACCTGATCTTCTCTTGCAGTGGGCAGTTCTTCCATCCAATGCCTGCCATCAACTTTTGTAGCTCTGGGGGTGTGGCTGGAGCCCTTGCCAATGAAGACTGAGGAAAAGAAGCCATTGAGGACCTCAGCCTTCTCAGCATCACTTGCCACCAGTTCTCCAGTGTCTTTTCTGAGGGGGCCCATGCCTTCTCTAGTCTTTTTCTTTCCATTCATATACGTATAGAATTTTTTGGCATTACCCCTAATCTCCCTGGCTAGATTTAATTCTAACTGAGCTTTAGCTCTCCTGACCAGGTCTCTTGCTGCTCGAGCGGCTTCCTTGTATGCCCCCCATTCTAGTTGTCCTTCCTTCCACTCCTTGTAGAGCTTCTTTTTGCTTGACAGCATGTCCAGGAGTTCCTTGTTCATACAGGCAGGTCTCCTAGCATTCTTTCCTGCCTTTCTCTTTGCTGGTATAGTTTTCTCCTGAGCACTGAGAAGGTCCTGTGACTGTCCTTGGTCAGGTGACTATCCTTGCCCTGCAGCCTTTGCAATGTGTTATGTAGTCAGGTGATGCCCAGAAACCCAAAGTTTAGCTCTGGACACTATACTGCAGCACTTCACACAATCCTGTGCCAATTCTAAGAGGCAGTTCCCAGGACGGGGCACACAAGAGCAACCTGTCACATCCATCCGTGAAGCTGTGTGGCAGCTAAAACCAAGTAACTTCTATTCAGGCACATGCTTTTTATCTCTCTGAAAGGAAGAGCTCTGACTGACAGGGTAATTCATCATTTACCTGATGCAAGAAGAAGTCGCCTGAGGGAGCAGAGCCACACACATTATTTTCACACTAGTGGAGGTGCATGCCCTGTGTGAAATGCAATGTTTTTAAAAGTTTCAGTAACCTCAAAAAAGAAATTCTGTATTCTATAGGGAGATGCTAAAGGGAATCTTTGTTGCGTGCTGTAGTGCGTTGAAGCAACACAGCAGACAGCCATTTCCAGCTCATGTGTAGCAGTGGTAGGAGGAAGGACTGAGCTGGGAAAACCCCAGTGACACTGCAAGGTAGCACTAGAGACATCAAAGGACTGGTAAAGGACTGCAGAGGATCCCCATGCCTTGCATGAATGGTGCAGGTCACTGCTGCCCACATCATTTGCTTTCCAGTGTGTTCACAGGGCTACTCACTCACAGCATCTTAGGTGCTGGGATGCTGTCTGGGAAATACCTGGGCATTGTTTGAAAAATTGACTTGGGCTTTACCGGTCACCTAGGATGCTTCCCAGACAGACCAGGTACCACATGGTGACAGGAGCTGCGGTTAGATTTGACTCGCCCTTGCTGCAGCCAAGCATCTGATTTTGATTCTTGCACTTGGCCATGGGTTCAGTGCTCCTGGGAGCACCTGATGAAGTAAAGACAGTTCTCACCATAGTCCAGTCACTGTGCTAAGAAGGCTTTGCCTATAACTGCTGAAGTTTGTGGCATATGGCATGATATACCAGGTCTTGGACACCTTGCAGGGGAAAGCCTGAATGCATCCTGCCTGCCACAGTGATACAGGTACCCACAGTTACACATTGGTGTGCAGGAAGCAACAGGAGCTGAGGCTCAAGACTGTGTTCTTTTTATTTTTGTAGTTATTACAGTTGCATCCAGGAACCTAAGTCAAAGCTCAACACCTCCTTGCTCTAGTCACTGTACAAATACAGCATAAACACCATCCCTGCTCTCAAAACACTACAGGCCTTAATCCTCCCTCTGTGTGTGTGATTTCTCTTGTCTGCGCTCACAGTACAGTACTGGGATTGTGTTGTGGGAAGTTTGTGCTGTCAGTTCCTATTTGCATGATATTGTTCTGCAAAAGCCAATTTAAGCTCTTACTTTTCCTAAGCATCGGGTTCCCTTATATACAGGGCTAATCAATATATGAAGTACTTCACCCATTTCTGCTAACTCTGCTCTCTCCAAATGGTGATCAAACAGCCACTATGAAATGTAAATAAAAGCTCAAGGGTGGTGCTTGCTCCCCTTTTGCAGTTCCTGTAGTAAAATGTAGTTTGGTATGGTGAGATAGTTTGTGGTGCTGCTGATACATCTGGAGACGTGGAACTAAACCATCCACATTTCCTCCCATTCAGTGCCACGCAAAGTAAACCAGATTTGCTTAACTTTTTTGCAGTGATATGGGACAGCGTAGCCTTATAGACTGTACAGGTCTTTCCAGCATAAACCAGCTCTGCTCTGTCTTGGAAGTGGATATACTGATTTTTGATGAACAGCTTTTGGTAAAAATTGAGTTACACGGGGATAGCTGGAACAGAGGGCCAGTGAAAAATGCCCCAACAACAATGTTTGTATTTTTTTTGTCCATATGTTTACTTATTTTGGTGCACACTTGCTGTGTGTTTCTTTGTCAGGATTTCCCATGGCCAACTACACAGTTGTAGTTCAGTCTTGCACTTCTTGACCTTAATTAAGTTTTCCTTTGCTGAACAGGTCTTTCTTTTGGTCTATGTCAGCTCTTCCCTCTGGGGAAAAGGGAGGGTGGGATGGAGGTGCAAATTCATAGGAATTTTTTGACTTTTGAGACCAAGTCCCTCCTACATTCAGATCCTAGAGGTCTTAAGATTTTGCTTTCTGGCTTGCTGGACATTTCAAGTTCAAACTCACAGGTTATGGATCTAGGCTTCATTTTGTCCTTCTGCTTATTTAGAACTGAGTCTGCTCATGTTCATTCAGAACAAACTTCTATGCTACAAGTAGTTACCTTGAAATATTTTGGTGTTTACCAGAACTGTATCTAATGTGATGTTGCTCTACAGCCTGGGACCACTTGCTGTAGAAATTTGCACTTTTCATGCAAAGATTGTCCTTCTCTATCTGAAAGTATTGCTTCCAGCATGATAAAATTGAAACTCATCTAATGATGTGTTCCCTTAATTTCCCATAATAAGGTGGTGATATCCAGCCACAAAAAAAAAAAAACAACCAAGCAGCAAAGTCAGGAGCAGACTCCCTTTTAATTCCCACAGGTCCTCTTTTTCAGTCTTTCCAAAAGTGATTTTTGACTTACCATGTTTCTGAATTTTACTGAAACAACCAATTCTTATTTCTTTTCAATCTAGTTCATCAGTTAATGAGAATTGCTACCTCATCGTCTTTTACCTTTTATTCTTTTTTAAACAATGTATATCTTTCAGTGCTTGTGTTTGAGGCAAGATTATGATTCCAATGTGTTTCTATTGTTCTTGTAATATCCTTTTCTTTTGTTCTGCATGACAGATTCTGCTTCCTATATCTATCTGGTCTTACCGCACAACATTTCTCTTGATTTTCTTTGTTTTAATCCAGTTTTAAATAGCAAATTTCATTAAATGTATCACACAAACATTTATTCCTCTCTTCAGTATTATTCCCGTATTCTCTTGATGCCTATTCCTCTCCCCTTCCGCGTCCTATTACCCATTGCAATAATCTCATTTATCTGATTTTCCTTTTTTCCTTGTGTTAGAATCAGGCATGGAGATTGAGTCTCCCAACCCTGTTACCTCTGTTTCTGATTTAAAGATTTTATCAGTCATGAGACCACAATCTTTGGAGTTATCCCTGTGAAGTCCACTCCCAAGAGCAGTCCTCACCTTCTGAAACCCTTTTTGGGGGTCATACATCCCAGAACCTTGTTCATAGCACTGGCCCATGTAGCCATCAGTTTCTCCAACCTCTTGAGTCACACCTTTGCTCTTTGCCTACTGAAGGGCACCTGTAACTTCATTAATTTCTGCATTTTCACCTGGCAGTCATCCCTGATCACCTTGAATGTGATTATAGCAGTGTCTTCTGGTCCACCATGAAGGACAGCCAGTGGATTTTCATTCTTTCAAATCAGGATCTTCTCTGACCCTATAGCATATCCTTGCTCCTAGATGCTAGTACCCCTTCTCTTGTCTAAGTCTGATTTTGACAACAGTGTCCTCCGTTACTCTTAATAAAAATCACTGGTCACAAAGACTTTCCTCTTCTTTATTGTGAGTAAAAATGCCTACAGAGTCGTCTGGCTTTTCTTTTTTTCATGCAACATTGTATGAACATTCCTTGTTCTTTGACTGCTGCATCTTTCTCTCTTCTGTTGGGACTGAATCTCTTTTTTGTTCTCTCATAATTTGTCTATTTATACTCCTCCTTTTTTTCCAGTGAAGCAAACCTGTGTTTCTTTTAGCTGATCATTTTCTCTGTTTTTCTTCCTCTGTTGCACCTTCCACATGCACCATCATCTAGTGATCTGCCCTCTGAGTATCTGGATCAGAAGTTACCTAGAGCTTGACATCTCTTGTCTCCATCACTTGTTTAAATACCCTTGCAAGATCCACCCACATTTCAATATCACAATTCCTAGCTGCTTGAGTTTTGGAAAACTGTATTTGCATTCTCTTCCTCCTAACACAAGTCAAAACCACATCACAGAATCAATCACAGAATCACAGAATCACAGAATGTTAAGGGTTGGAAGGGACCTCAAAAGCTCATCTACTTCAACCCCCCTCTCAGAGCAGGACCACCTAGAGCAGGTCATATAAGAATGCATTCAGGCAAGTTTTAAGTGTCTCCAGAGAAGGAGACTCCACAACCCCTCTGGGCAGCCTGTTCCAGTGCTCTGTCACCCTCACAGTAAAAACTTTTTCCTTATGTTTCTGCAGAACCTTTTATGCTCCAGCTTGCATCACCTCTACAACATCAGAAGGTATCTGTCAGTGGGGCCGCAGATGTGAAGCCAAGGGCAAAGCTGAATTATACCATTGGGACTGCACTTAAGATCTGTGCTGATGAGTGGGCTGCAGGAGTCTTATACACTCTCCCTTTGCTGTGTCAATTGTTTCAGTGCTAGCATGAATAAAAAGTAGTAGAAGCATATTTTAGACAGTAAATCAAACAAATGTGCTATATGCATAGTTTAGGAATAAAAAAGTCCAGTAAAATACCTTGAAAATGTTTTTAAAAACATTCCACTTAGTGCTGTTTTAGGATGTAAAGTATTTAGTGGATTTGGGTTCTTCTTCTGTTATTAAACACAGCTGCTTGATTCTGAAAAGTCTGATTTTGATTCCTCTGATCCTATTATGTGTTGTCTGCATCACCACAGCCCATTGTACAGAGTTTGGTCTCATGTATGAAACATGAAGTTATGACTTTGGATAAGAGTAACAGCAAATCCTGCTCCTATTGTGTGCTTCCCTGAAAGTGAAACAACACACAGAAGAAATCCTGACAGTAGGCATACGTGCAAGGGAACTGAGCAGTGGGATGTAATAAGAAGAATAATTTTTATTTATATGATATTACCACTTTTCAGGTTGTTTCAATAGTGAGATAGTTAAGTGACTGTGTCAAAATATTGACAGTGTTACATGCATCCCAGACTGAGAAGAATCAGCAAAATGTTGCACAACTTTTTTCTTTAATTTTACTTTTTCTTTCCTTTTCTTTTTTTTTTTCTTTCAAGCATTTTTTCTTTCCTCCTTCTTCCTTCCTTTCTCTTACTCCCTACTTGCAACATTAAGCAGTTTGGTTGTTTGGGACATTTTCTCTTATGTTTCTACTTGTGCCTGCCTGTGTTTTTAAGAAACTGTCCTACTTAAAAGAACACAAAAGGATTTTGTAAAGTACATATTTGAAGAGGGTTATGTCAAATTAAATAAAGACCATTGTTAAATGTTTTTCCTCTGGTATACTTTCAGTTATGAAGAGAATCTAAATTTAGACTCTGAGCAGTAGGTATGGCTTCATGTGGCATATAGAATCCTATGTTTTGAATAAAGATTTGCATTGAGGACCTGACCTAAAGAGCTTGTAGAAAAATCCTGAGCACTTTGTTTCCATCCTCTGAGAAATAAGTTTTTGTTGTGTTTTGTCATTGTGCTGAACCTTTAAGGGATGGGAAAAGATAGACCAAATGACACCTCTAGTCAAGCAGCTTTTCGTGGTATGGTCTGGTAATGATCCAAAGCTGGATGAAATTTATATACAATGTAAAGCTCTTTTTGTTCAAGCAAGGATAAGGGTGGTCTGGGCTTGAGATACCTGCAATAGTCACATGGTTGACTCTCATTCAATGTCTCTTGGTGCCTGGGTCCAGTGGTGAACCAAGACCTCAGGAGGTTGCTGCTATTAAAGGGAGAAACCAATGGGAAGTGTAATATTTTAGTCAAACCATCTACTTCCACAGAAACCAGCATCTCTTGCTCATAAGCCAAATAACAGGAGAGGACATCTAAGTTCTGGGTCTTGCATTTGGGTCACAACAAACCCATGCAATGTTACAGGTTTGGGGAAAGGTGGCTGGAAAGCTGCCTAGTGGAGAAGGACTTAGGAGTGTTGGTTGACAGCCACCTGAAGATAAACCAGCAGTGTTACAGGTGATACATGAGAGTAAATAGCCTCAAATTGTGCCAGGGGAGATTTTGATTAGATATTAGGAAATATTTCTTCACCAAAAGTGTTATCAAGCATTGGAACAGGCTGCTTAGGGAAGTGGTTGAGTCACTGTCTCTGGAGATATTTTAAAAATGTGGAGCTGTGATGCTTAGGGACATGATTTAGTGGTGGACTTGGCAGTGTTAGGTTGACAGTTGGTATTGATCTTAAAGGTCTTTCCCAACCTAAATGATTCTGTGATTCTATTCATTCTCAATTTCAACCTTGTTTCAGTCAGCTTTCAGACAAAAACCCCTCTGCTTTTATTAATGCCACATCTCCCAGTACTTGCTTGAGAAATGTCCATGTTTTATTTTGTCTCCTGTTTTTCTCCAGCTTTTCTCGCATTTGCCATTCACTGAAAAATACTCAGTGACAACCCCTTCTTTACTAACTCCAGATCTGCTGCTTAAATATACCTTTGTGCTGTGAGACTGAGTCTCAAGGATGAGTTAGATCATGTTCCTCTTGGAATACCCCATAGTAGAGATGGTGTCACAGCTTCTTTTTTGGAGTGTGAAATGGAGGCATAAACCAGTACACCCTGGCAGTGCCTGTAGGGCTGAGGGCAGAGACAAAATGTCTTGAATTCTTGTCTCCAGGTCCACCCTGCCTTATTTGGGTGGGCAGACTGGGCAATGAGGGGGTTGCAGGGCAGAGGGACACCCCTGAAGCTGTGTAGGAAGCTGGAGTGTGTTTCTGCACTGTTCTTAGGGACAATCTACATATCATTAAAACTCCTGTGCCATCTGCATGCATGACGGTACTTTATCAACTAAAACTTCTTTATTTAATCAGTTGATTTAATTATGAGCTAGTTAATTGAAAAATTCATGGTACAAGTTCTGAAGGTCAAAATACTTAGAAGTTCAAAGAAGACTGGAGCATTTGTTTCACTCAAGCTGTGACGTGCAGTGCTGAGTTACAGAAATCTGCTCTGATTCAAACTGGCAAACTGATATTGGGACTAAACAACTGCATTACCAAACAAGAAGACAATTCACTTCCATTCATGAGGTGAGAATGTATCTACTGCCAGCTGTGGTTAGTCTGTGATTGATTTATCTGTATGTTGTGGTTTCCAAAAGATCCAAGTAGTAACTACTCTTGCAGAAATGCCTTTAGCACTGTCCTGTCAACCCCTTTAGGCCTCTCAGGGACATGTCCATGTCTGTGCAAAGTGCCAGATTGATTGACCTGCACACTGCATTTCCTCCTGGATGGGAGAGACATGCTGAGTGCAACAGGAGCTCCAGATTTCCACCTCTGGGTCACTGTGTTTCACCACTGCATGAAAGGCTTTTTTGGAAGTTGTGGATGCCAAGTGAAATATCTGGTCAGTTTGGAAATAATCAGAATTTATGAAATCCTAGGTGCTGCAAACACTGGATAACCCCATAAACAAAGCTCAGTTGAGCCAGGGACCACTAAGAACTTGCTTGAGAACCCTATTTTAGACTGTAAGTCATGTAAATATCTGCTAGGATATTTATTTGCCTATAGAAGATGAAACAGCAAAAACTGTAGCCAAAAATCAGTCAGCCTTGGGCAAGACATATGAAAACCCTGCAGCCTTAGTGCTGATACAGAAGCGCAGGCCCTCTGTATGTTGCTGTTTGTCCACAATGTACGATCAGAGCAGGTCGAGGGCACGCATCCCCATGTTCACACCTCTGTTGTATGCCACCCAGACCTCAGGTGTGCAGAGATCACAGTATCTCCTCTTATGGGAATACCCCGTGTATTGCCAAACCCTGGGCCACTTCAGGCTTTGTGTTTTCATCCCTTCGTTACAGAATTTTGCCATTCATATCTCATGGCACCAACCTGGCTTCATTTATCTGCCCTAAACATCATACTCTAAATAATATGCTGGAGTTATGTTTTTTTTTTAACAAATAAACCATTATATTTCTGGCCTCATGGCTGCAACATGCTTTGAGAGAAGTGCAGCTGATTTACTATTGTTTTCATGAATCTGTGAGTAGTCCTAATTATTAGATTTTAGAGGCTCAGTTTCCCTCAGACTTTTCAATGATAGCAAGGTATCAATTTAGAAGCCTTGTGGTGGTAATCTCTGTTGGGTCTGTCTGTCGACATTAACTATTCAGTTGCTGAACATTTTAATGACAAGCGGGGATAAGAATGAAGCCAGAAGTAGAAGACAAGCTAAATAAGAATAAAAAATTCAGGGGAAAATAATTAAAGCAACAACAGTAAAACCAAAGAGAGCAGAAGGGCAAAAATAGGAGGACGATAAAGAAAATGAAGCAAAGGGCAAAGCACATGAAAAAAAGGACGAAACCATACGTATATAAATAGGTGAATACTTTTGAGGGATGATTACTGTACAAAGAGGGAAATGAATAAATAATAACTATAAAGTTATTTAATATGGTTAAAAACTGTCTGGGAGTCTGTAGATTTCAGAGACTGCACTTCAGAGACTCTCCCTAATGCTGCTTACTGGAAGATGATTTTTCTCATGCTGACTTGCACTAACAACTCACAAACCTTGTGGGCAGTGAGTGAGGATAGACCCCTTCTAGAGACTGCTGAGAGAGCTGGGAAACCTGGGGGCCTGCAAGAGTGGTCAAAGGACCAGTTTCCTTCAGTGCTGCTGTGCTATTAAGAGTGTATACTTATACAAGGAGTGGCTCTGAGAGTATTTTCTCTCCTTGGGTATCTAGCTGGTAAGCTGTCATGCTGCTTGCACAAGTCCATCAGGATTTGGCAGGAACAGTCCTATTTCCATGCATAACTTGCATCCCAGGTCCAACTGTCAATTCTGAGGGTCATTCTGACCTTACCTACCCAAACTTTTTGCAGGGCTCTCTCTGTGTTTCAAACTCATCTCTTGGGATTTGTAAACATGAATTGGGATGTGAGGTTTTTCTAACATTCCTCTTGGGAAATCATTGACAATCTCCACTCCTTGTTCAGCAAGTGTACTGTCCCTTGAGTATTGCTGGGCCAGAGAGTGAGCACATGCCCTTCACTGCTGTCCCAGTACCTAACTTGCTACGACCATCT
Organism: Todiramphus chloris collaris; assembly: GCA_025345505.1. Lineage (NCBI taxonomy): Eukaryota > Metazoa > Chordata > Aves > Coraciiformes > Alcedinidae > Todiramphus > Todiramphus chloris. Next base: position 4,082,130 of record JANVCC010000019.1, on the reverse strand, counting down.
TGTTAACCCTGGATGAAGCAAATACACCTGTATATAAGGTGTGCTACTGAAACAGTGGCCTTGTGACACAGAAGATACAGTTTTCGAGCTCCTTGGTAAAGCTTTGAAGAGTGTGGAGGAACAGCTTTCATATCCTTGTGTAGAGCCGGAACAGCAATGCTGTATGCAAACAGAAGGAACACAACAAGACCATTGCTAATACTTGCCTGAGACCGGATAAAATGGTTACCCAGTATTTAGTGATGATAGTGATTTCAGCATGCATGGTTCCTAACGTGAGCTTTGTGGGTACCTGTCACTAATGTATAAACATTTCTTTTATCATTAATCCATGTAACACCTCTCCTCAACATCAAAGGATATTATATTGGGCATGCACTGTCTGTAATTTTAAAATATTGCTCTTGCCCATCGTCCATCAACAAAAATGTAAACCTTTGCTCTCTGTTATGTGATTTTTGACAATTGGCCTAATGAGGCAGCAGGAAGAAAAGAACACGATAACAGTAATACAGTGAAATAGTTGTCACATTTTACTCAGGTTTCATGTCTCTCATTATAGGCACTTATAAGTGAAAAACACAGGAAAATTCAGAAGGCATTATTTGAAACAATAAGTGAGTCTAGGTAATAAAGTACTGTATGCCCAAAGCAAAGGAAATAATTGTTTTTCAATCTAATGTTGTATTTATCACTCCAGTGATGAAAATACAGCTAATATATATTTCAAGTGTAAGTTCAAAATATTCATGTGCAACCAAGCAAAGGTTTATTTCTCACTCTCCATCTGTTTCTCACAAGGTTATGCTGTTGTTTGTCTTCATTGTGTGGTTGCACTATCTTAATAAATGATTAGTTGTGAGGTATTATTTCCTTTTAAAACATACAACAGCAAAACAAGTTTTTAATAAAGTGTTCTGAAAAAGCAACAGACTGAAAAAAGCTGGGCAAGAGTTCAAATTAGTAATGAACTGAATATGCCTCTAATTATATTGAATTTACAAGTAATAGGATGAAGCAACATTAGAAATTACTTCTGACTGAAATTCAGTGCCTTAAGGCTGGGAATGTTCTCAAACTTTGGGAAACCGAATAAAATTGCTGTATCATTATTTGTTTTAAATATCTGTCACTTCAGGTTTCAAAATGAAAGATGGTGGGCTAAGCCTTCTTGAAAACAGAGACTCTGATAAATGTGTTACAAAAGCTATGATTTTTCTCAAGGTAAGATATTTTTATTTGCACTTCAGTTTACTCGGTACATGTAACAATTTGTATAAGTTGGTCTGGCTGTGTGTAATACCAGGCTCAGAACTCATTTAAACTTACATTTTTAAGCTGGGATTAAGCTGTGTCAGTCTAGATGAGACTCATCACAGGACTAAATCTCTGTGCCCCATGCCAGCAATTTAAGACTCAATCTTAATCTTTGTATGAAGTCATTTTGTATCAAATGTATAAATAATTAATGTGTTGTGTATGGAAACACTATCAGATTAATTCCTTTAATAACAAAAATCCATAGATAAATAGAGGTTCATCAGCAAAGTGACCTGTTATCTTTTTTTTTTTTCTCTGACCTTGAATTAAATCCAGTGTTGACCAGAATGACCATTAATCATTTTGATCAGATTGCTGAGAGAATTGCCAAGTGAAGTCAGCTTATTCATCTCAGTTTACTTTCTACAGGGAAGAGGCACTGGGTTTGTATCATACAAACAACACAATAAGCCCACCATTGTTTTCTGCAGTTCAAGGCTGATACGTATTTGTGAAGCAGCATGGATGACCTTGTCTGTCTATGGTGCTATTGAACATACTACAGATAAATAAAGGATTTCTTGCCCCAGTATGGGTAACCCTACATTTTATGCCATAAATAGATTTAAAAATAGCTTACAGCTAAAAGTACAGAGAAAGGGCATGCTTGCAGGTCAAGCAGAGTAAACAAGATTGTCTCACAAATTCCTCTGGAGTTTAGATATATTTGTATACCACAGGGAAGGAAAATACAGCTTTCATGTTGGTTTTTACGGCTGCTGCTACTCAGCTGCTATCAGCACAGTGTAAACAAAAACACTACCTGAGAGAAAGTATTAAAAGAAATTTGAAAACTTCTCAGAGCAGTTATTAGGTTAAGTAACATTTGCTATAACCTGAGCTTCATGGAGCAACTTTCCTGATGAGATCACAGCAGGTTAATGCAGGAAAGAGACAGAATCAGAATCTGAGTCAGAAATGGAGAAGTCCATCATAATAAGGAACAGCAGAGTTCCTAACGTAATGGATCTGTGTTCATCAGATATATTTCACTTTTTCCATGCTGTAGACATTATTTTGGCAGCACTACAGGGAATGGAAAAGGTGATATGCACAGTTCATCAAAGTCAGTATCTCAATTCTTTCATGGCATAAATGATAAAAAATTAAAAGTGTTTCCAGGATCTCCCTTTTGGAGAATACACGTTATTGGTCCAAGCTAGAGCATGTCACTACCATGAAACCCAAGTTCTCTTGCCTGAGAAAACTGCTGAATCAATACAAAGGAAAAGTGCTGGAGGGAATAGGAAAACTGCTGCCCAGGAGCTGTGTATCTGTAGCAATAGTTATCACAAAACACAGCCAGAAAAGCATCTCTCTTATTACTGAAGTGCTTCCAAACTCCCTAATGAGAATATTACAGTATTTGTTTCATAGGCTTCAGGTACAGGAGAAATGCTCTGTCACCACTACCTCCTGTCATCACCCCTACCTTCTAGGCCACATCCCCCCTTCCTGATGTTTCCAAATGACATACCTTTTGGCTTGTGCTCCATATGATGCGGTAATGTATCAGCCCTGATAGAACAACATATATGGGAGCTGGCTGGTATGATTTATCTTTAACCTGTAAAGTTTCACTAATCTGAATCATCACCTCATGTTCCACCACCACCATTGCATCTGCATGTTGCACATTTGTATTGCATTGGGCACCAACAACATTAACATGACAAAAAAATGTGGAGTGAGGTTGCACTTCCATATAAAACGGAAGGACTTGATGGATGAGTGTGCTGCCTTTTTAGGAAAGGACCCTAAAGATGGACTTTTTGAGAGAGATGCTGGTAGATGCTTTCAAAACTGTTTTCTATCCACTGTCATAGCTCTTCTATATAAAAAATGTTTATACCAATTGCAAGGTATTTTTTTCCCCTGAACTACTGCCTGGGTACCTTACCTTCCTACAGACCTCTGAATTTTCTTTCTCTTCAAGATGGAAGCTTCTGAGAGCATTTCTGGATTAACTTCTGATGTGTTCAGACCATCCTAAAAAGATCCTATATCATCTTGACTTGTGAGAACAATTTTATCTTGTTCCCTTTCTTTGCCATCCTAACTGTTGCCTTATCATCAGGGTTAACTTACACCCTGCACCCGCTACAAACCTCCACCAAACATAAAAAGTCCTTGGAGAAAAAAAGTTGTTTGTTCTGTCTGGTAGCAAATTATTTAAAAGCCATCCCAAATGTCTGCACACTACCTCTGTGTGAGCACAGGGCAGTCTGTGGCACCCTATCTTTGCCAGACCAGACACGACAGTGAGCCGAAACTCTGCAGCTATGTTGTGGCAGTGTAGAAACTTCTCCTTTCTGAAGGCAAGGTGTAAATGGAAGAGGCACAGGTGGATCAGAACAAATTGTGTCAGAGGGGGAAGAAAGGAGCAGTCATGAAAGCAGGGAAAAGCTGGACAAGTAACCCTGTAGCCCCACTCCAGGGAAGAGGATTCTGCTCATGGGGCAGGACTCATGAGCATCCAAAGACACAATGCTGGGGATGCGCAGCCAGGCTTCTGGATCCTGCTCTCACATGGGGCACTAGACTGAGGGCTTGAACCATAAAAGGGTGTTCAGGGACCCTAGGAGTTTTCCAGGCCAGGAAGCTCCATGGATGTGGGGTCAGATTTGTTAGAGGTGAGTGAATTGACAACACTGAGCCAGTCTGTTCTCATCCTCTTCTTCATTACCCATAAACAGAAGAGGTCCAAATGCTCACAGGCTGTTACCCAATCACAAACCTAACTCTATGTGAACTGGGTGTGCATATTCATGTCACTATTACCACACAATCTGAGTTTGTAGCCTCCTGTTTCTATTTGAGTGAGTGCCACATGCAACGCAGTGTGACATTTAGTGTGTTTCGTTATAATTCAGCACAGTGATGCAAGCCAAATTAGTAACCTGTTTTCTGGTAGCCATTTAATAACAGTCACAAATGGCCTGAGGAAATCCCCATTTGTACTAAAGACAATTTAACAGGCACAGATGTGTTCATCTACACAGAAGCTTCAAAAGAGGCATTTTCACAAATATGTGCTGTTTGTTGTCTTCCTAGAGGGATTTGTTACTGCTTCCTGAAATGCTTGGTCTAGGCTGGGTCTTGTCTTCATAGGCCAAATGAAGGGTCAGCCAGAGTGAAGGGCCAACCCTTCTTTTTCATCTTCCTGAAATCATTAGTCCAGATCAATTTTATATTCTCAAATTCCATTAACACAGAAATATGTTCTTAGAAAGCATCAGCTGGTGCACTGCACTGCCTTTTACAGACAGGGTTATTGCTTCATCATTTGATATAAATTAGAAGACATTTCAAAAAGTGAATGCGAACCCAAACAATCATTTCAGTGCACTTTTCTCTGAGATTATTGTTTTAGCTAGATACATTATCTATATTTAAAATATATGAAATGGAAGTTTATTTAATGTTCAAAGTGATATACGATAAAGATAGAAAAAGGTGAACTCTTGATATATTACAAGTCTTTCATACCATGAAATAACTATTGCCTATTATTTTACCCTGACATTTTTATTTTTAAGGGAATTTCAGTTGATTTGTATTGCTGACACCATTGATATGTTGTTTCTAGTGACCTTACATCCAAAATCAGTAGGGTGTGACATTTGATGGCCCAGATAAAAAACATGAATAGTAGAAGAGAGGGTTTATTTTACCGGTCATAAATTAAGTTCAAATAACTCAGAATTTATTTTAAACTCTTCAGTACTTTTTACTGTCTACCCAATAAATGTATTTATTACTGGCAGCTTAACTCAGGTTTTCTTGGTGAAGCAGTTTACTCAGATGATTTTGTAGTCTTGGCCTTTCTTTCTGAGGCAGAGTTTGGTAACAAACACTGCTTCCCACAGTCAAAAGAAGGTGACTTCCAAGTAGTAAATATAAAGGAATATAGTGGCAGCAGCAGCAGTTTTTGGCATGATGCACAATAATGAAGACAGGCTCAGAGAATTTTACAGCATCTCTGTTAACATGCATAGATACTGATATAAGTAGTAAATGCATAGTATAAATATTAGTATGTCTTAACCTGTAGTCTTATTTCACCTGTCCAGAGTCCTGCCTGTGTAAATTGACCTTCAAATATACACCATTCTGGTGTATATTTCACTTTGGAAATACTCAAAGACCATGATCTCCAGGTGCAACTTGAAAAGGAGAGAGGTGGAGAGAGCGCAACATTAATTTACTGGAACTGTTACTAGCAGTCCTTGGGACACAGGCACCTTTATATAAAGGAGGAATATGGCTGGTGCCTCAGCAAAACCCTAAAAATCCTGGAAAAAAGCCTTCTTGCTCCTCTCTGATCTGCAACTAGGTCTAAGGGCCCTGCAATACAGTGAGGAAGTATGATTTTACAGACTAACATTTATGGAGATGATAAGTTGTTATTGGATTGTTTTAAGGACTTTTATAACAGTGAGAAGAGAGCTATCACCATATACAGGCTCTTAAAAGTCAAGATGTGTTTCTTCAATATGAGGTTGTACTCTGCGTTCTCTCCTGTCATTTTTTATTGCACAAGTCTGTTTAGGAGACCACTGTGTCTCTTATGCACTGTCCATGGATGGTGATACAGCATCTGTTTGCATAGCTGAGTCCTGGAGGCACTGACAATAAAGAGTCACAAAACTTTTTTGCTCTTCAGAATAGATCTTATTGGGGTTTCTGATGTAATCTAATTCACTGAAGCAAAAACAACCTCTCTGTTATAACAGAAACTGTTCCTTTCCCAGGGAAGGAGAGGGCAGCAGATTAATTTGCCTGATTGAAGATGCTTCCTACTCTGCTTCTGTTGAACAAACGCCATCTGTAACCTCAGTGTGGGTGGAAAAGCACAAGAGATTTTTGGATAAGAATATGTGAGCTCTACTTCCATTGAGAAAAGTCTTATCACAACCAGCTTTTATTTCAGTTGTCCTAAACCAGCTCAGGTCTGGTCTCACAGACCTGGTTGAGTGTGGAATTTGCCTCCCCCATCTTCCAGACATGATTCTTACTGCAGCAAGGCAAGGCAACGTCACTGCCACAGCCTGAATCTCAGATGCTTCAGGTAGTTCCCAGCATACCTGACTGAAAAGAGGACTTCTGCCTCCTAGTAAGAGGATAGCAGCTGGCTGGAGCAAAAGGTTTTCCTGTTTGTGACCTCTGAGAGGGGTTCAAAGCAGGCTTTAAGACCAGGGTGTGAATTCATAGCAGAGCTGGAAAGTGCATACAACAGACCTTTCTGTGCACAGCTTTGCACTGCAACCCCTCCTCAGTCTGTGTATTTCAGAGCAAGCCATTAGGTAACCACAGTACTGAAAAAACAGACCTCATAGATGCATGATTGCTAAAAATGAAGTGTTTAACTAAGTCTTTTGGTTTCTCAGTTTCTAGGATGAGCTCAGTCCATATTTTCTTCTGCAGCCAACAGGATTATTTCTGAGGTGTTTTATTCTCAAGATTTGGGGGGGGGGCTAAATGATTTAAGCTGATTCTTGTGTAATTTCTTGATTTCAGGACTGGAGTCTTAAATAAAAACATCTGAAATAGCATGAGCTAGCAATGCTCAAGATGTATAATAGCTGTTTGAATGTAGAGATTTGTATATCTTCTTTAACTGAAACTTTTTGTATGAGTGAAATCCTACGGATTCCACTGCCTACTGTAGCTGACTTGCTGAGGAGAACCAGAACTCATGAGCCTAAGTTTGGTTGTTATTTTTGAAACTTTTCCTATACAAAATAATCTATAGAAGAATAATAAACCCATCAGTGTTTTCTTTTACAGTTAATTTTCCTAGACTCATATGTGGCTGCTGAACTGGTACAGGAGAGGTGTATCAAATGGCCAATGAGAAAAAGGAACAGGGAGCTTCAGATCATCCCCTAACCCTCTTCTCCAAAGAGCTATGGAAATGGTCTTGTCCAAGGGAGACAAAGAGGCTTTTTGTCTCCTCCATCTGGACACTTGTCAGCAATTTCTCCTTGTGCAACTACTGGTGGAGTGGGAGGATCCCAAAGCACATCAGCAGCTCCTGTTGATGGTTCATCCTCCTCAGTATCTCTACTCTCCATATGGCTGAGGGAAAATGTAAGGCACCTACTCCCAATTCCATGGGTGTGTGGGTGAGCAAGGGGAGGGGCAGATTGCTAAAACAGGTTTTGGGCTTCCTCTCTGCCTAACCTCAAGAGGCAAGGTCTTTTATGAGAACCAACCCACTGAAAAGTGTGACGTTGCTCTTTCTTCCTCCTTCAGTCACTTGCTTGGAGAGTACGTGAGATCATAGGGTATTCTAGGATTGTTGGATCCATGTGGTGATTTCTGTGAAGCTAGTGGGAAAGGGACCCTGCAACCAGAATAGCACTTAAATAAAGTGATAAAATGTCTACAGAGACCTGTCTTCTTCTAGTGAGATCCCAAGTCTGTCTCGTGAGAGGGAAGGTCATTATGGGAAGAGAGATGCTCTGGCCCTGGGACGTGACAGAGTCCTTTTCTCTCCTCTCAGACACAGAAAAAAGTTGTCCTGCTACACAGCTAATCCAGCCTTGGGACGTGATCTGTTGCCTGAAGAAACCTGGACTGCCCAAAGCTGCCTAGTGACAGCTACTCTTCCTATTCTGGGATGCTTATGTCCACTACAAATGCCAATAGGAAAGTGAAGTAGAGGTCCTGCCAGAAAATGGCATCACCAATGTCCTTTAAAAGATATATCCATATCCTGGCTTACTTTGAATAAGTCCTCTCAATATGTCGCTCTCTCTTCAGCTACTCTAGCGGTCTTGGAGAGATTTTCCTAACAGCTGCACATGTGGATTTTCTGCAGTTCACAAGAGTTCTGTGTCTGGAAATCAGTATGTCAACCATTAATATATAGCATGCTTTTACTGTGAATTCATGAAGTATCACAGCAATTAAATTTTTCTGTTAATGACATGATTTATTAGTGACAGAAGGTTCATCCTGAAGGTCTTGAAAATGAAAATAGGGTTGATTCTCCCTCACAGTATCATAAAATTCATGTTAAATACAGATTTTGTATGACATTTTAAAATACCGCCATGCCAAGAAACCTAGTGGGGAGAATGCTCTTTTGTGCCTTCATTTGCCCCTTTTCAGACAACTCACAGAAAGAAATAATGAGAAGAATGATAAACAGCAAAAAAAACCCATTTCAAAACAGAAAAAGCCCAAAGCCAGTGCAAGATAAAGCCAAAAACCTCCTGATAAGGAAAATCACAGGAGTCCTCTCAGTTAGAAGATAGCACTGAGATGTAAAAGCTTTTCCTGTGCAGGTTGAAAGGCTCTCAGAGAAGGCTAAAGAATAGCACTGCAGCATATGTCATGGAAGCAGTAACTGACTTGTACAGTATAAAAATGCACTAGTATAGGACTCAGATGATGGTCTTGTGTTCTCCAGTTGTTCATGATACGTTCCCTATGAAAAGACCTTGGTCTAAATGATAACTAACCCAATCAAACAAACAAAATTCAAGTAATTGCTGGATCAGTAATATCTGCAAATCCAAAGAGTTTTCGTTACATCAATGGAGTCCACATGGTTGGAGAAGTTCCCTATTTGCTATATATGTCATTGTTTTCATTTGTTGTTTTTGTGGGGTTTTTTTGTTTGGTTGGTTTTGTTTTTGTTTGTTTGTTTGTTTGTTTTTCTTTAATAAAATGCTCTAAATATTTGTTGTTGGAAGAGAACAACGCTATGGGAGGCTCTGAAGTGATATTCATAAGAACCGAGAACACTGACTAATTGATTAACCAAGAGTTCTTGAAGAGAATGATTTGATTAGGGTAATTTATAGAGATTGTATCTTTTGTCATCATTTGTCTTTGAAAACATAGAAGAAAACTGCTTCCAAGTGCATGTAGCCGTTGGCATGAGAGATGGTGTGCACTACATCATCAGTTAAAGCAGACTGCACAGTTTTGTACCTTTCCAGCTAGTCAGATATCCAATCACAACACACAGACACACACACACACACGCACACGCACACGCACACGCACACAAATAGGCTCTACCTCTTTGCACTCAAAACTTTTCCAACATGGACTTAGAAAAATATTTGGGGTTGTTCACTGCTCTGCTCTCTGTAGCATAAACATTTATTTAAATGGGGCTGTCTTTTCAGTAATGAAGAATGAAGGAAAAACAATGGTCTGATTTTGACAAATTAACTTGTGATTTGGAGAGTCAGTGAAGCAGGGAAGAGACATTCCTAACTATACTAATTAAATGAGCTTGCAACATTTATTTTAATGCAATGGAACCAGCCATATGAAGATGAACATTTTAATTTATTTTGTGGTGACATTATGAAAAATTTCTCTGCTGCAGATTATCTACAAAAACAAATCTCATCAGCATCTAGGTTTGTGCATGAAATTTACATCTCTCACATAAGTTTGACCTTCCCCGGTGAAAACAAATGGAATGTGCTAAGTTAAAAAGTTTCTGCAAAGGTTGTCTTCCCATTGATGTGGTGGTTTATGTTCAAATTACCTCTGTGAAAAACACATCCATTTTTCATGGTGCAGTGTAGATGAAAAATTCTGAATTCGTTCTAAGGGGAATGCAAATATAGCTCATTAGTTCAAAAACATTTTTCATGAATGACTGCTGAGTATTTTCAGGCAAGATGAGAATGTGCAGTTTCAGCCAGGAATGAGCACCACATGTCCTACTAATTGTTTTTAAAACTTGTTCCTTCCCTCTATGGCATTCAAGAAGTCTAGAAAGTGAGAAGATTCCTGGAGAAAAAAAAAATTATACATATCCTCACTTATAGTGTATACTGGGTCTTTTCAATATGCTGTGCAGTATGAGGGAAAAAATAGGAGCATTAGCTTTCAGATGGATAATATCGTTATATCCAGGCACATAACATTTCTCTCCTCAGATTTTTTTCAGGTTTTAGTAATGAGTAGGAGTATTATTTATGGAGTGCCATCAGCAGAGAGAATGTTGTCCTAAGGTTCATATCAGTGATGATGTTACAGAGCTGCTCTCAGTAGGAGCTGCAAGAGTTCATTGGGTTTTATTTTTTTAACTAGGTTGAATAGCAGTAAGATATTTTCACTGCTTAAAATGATACTTAAGAAGGTGCTTTAGCCAGAATTTTCCTCTCTTTTGCAGGTGTCCTAAAGGTTTGCTTTCAGATGGCCTTGAAAAGCAGGAATTTTGAGTAATAAATCAGGCTTCCAACCTTTCCCCCATGCACCCGCAAGCCAGAATAATTAAAAACAACCAAAAGAAAAGATGTTATTTAGAAATTATCTGGTTTCAGGATTTGGTCACTTGTATATCATGTGTCTCTGGGTGGTGATCCTTCATGTGTGATGCATGCCCACCATCTCCTCCTTGTCCCTGTGGTGGAGGTTTACTCTGCACATGACCTTTCTTCAGACCCACCTTGACAGATCAGGCTGATCTTTTTATTCAGCCACCTGGACCCAGGAGGCAAGCTGCCTGTGTCAGGGTCTGGCAGGGGTGTTGGAATGACCCAAATCATCAGCACAGTTCCAGCCAAGATGAAACCAGCAAGGCATACTTCAGATGAGCTCCTCTTCACCTGAGCAATATTGTAGCTCTCAGCCTCTGAGAGCATGCAGACCTCCTCTGCTTTCTGAAATTCATGCTGCTTAACAGACTGTAGATATTTATCTTTTATCTTGGCCCTTTATCTGTTAGCTTTGGAGCATATGATCAGCTTTCCAGGCTAGTTACAAAGAAAACCAAGCCATATGTCATGAACTAGCATTTCCTACAGCTGATCACTCCCCTTCTTTCTGCCTCTTGCCTGACACCCATGGAGCCTTCCACAGAAGGTACCTTCCCCGTGGAGGGATCAGCAAACCCTTACATGTTGTGAACCATTTTGCCCACCCAGGTACTGTGGCCACCTCCGGACTGAGCTGTGCAAATCCTTTGCCCGTGCACAGAAAAGATTGAAATGGGTAAGTGCAGTCTTTCACCCAGCTGAAACCTGGGGTGGATTTTAGACAGGAGTTTATTATGGAAAGCCAAGTTGGAATTTAACCATAGCAATTGTATTAACATCCCTAATTCAATGTTATGGGAGTCTTAAAGAGAGTAAAGTATGGAAACAAGGCAACTGATGGTAAAAATCCTGCTGTCCAAGATCATAACCCTGTTTTGGTTTTTTTTTTTTCTACCTGAAATGCAGTCCTGTGCTCTCTAAATGTTTAAAAAACACTTGCTCATTGCCATTTGTCCAAGATGGAAAACTGACAGGCATTGAATAACAAACAATACTGTCCTGTAAACTTAATGCTCTGTTGATGAAGGTCATGCTACCATTTTTTTCTTGACTCAGGATGTCAGTCACTGTTTTTCTATTTAGGTCTTCCAGAATACTTTTTTTTGGTGTCCAATATTAGAAAGAGTTTTCATATCATTATTTCAGGTGTTAAAGCTTCTTTACCAGAACAAAAATGTCTTCCCAGTCATGCACAGGAAGGTCATCTCCAGCATGTATCGTTGTCAGGACTGTTGTAGCACTCTCATAGTGGGGTGCTTCACAACCCCTTCTCACACCAGTGATCTGTCTATGTGGTCTGTACAGAGCTAAAACTGCCCAGCTTACTGAAACAAGGGAGATGTCCCTGTACTTCAAAACAACAGACAGGGAACCAGTTTTCTGCAGATTTCATGGCATCTGCCCATAAAGCAAAAGAGCTAGGACCTGAAATCCAGTCTCTCTCCAGGTTCTATGGCTACAGGGCCACAATGCAGCCACAATTTAATTAGCATCAAGGAAAACTCCCACAAGAAGGTGATCCCTTGCATTTCCTGAGAATATGAGAAATTCCCTGAATAGCATAAACACACAGACTGAGATTCTCTCCAGTTCTGGGAAGGTTGATGTTAGTCCTGGAGCAGTGGCAAACATGAGCTCCAGTAAGATATTTGCACTGTTGAAGGAAAGTAGAGTTTTTTTTAGAGATTCAGAAAGGTGATAGTCAGCCTTTCTGCTGAATACACGTTGTAAGACTCAATAATTCTGCCTCTCAGAATCATCAGGCAATAATTATACCCAGAAATGAGGAAGCTACCAAATTGTTCGCTGGGTCCAACAGAAGAGCTAGCTGAAGAAACAAACCTTCAAGACAGCTAAAAACACACAAAAACCGTCAATGTATTGTCTGAGAGGAAAGACAAAAGTAGCTTCTTCCAGTGTGATGGAGTTTTTTGACTGAGGATGCTTCACTGATCTTGAAAGTGTTTTATGATCACTGAGACTTATGTATCTCTCCTGAAACAGTCAACAGCCAAGCTCCTGCTCACAAAGCTGAAATTTCTAACCATACCTATGTTCAGCTAAAAAGAACAATGCACTGAGAAGGTGTCATAGGACCAAACTCATACAAAAGAGGTACTTTTACAAAATTACGACTTGACCAGCGATGAATCTGTCCCATATTTTTCAGTATGCCATTTACAAGCAATCAAGGCTTCTATCATGCTTAACACAAGATCCCTGATGAAAGAAAAAAGGTGATATATTTATACAAAAGCTAGCACATAGACTTTCAAAAAGAAACTTTTGACAATTTGCTTTTGACTCCAAAGTAATGTACAAAAAGTCATCGCTCTTTCTGAGTTCATATGTGTCTTGTGTTTCTTTTGAGGAATCATTTATCTTCATTCACCTTTTTACTTTGTTTAGGCAACCAGATTAATATTGTGTGCCTGAACTGGGTGTTTTTCTGGCTTTCATGCTGTGAAGATAGCAGCTCAAATAATGGCAGGAGCCCATCCAAATGGGGAGAGGTGTTATTTCTTACCAGTCTTCCTGATCCCTTTAGAAGCCACATTTTTTTTCCCCTTTCATTTGTCTTCTCTTCTCCTTTTCCTTCTCTGATTCCAATTACCCTTTAGCTAAGAAGCATCAAATGATATTACTGTCACCTTCTACCATCTATAAAGAGCAGCTAGTTGCTTTCATCCTGATAAGCATTTATATTAGACTGAGGCAAACAAGGAGCAACCCAATGTGTCTTTCTTATAGGAAATAAATCTATATATGCTTCTTCTGTAGGAGCTGCAGTCTACCATTCCTGTGGAAGACAATAAACAGTCCCAGACTGGTAAAGAGCAAGCTTAATGGTTGTCCAGCCATCCTCCTTGGTGACCGCTAGCAGGAGGTGTAGCTAGCAAACGAACAACGTGGTCAGGATGCTAGGGGTTACCATGTGCTCCTGGATGCCTTGGGAAACCCTACAGCCCACCCAGGGACATGCAAATATTAGGAGTCATGAGCTTCTCCCTGTGGTGACAAATTAATGAAGAACTCCAGCTATAAACCTTGTGATGCCAGGTCTAGTTTTTTTTTAACTTAGATAACCATGTTGACCTCTTCGGCTGAAATTAAGATGGCTGTAGATCCCTGTTCCTTTGGAGATGCCAAACTAGGACAGCACTGGTGTCACAGCTGCTTAATGGAAATTAGTGTGTCTGATCCTGGTGAATGGTTTAGAGACCCTCCTGAGTCTGGCTGCAACTCCTGCCTTTTCATGATCTTGATGCTTTGACTTGCACTAATTTCTGAGTGGCTCAATATCAGCCAATATCAGCCTGCAAGTTGGTTTTTTCCACAAGTTGCTAGTCTTTGAATAGCAGGAGTGCCATAAATGAAAGCTAACAGACAGATATGAAAATAAGCTTTCTTCCTCTCTCTTTCTCTTTGTCTCTGTCCTTTACTGCAGTATCAGTTTGCAGGAGATTAATTTTATGTAAAGTTTTACATTTCAGATTGTGATCAGCATTTTTTTTCCCTTGGTTGGCTCTGAGAAAACATATATTCAAGTTTGAGAATTCATCATGTCTGATTAATGATGTGTATATAGAGCTTCCTGTATCATCTTCCTTCTTTTGGTCTTTTTTATTCAGTTGTTTGCTGTACTCCAACCCTGCGGATAGACGGTTCTGCAGTGATAAATGTAAAGTTTGCATAAGCCATGTAACAGCAGGACAGCCTATTATCACTGTACATTTTCCATGGCTGTGCAAACCTCTGTAGGCTATTTTATTGCTAATAGATCCACAGAGAAACAGTAGTGATTTTATGACTCTTTTTAAAATGGAAATTCATGTTTGAGAAATACAACTGGGAGGAAACAGATGTAAACCACTTAAGCATTTGCAGAAAATTGAGATGCACACTCTTATTTACAGACCCACATCGCCTCCATCGTTTTATTTTCAAAATTAAAATAAGCAATCTGTTTACCATGGGAAATGAGGAACCGTAAACTTGTTGTTTTTCCTTTGCAAAGGAATGGCCAGCATCACTGTCTCTGTGCTTAATGGCATTGGAGAAAAGGGATTTTATTGTCTATAACACGTTCCCTTTGTAATCTGTGTAAGAGGTATGCAAGTGGGAAAGATTTTAACATAACTATGTGTCTGAATTCACATTATGTTATAAAAGCTAAAATGATTGCCCAGCTATTATAAGATTTTACCCAAGTATTTAAAGCTATTGGAAAATTGATTTTAAAACTTTAATAGCAAACAATTGCAAAACATTTACACTCATGTTGTAGTTCTAGTGTACTCATTGCCTACACCAGCAAAAAGATATTCCTTTCTTCTTGCATACTGGTTTAGATTACTGATTTTAAGGGCCAAGCATGTCATTGGAAAATTATAATAAATACCCCTAGAAGTTCTGTTCAAAATGTGAACTCATGAAATCCCCTTCTAAAAAAAAAAAAAGAAAGAGGCATTTAACATTTATTAGTTATATTAATACTTTGTGCTGATCTACAGCCCTGCATCCATGGAGATGGGAGCTGTTCACCTTCTTATTCTTCTTTTAAGAAAGGGGTGTGATATATAATTTAGAAATAACTACCCAGGAAAACAGAACTTTATGGAGGCTTGGATCTCTGTCATGACACCACTGAGGGCTGAAGACTGGAAGAGCAACCAGACAGTCTTTTGCCTCTCAGTAGTCACCACACTGCAGATGTATTTTCAGCCAGCTATTTCTGAATTATTGTTTGTTTTCCAGGAAAGTAAGTGGGCTGCAGTGTTAAAGTACTTAAAAAGGACTCACAGTATACTATCACATCTGAAGAAGTCCACCAAGCAGTGTAAAAAAATCTACTTTCAACAAACTCTGGTTTGGGGAATGTGGAAAAAAATAAAAATAAAAATTAAGCATCAACTGGTAAATGAAGAGATAGAAAATCCCCTCCTCTTAGGTACTGACATGGTGAATGTTATATGAGAACTGCGTCTCATGGGAAAAAGTCTTAGCAATGTCCTGTGAGAGCCAGGTGTACACCTACAGTAATGCTTTCCTACAGCAACAGCCCTATACCCTGGAAGGCAGGAATTGTGAACGTCTCCTGGTAACAGCTTAATGCTGAAATCTGAACTCAAAGCTCAGCTGAAGCCAGGTCCTTCTCCTCTGCAGCCACTCTGGTAATCACCTGGACACTGTTTCTTAGAAGTCTTTGAAATTGTGATGAAGCAGCTGGGAAGAAGGTGGAGAACATCAGTGAGATGCCCCACTTGGGCATCCTCATGTGCCATAAGAAGAAAAAAAGGAAAGGAGATCTGCTTTTATTAAGGGCAAAGCCATCAGTGCACCTGGATCTTGTCAGCACAGTTTGCAAGCAGAAGAGGAGCAGGAGCAGCCAGGAAGATCAGAGCTAGTAGTGTAAGACACCCAGGGAGCAAGGATGCAAGCTCTCAGGGATCAGACTGAAGAGAAAGAAAAATCAGGTGTCAGGAAAGAATGGCCTGGGGAAGTGGGGAAGCAAACCAGCTGGGTTGGGAGAGCTCCCATAAAGAGCAAAGCCAGACACTAATTCCACTTTTGGGAGGAAAGACTAAGACACATATTGCATTAAAGAGAGCTAACAAACCAGACTGCCTTCCCTAATGTTATTCTTCCATGCAAGCAGTTTCCATAGTGATGTCGCTTGATTGCAAGCGAGAGAAGAGATGGCCACAAGGCAATCTCTGCTAGGATGCTGTTCACACCACGCAAAAGCACAAGGTCTCAAATCTCACAACCCTGCTCCGCAGTTGTTCAGTCCCCAAAGCGTGTCTGGGAAGGGAAGGGTTGAGTAGTCATGTCCTGCCCCTGGGCAGAGCAAGGACACTTTCCCTCTCCATCCTGGAAAGCCTGCAGAAAGCAAAACCTCTTGCTGATCCTGCTATATCTGCCACCAATGGGCCTACTATATCTCAGCCCTTGGGGTGACCATTCAGAAAATGTGCTTCAGCCCTCCAGTCCATCATGAACACAGACAGGAATGACACTGGTAAGCTGGAAGAGCTGATGAAATTTCACAAAAAATCAAAGTGAAAGAACTCTTTCTTATACTTTCCTACACTTCACTCAACACAGATTAGTACATTAAAGAGCTTTATTGACCCCTGGCAGCTAAATGGAAAGCTTTCTTGTTGTAGCACTGAAAGAAGGGACAGATTTTCCAACAGCTGTCTAATATCTCTGTCAACATGGAAATGAAATAGATTTAAGGACCTCAAAAAAGCATCTGAACATTTAGTGCCCAGTAATAATGAATTCCAATTTCCACTTGCAGAAACTGGAATTGCTCTCAGTCTGTTCTACCACCTTTCTAAATAAACATCTGGCACAATTTTATTTTTAGAAAAAAAAAATAGTCTTAAAACAGGCTGCTAACTGACCATCTCTTTATTTTTATCCAGATACAGAGGCACAGTGTTTGAAAAATGCTAGTGTGAACCTGTGTATTGTGTTCAGGCCTGCAAGAAAAAAAAAAATGGTAACAATAAATAAACAAATAACAAAATAAAGACTCATTTTCACTGGGATTTGTGAAACACACAGGAACCCTTCAGATCCATGTACAGCAGTCCTCAGAACAATGAACAACGTAAAAAACATCACAGTGTTTCCATTCTCCAGCTGCACACAGCACTCCTTGTTCTTAGATCAAGGCACTGATGATAAAGAAAGATCAAGCAAACATAGCCCAAGGACCTGTGAACAGATGTCTGCTCCTTTCCTTGGTCCAGCCCAGCCTGCTACAGTTCATATCTTAAATCCAACAAGAAGATTAAGCAATTATTCCCTATATACTTGTTGTTCAATAAAGCAGCATCTAAACTAATAGCTTTTCTCCCACCACCCAAGGTTGAGTACTGCAGAAAAATGTGTTGAAACTGATTAGGTTAGAGAGATAGGCCTGCATAAATAATTGCTGAAAGTCAACTAAGTCAAAATAAAAGTATCACAGAAAATTAACTTTCAGATATAAAAGCTATGTGCCTGTGCTCTCATTTCACAGAATGAAGACTAATTCAACAAATGAAGAATACAATTCTTGGGATAAAGCAGGTAACCAATGGATTCATGGTGATAGCTGTCACAAAAATCACGTCTGCCCTGAGATCAGTTGGCTTCGAGAAGATTTAAATTATTGTTTTTCTTTTTATTATCTTTGTCATCATGGAACCGTGTCAAGATTTGTGCAACTTTTCTTGGTTGTTTTGCCTTGTATTTCAGTGAGGGAGCCTAGATTTACAGATAATTAGGCAGAATACTTGAAGCAATTCAAGATTCCTTTCATACAGTTGAAAGGTGTATTTCTTCTCTTTTTTTTTTTTTTCCCCTCTCATCTGTCATCAGTTGCTTTCTTCAAAACCGGCACACTGTACAGAGTAGATTTCTTCTTCAATTAATATCACTGTAATCATTAAAGATCACTACTTCTCTGTTCAGTCAACAACAATTTGAATGTGGAAGCCTTCATGACAATCTTCCCTCTCACAGGAAAGACAATGTCTTGGGTCAGTATTTCATCCCCCTAAGGTCTCTCTTCTTGGTCTTGAAATAATATTTATAGCCCTATTAGTCTTATCCATAACATTTATGTCCAGCTCTGGAGCCCTCAACACAGGAAAGACATGGACCTGGTGGAGCAGGTCCAGAGGAGGGCCACAAAGATGATCAGAGGACTGGAACACCTCTCCTATGAGGACAGGCTGAAGAAGCTGGGGTTGTTCAGCCTGGGGAAGAGAAGGCTCTGGGGAGACCTAATAGCAACCTTCCAGTACCTGAAGGGGGCCTACAGGAAGGCTGGAGAGGGGCTGTTTACGAGGGCCTGTAGTGAAAGGACAAGAGATAACAGGTTTAAATTAGAGAAGAGTAGATTTAGCTTGGATATCAGGAAGCAGTTCTTTACATTGAGGGTGGTAGAACAGTGGAATGGGCTGTCCAGGGAGGTGGTTGGGGCCCCATCCCTGGAGATATTCAAGGTGAGGTTGGACAAGCCTCTGAGCAGCTTGGTCTAGTTGAGGGTATCCCTGCTCACTGCACGGTGGCTGGACTAGATGACCTTCAGAGGTCCCTTCCAGCCCTAGCCATTCTATCATTCCCTCTTCACAAGAAGCAGCCAGTTCAGAGTAGTCATTACCACCATGTTTTATGCAGGTATCCATATCTAACAGCAAATACTCCTTGGGCCAGGTTGATGCGATTAGAGTCATGTCTGCTGAACACTTCTGCTGTCTCTGTCTAGTTTATTCAGCATGGCCTATTGGTCTCTTTTTCTATTTTTACTTCCATTTTTGTATTACTATTCCAGAAATGGATATGTTTAAAGTAATCTGACAAATTCTCTCTCCTCTGAACTATTTTATTATTTTCAGTGAAGTGCATTTTGTATGGGGTTTTTTTGCTCATCATCATAAACACCAAAGAAGTACATTTTTCCTGGCCAGTGAAGAGTCTGACAATTCTGTACGCAGGACTGAATGTAAGTAAAATAACATTGCTCAGATCCACTGTGAAAGCAAGCAAAGCATGCAAAACCTCCCTCAAAATCCAGATCTCACAGTTACAAAGTAGCTTTCCTACCAACCATTAGGCTGGGTATAGTACATCACTTTTAACTCTAGTTCCAGATGAGTATATGTATGATGCCTTCTGTACAAGTAGCAAGAGGTTTTCTGTATTCACATGCAGAACCTAATTTGGGCAGTGTGAAACTGATGAGCTTGTAGGACTTGTGGGTGTACCAGTACTGAACTCATAAAGTTTTAATTTTGAAGAGTGCTTCTGCATCAGAGCCTGTGGCTGTAGGCAAACTTTTAGGGATTCTGCAAAAGACCTAACCATAGCCTGCAGGCATGTAAATGGAGAATTAGTCCCAGAACCCTTTTTATTGCATAAGAAACTTGGAAAGATAGACCTAACATGGAAAATGTGAATTGTTATGAATATTTTTTACATGTAGTTCCCCATCATCATTCCCATCCTCTCCCAGAATGTCAAGTGTGGCTCTTGGGTTGCATGAGATCTATGATCTTTTTCTCTCTCTCAGCATTGATGGAAACTGTTGCCCGATGGAATAAAGAGATAAAACCCTCTTGAGGGAGATCTTGAGGCTACCTGCCAACATACAACCCATTGAAGAATCTCCCTGGTTTATTGCAATCATCGTATTTTTCTTTAAGTCTCGTAATCTTCTTTAGCTTGTAGCTTTTCCCCTCAAGATTTAAGTCCTTATAGTTTCAAAGGAAGCTATGAAAATGTTTAAAAGAAAATATAAAAATCAAAAGACAGATAAAAGAACTGCAAATGTTCATGTACGCTGTAAATCCCACAAATATTAAGGAATCATACTATTATTGAAACTTCATAAAAGAAAAGTCTTATGAGTTTAGAAACCTCAATCATCAATTTTGGAATGCCTGGAGTTGGTAATACTGTGTGATTTCTTAGAGAGATTCACAAAGCACTGCACACCACAAGGATTCCTGTATCCTGGAGGTTTAAAATATGCAGGAGCATCCTGTTCCTATTAGACGTCCAATATTCATATCTGAAATCATGTTTTGGCTGCAAAAAGAGAAATTAATAACCCATCACTCACCATTTTCTATGGTAATTAAGGAGCTGCACTAAACTGAGCATTGCAAATTTTCCATGTGCCAATTTCCTGCCACTTTTTAGTACACTAGCTGAGCAGTCCAGAAATCAAAGGGACACAGTGACTTCAAAACGATACCTAGAGCTGTGCTGTTCTGAATGAAAATGGTCACAGAGATGAACGTTAACATTTTTCTCTATAGACTCCTTCACATGGGCATGTTTCATGCTTTCCTCTAGCAGGGCTGAAACTGGAATTAAGTAATGAATAAACATGTCTCACTGAAACAGCTTTGACATTTCAAGTAAGTTTACACGTTAATTAAGATAAGGTTGTCCTAGCCCCCCAAAAAGGAGCAGAAATTTGAGAGAATCCGATGGCTGAAGTATAGTATAAAAAAGCTGTATGAACACTTTGTTAAATGCACAGATTTAACCCTGCTGTTTTGCTCCTAATCATTATTAATTGCCTCCAGTGGTGGACATTAATTTCCCTATTGCAGCAACATGCATCTTGAGTTTGGGCATATCCTAATCTATCAAGTGGGACAGGTGATATAATTCAGCTGGTCACAGCTGGAAAGAAGACAGCCACCCACATGCAAGCAGTCTGTCAGCCTTAGTTACGCTGCAGACACCACCACAGACTCCATAACAACATTGTACATTTATCTCTGGGGATAACTTTACAAGAAGTACAGCCGATCAGTTCATCCTATTTAATCTGCTGTTGTCTTAGCACAAATAAGAATGCTTTAGCCTGGGTTTTAGCTCCATATTTTGTGGATGTAAGAACTTGCACACATGGCTCGACTGTTCATGGAAGAGCCTGACCCTCTTCTTGCTGTCAGAAAGTGGAGGGAGGGGGGATGATGTCCCAAAACAGAGCATGTCCTAGTAGCCAGAAGTCCAGTGCCTCCATTTGAACCATCAGAAATTTATATTCACATCCTTGAAGTACCTGTTTCAGATGGGAACCTGCTTCCCAAGCATTTTGTCAGTTCACATAATGGTCACTGAGCCAGAGAAGCTCTCCCAGTAAATTAACTATTTCTTAAATGTGGACAAGATAGGAAGAAGTGGACACAGCTCCACCTTGGAAGAGGCTGATGGGGAAAGACCTCTGTTTGAAGGCAAAAGATGCAACTGTAAGTGCCTGCTCAGCCTGCAGTCCTGGTGGGAGGAGGATGCTCCTTGTTTTCTGCTCTGCGGCAGAAGTTTCCACTCCAGAATTGGGAGGCACATATGTTTCCACAAGAAGTTTCTGGGTTTGACAAAGGCACATACCCAGGTGAAGAATGTTTCTTTGGAAAAAAAGCCTTGCCCAAGTGTCCTGATTATATAGCTAATTAAATATGCAAATTACTACTAGCTCAGAGTTCCTTTCCTGGCATGTCCCATAACTCCACCTCAGCAACCGTTATGTTGTAGGCACTGAATTTAAGCTAGAAGACAAAGGAAGTTTGAGGAAATAAAAAAATGTATAAAAGGATTTGGGGATGTGGCCCAAAGGAAAGATGAGGATTTAAACCAAGCAGGACTAGATTCCACAGTTGCCTTTCTGAACTCTAATTATCTGTAATTTTTCACTGCTGCAATTACCTTTATTTGTAGAAATCAGCAAAGAATGAGCCATGGAGATGTTTAGCACTTTGCACAAGTTTGGCTGCCTGTCCTAACCATTGTCCAAAGGTGCAAAAATCAATTGTCCTGAAAAAAAGAGGAAATTTATCTTAGTGAAAATTTCTGGAACAAGGCCTTCCATTTCAAAATTTTCAGTGAATTGTGAAAGCACCCTTCCAAAAGAATTTTTTTTTTTTTTTTAATATAAAAAGAAGAATGTATTTTTGGAACCTGAGTCTCATGCTCTATTTGACAAGGTGGTTCTGGTGATTGCAGGTAACTCCTTTGCTCTTGAGTTTTCCACTATAAAAGTGAAGTGCAAGAGTTTAAAAAAGCAACTTTGTTATTTTACAGAACAAGTCCTGTTGTAATAGCCCGGCATGCACTTGATGGGTCTTCTTTCTGGTTCTTAGTTCTTGTGCCTTTCAAATTACCCTAGTTGTTGTAGAGGTGTTATCCTGCAAATTCTTGCTGCATTTTGCAGATATGCCTTATCATTCAAGGATGGCACCGTAGAGGCATAGTTGTCTAATGAATCAGAACATTGAGGTGAAACTAGTCCTTAACATCTTAGTATGTAATAACAATTTACACCAAGCCTAAAAGCATTATACAGTGTGTTTTTTAATGCTCAATGCATTGATGCATTTGACCTAACTGAGAATCATAAGTACTAGAGATAAAGGAAAAATATGTTTATGTAGCTTTGATAGAGTTTAATTCTTCACTGTGTCTGTGAATTATTCCATACCAGGTCTTCCAAAAGATATCTTGATAATTAGATCTCCATTTCTTTAAAGGTGACATTCTGTCCTGACAGCATCTAAATTACATTGTTTTCTTTTTCTATTGGGACAACATATTGTCAAATTAAATCACAGTGCATTTCACTCTGGCTTCTGACTTTGGTCCCCGTCTTTTCCCACAGAAGAGCCTGGGCTGTGGCTCGGTGGCATGCCAGTGCTCATCAGCTACTGCAGGCATCTGGGACTGTGTTTACCTCTTTCCTGTTCCCCAGCTTTGTTGAAAGGAGTTGACATTCCTCCCGCAGTGGATGAGTCTGGCTCCTCATCTACTTGACCCCTTTTAGCCTTCCTTGGAAAACTCTGCCCACTTAGCTGTGGACAGCTTTATATTTCATCTGGACTGGCACTTAGTTTGGAGGTCTGTAACACAGTATTGTGTATATATGCTTGTCTGGTCTTTTTTTTTTTACCATGGCTAAGGAATGCCATTTTACTACCCAGTAAGCAAGTGAAGGCTTTAGTAGGGGAGAGATTTGCTAAGAAATCCAAGGAAGGAAAACAATTCTGGATATGTTGCAGTTGCTGTCATGAACCTAGACAATTTTTTTTGTTGTTGTCTAGGCAGCAGGAGTGTTTGGGTTTAGCTGCCAGTGCCACTCTATCACAAATCTCTCTGCCAACCTGTGAATCAGATGCTCACAATGAAAACGGGTCAGTTAAACTGTTGGGTTGCCTGTTTTGGATGGCTTGGATGAACAGCCTTGTTTTAGCTAGAACTGTTATTTATGAGTTATCACAGGCAGATTCCAGTGTTATGGTCACTGTTATTAACATGAGTTTAAAAGAACAAAGGCTTTGTACTAAAAAGGAAACAGTAAGGAAAAAGCTTTGCACAGTGGTATGTGGTCTGAGTTCCTTACAGCAGCACACATTTCCTTCTTAATTAAAGTAGTTAAACTGTGGAACTAGACATTGATGCAATATGTTGTTCCCATTCTGGAAATACATTCACTAAGAGTTAATAAATAATCTATGAATTCTAATCTTTTAAAGTCATTTCAGAGGGATGAAGTCATCTGCTATAATTGTAAATGCAGTACCTCTGCCTTCACTGCATTCAAATGTAAAGGTGAGAAACTGATTAGAGGTGCTGGGTTGCTAGAGATAGATGCCCCAATCTAAATGCCACACAATTTGTTTTTAGCAAATTGAGTTGCTAGAATAATATTTCCTTCTATTGTAAGGCTTTGGCCATGGATTTCCACCTGCTTATCCCACATTTAGATGGGCAAAGGAATTAATTTTCTTCTTACTAAATCTGCAGGGATTGCCTCAGTCAATACAGGCTGCTTAGATAGACTAGATTTCCCAGCTACCTGGTGCCAGACCTACAAGAACATCACATTCTTATTTTGACATCTGAGGCAAATCTTGCCTCAGGTGCACAGTGGAAGATGTTTTTGATAAACATAAGGGCATTGTTTTTTTTGCTTTATTGTTTACAGGAGCTGAGTTAACTTGCATGGAAAATCAAGTTTTCCTTGTCCAGTTTCAGTCCAAGTTCACATCTTAAACAAAAAGCATATAGCAAGCTATAAATATCCCCAAGTAGTGGGGTGTCTAGTCATTGCTGAATCTGGTTTCCCACCTCCAGACTCCTACCAGACTCAGGATTTAAAACTGGCTTGCAGGTGACTATTTTGTCCAGCAGTTGCACTCAGAACTGCAGCATCGGTGCTCTCATCCCTAATACTCATGCTTCCATAACCAGGTTTAATTCTCTTGTTGACAGTCAAATTAGCTGGCACAATGCTGTCAGTCAGTACAGGCAAGGATAAGACACATCAAGCTTCAGATTCACTCAGCTCCCATCAGTTATTTACTTATGACAAGTTATCACTGTTTGGAGTGTGACTCCACCTCATCTGTAGTAAGTAGCGTTTTAATTGAAATCCCATCATCAGAGGGCTGCAATAAAGCACTGCTGTTCTTCTTGGTGATCACAAGTCCAAACGGAATGATTTTAATGAAGCAGTGAGCCCAAGAACCCACCTAAAGGAAACCTCAAGCCCAGTGCAGAAATACTCAAAGATCAAACTTCTCTCATACCGCCTGGAGTGTAACGACTGTTACTAGAGATCCAGCCCTGGCTAAATATAGTGCTGTGAAAATGAAAGACAGGCTGCACTGCTGTCCTAGGTCATTCAATACTCCATCATTTTACATGAATATCAATGGCAGCATTGTCCATTGTATACATTATACAGAGACAGTCAAAAATGGTATATCAATGATAGCATCTTTAATAGCCATAAAAATAAAGTGAGGAAGACAGAAGGTGATAAATAAAGAACAGCTAGTATTGATCCACCTGCATCCATCTGCATCTGTTTTGTTAGATGTCTTATACAGTTCACAGGACCAAAAATCTGTCAGTTTGTCCTCATTCAAAATAAAGTGCTTTCCATTAACAGGTAGTAGATGATCTCATGGGTTTTAAAGAAACATACAAGAGGGATCTGCAAAAAAGGATATGATTAAGATTATTAATATAGCAATAGATTTCATCAGCCTTGCCTCTTGAAACTAGGACAACTGCACTCAGCAATAAGAAAAATAACAGTAGTATGAAGCTCTTCTGTAGCTTTGTAAACTCTGTGTGTCACTCACTGTTACAGTAGCTTTAAAAGTGGTGCTGAAACCCACCTGCTAGGAAAATACAACTTGCAATGCCGGAAGTGTGCATTAACCTTGGATCCCATGTGTGGCAGCATCACAATGGTCCTGCTGCATCTGAAGACTGTCACATTCACCTGGCAGAAGATGAAGAGAAGCTCTGGAGTCCCTCTGCAGTCACCTCATGAAGAGCCTGGACTGCAGCTATTCCAGCCAGCCTGTCATGGGCACAACTCACTGTGTATCCCTTCATGTCTGGTGAACAATCTACAGAAAACTGATACTCATACAACAGTGGTGGGAGTGCACTGTAGCCAGCAGGCTGGAAGAAAGGCCTGGGAGCAGAGGGCACATGAAAGCTTTATGAAATTTATATGAGTGCTGGCAGATTGTGCCAGAGCTTCTGCTCCCCCTGGATGTCATCTCACTCTGAGGCAGCACACTCCTTCACCAGCCTTATCCTGCCTTGGCTTCCAGGGGCTCCCACATCTTCAGTGGATGCTATCTTTAGGTATTGCTCAGCTGGGCTCTGCTGGTACATACCATGAGACCAATGCCTCTCTACATTCAAGGTTGCACAGAGGGAAGGAGAACGAAAACACAAATAAAACTACTTTTTGCCTTCTGATTTTTCACTGTGTCCACTTTTCCAAAAAGAAAACCTGTCTTTCAACAATCAGATCTCACAAAGATTCAGTGTCCCAAGAACAAGTGTAAATCTTTTGCACTTTGTTGTATGGCTGCATTGAAGAAGAAAAGGGACTGAGTCACTAAGGAGTTGTTGTGACATCCCTCCAATGAGTGCAAAGGCCAGATGAGTGACTAAAGCTGAGGTTGCGCTTACAGCCTACACTATATGCTGGGCTTTGGCAGAGCATTATTAATATCAGAATCTGTTTGAAGACAAGTACATAGGGGATTTTTAAATATGTGTGTACTTGTATTTGATGAGCTCCATGTGCTCTCCAACATGTAAAATATTTTTCCTTTTGAAACGTCAGGTGCTCAAGGCTACATTCCCAGAACATGTGGGAGGTCTTTCACAGGGATACTCTTTCCCTTCATGGAGAGGATGCCTGAACATTGAGTACACATTGTTCACCTTCCAGCCATGCTTATGTATTTTGGAGGGGAACAGCAACATTTCTAATAAAGACAACACTATACACATTTTTGAGAAATACTCCTGATTTTAAATTAATTCAAACTGTTGAATGCAATTTCTGCTGGGTATTCAGCATAATGTGATTCTGATACATCACACTGCAATGTGACTTACACATAATATTTGCCCATCTCAGTATCTGTCTTCCTGCAATGTGAACAACCTGGCTTATTTTCCTACCAGATTCCCATTTCCCACCCCTGAGTCACAAGAGGAATAAAGCCCTGTTATGGACAGCAAGATGCAAAGAACTTCTAGAAACCTGCTGCATCCAAAGTTCACTAAGTCCTTAAATTCCAGTTATTTCACTTTGTTTCCCAAAAGAAGTGTTACTAAAGCCACTACTACTTTAAATACTTTTTCAATTCAGTGTGAGATGAGCAGAGAAGGGAGCAGCAGACAAAAATACCTGTAAGCCACCAAGAGACTTCTACTGACCACATTTTTACCTTGAAGCTGGTGGTGATGACAGCCAGGGTGCAAATCGTGCCATTTCATTTGGAAGGCATCGTTGAGACACATCATCTTCTAAGCAAGGTCACTTTCTAAGAAGTGTGTGATGACATCAAAACTGCCTGTTGCCCCAGATCTGTGTAGACTCCTAAACCATGCTGTGGGGCTGATTGATGGCAAGATGTTTGTCCCAGACCAGGAGCATGCTGACAACCTCATGGAACAGACAGTTGCCTGCCGGCGCCTAGGAATGGGTCAAGCGACTCCTATCAAGAAGCACTTTATTTGGTACAGTTCCCATTGCTCCATGCCTTCTCAGCTCCCCTATGTATTTTAGATGCTACTGTACAATGTATTTTAATATAGCTCCCAGCACAGCTTCAAGGAGGGAGGCAGAGGAGTGTTGAGCAATATTGTTATAAACAAGCTTTTAACAAAATGTTGTTGTTTGACAGATTTGAGTTCTTTATCCTGCTTCTTCATCAGATATGAAGACACACAGACGTACATACACACACTTAAATAACCTCTGTAGTTTAAAGCTCTGCTACTCTCTTTGTCCTTGTATTCCTTCCTCTAATGTTTATGACCCATTTTCAAAGGCATGCGCTGGTATCTGATGATCTGTGTCTTTTCAACTCTGCATGCAGACACGCAATCTCACTGTCTGGGTAATGCTTCCAACGGACAGCCTTCCAACAGACTCACTTTCCTCTTCCCTCCTTTGCCCCCTTACCATAGACAGAAATGACTGATGAAGCCCATTACTTATCTATCAGATAATAGATCTACTTTGACACAGATTCCTTATAAAATTCTCTCTTAGCAAAATTTGTTCTGGACGTTGAGGAGGCATTAGGCTAAAACATTGCTTTCGTTGGGGGGTTAATTTAGCATTTAAATTCTTTTACTCTATTGACTTCTTTTGTGGAAAATTGGTCCCCCATGCACAGCAGAATTTAGCTGATCCATACTTTTTGATAAAAGAGTCACAGTGAAAAAAAATTCTCCATAATGCTTACAGTATCATGGCTTGTAGACATGATTAAGATGCATACAACAAAATCCTGACACCCAAACAGGGAAATGATGGTGCTGCAAAAAAGAATTTAGTTACTTTTTGTTAATTCTAGACCACTGACAGTGATTAGGAGAGAGAAGCAACTGTTCTTTGTAGTTCTAGTTACATTTCAAAGCATTGTGCCCTACTACACAAAGTACAGAAAGGTTCAAGCCCTGAAAAAAGACAAACTAACTGCAAGAGGCTTGATTAATTTCTGTATTCGGGCCTACACTTCTGCCTTGCCCCAGCAGTACCTGGGACCTGTTTGCACATTGTGTTTTCCAGCTGCATCAAAACCTTCTAAGTGCATCCGAACTCAGAGAAACTCAGATTTGCGTGTTGGTTCATGATGCATTTTTAACAAATTGAAAGATGCTCCCAGATGAAATCCCAGAACTCCAAACCCATGCCAATATTTCTTACACAATGAATTTCCAAACCCTTCAAGCCACAACATCTGAAGTTGCAGAAGTTGTTACAGGCCTGGCTTATCAGACAAACAGCTTCACACAGCCTGATACGTGAATAACTCCCATCCACATTGTCCACCCCATCAGAACACAGAGCAGAACGGCTCTGAGGGGGCAGTGGGGATCATGCCCCAACATTGCCCACCTTGCCCTTCCTTCACACCTACAAAGCACTCCAGCTGCTCCCAGAGACCCTGGCTGAGTGATGGGTGTCTGTGTGCTGCTTCCATCAGGGACATGTGCCTACAGCTCTGCTGGGTGCCTGTCTCTTCCAGAGCCTTGTGGGGTCATTTATTTTACAGTCATTTTTCCTACAGACTGATATGCCTTCTCCCCAGGGCTGAGAGTTGTAGCAAGGAAGAGAATGGCAGTGGCTGTTTGGTATACATCCTTGGGGTGAATGTATAGGTTACTACAGTTTCCAATTTGGCAGAGCTCCCAGAAATAGCTCTTGCAGAAATATATATTCCTGAAATGACCTAAAAATAACCCAGTGGCAACCTGAAGTGCATATAAAGTTGGAAGATAATGATACAGAAGGTATAAAACATGCTGTTCTGCCTGCATCTGTGTCCCAGGAAGCACCTTCATGGTGGTGTTATTCCAGCCACACGCTTTATGTTGTTTCTCACTCCCTCACCACAACACTCCGCTCCTGTTTCAAAGGACTTGACTTGAAAGCAGCAGAAAGATTGCTTCTGCCTGGGCTGGATTGAGAGGCACTGATGCCTTTTGGAGAACAGTTTACCTGTGTGTACAAAATGAGATCTTCCTGAGATATAAGATCTCCTGGGAACAGGGAGGCTGAACCGAGGAAGGTAGTGTGGTTTGCCCAAAATTGGCTCCTCTTCCAACACCTCACGAAAAGGTTGTGCATGATGGCAGCACAGCGTGGAGCTGGAGCAAGGGTCCCTGCTCCCTGTACAAGGACCACTGCTTTTCACAAACATTATAAAGCACTCAAAGTTACCTCCCCCCCATCTCCTTTCATATGCTATTAGTTTTAATATTACCTGCTATATAGAAATAGAGTTAAATTATCTTCAGCAGGTTTATCTCCATTTTTTAACAGCAGTGTCTGAGAGTCAGCAGAGTCCTTCACAAATCCCATATCCAAAATGAATATATGAATATATTGAGAAATTAGCATGAAATGGACAATATGGCAAACTTATTTCACATCTCCAGACAAAGACAAATGAAAATCAAGAATCTCTGCAGAATCCTGTTAAAAAAAAAACCAAAAAAAGGTATCTTATTGAATAAATTACACTTGAAAAGGCAGCAGTGTTTTTTTATTAGTCAAAGATTGATTCTCAGGACCAGAAGCCTGAACCAGCAAACAAAGTACCTGCTTCTGTCTGCCCCATCCTGAGAGCTCTTCACAGCAGAGCTGAGTAAATAATTCACAGTAGATAATTTACGCACACAAAAGCTTTCTTTTTTTCACGTACCAAATGTCAGTACCTTGATTGTTGCTTCCTCTAATTTATTTGTAATTCAAATTTACTTGTCCAATTTATTATCTTCCTTCTTTCCTAACAGGTCAGATAGACTGTGAAGGGTCTGCTACAAGTATTTCAACCTGCCTGTTAAAAAGAGGGCTGAGTTCATCATGAG
This sequence comes from Todiramphus chloris collaris, assembly GCA_025345505.1. Classification (NCBI taxonomy): domain Eukaryota; kingdom Metazoa; phylum Chordata; class Aves; order Coraciiformes; family Alcedinidae; genus Todiramphus; species Todiramphus chloris. The sequence goes on along the minus strand of JANVCC010000019.1, from coordinate 4,052,077 downwards.
TGGTATCACACAGGACTGGTGTGTTTTTTTTCTCCATCTGCAGGAATGCAAATTTTGTGATCAGGGAAAGAGCTTCAGGTTGATAATATAAAATCTATCCTGCTGGAGGAGTTTTCCTCAAAGCTTCAGCCCTGGAAAAATGGTTGCACCACAATCTCTGCTGTCTATGTGAAGAGATGAAATTAAATATTTTTATTACATACACTTGAAATAATGGCACCTGCATTCCCAGGCTGGGTTGACAATGGCACAGTCAAAACCCATTTTGCTTGCCTGTGTGCCCAGGCTCCAGAAAAATTTCCCGAGGAACTGAGACCTCCTCTGTTTTAAGTGGTGTCCTCCTCTGTTTTAAGTGGTGTCCCTTTTAAATGTACTAATTGCAGAGCACGGAATGAAGAGAAATGGTTACAGCAGAGGTGGATGAAGAATTTTTGTCCCTCATTAGGCAAGTTTAAGCTCGAGGCTGTGGTGGAGCTTTGTCATCTCAACCCAGCACTTCTGCTTTATGGCAGTATTTGAGCGTGCAAACTTCAAATGGGCTTTCCATGAGCGTTCATGCAAGCCAAGCTCCATTGCTCTAATGTCTGCAGAAAGAAAACAGAAAAGAACTGAGGAGTTTGGTCACAAGGAATCCATTTTCAAACTACCAACAATACTAGTTTATTTAATATAATCCCTGTCTCAGCCCCTGGATGTGAGAGATGATTAAAAAAACCAACCCAAAACAACAAAAAAGTCAGTATCAGTTAGACAGGTCTTAATGGGACATTATCTCTTAATGGGTGTTTGCTGCTATTCACACTGCTGTGTACCTTTCTTCCTTCAATTTACATAGACAGATATAATCAGTGAATATGTTCATGCAAATTTGAGCAGATGGATTTTTAGAGCAGGACTTCTCAGTTAAAGTGGACTTTAACTAGAAAGCTCCACAATCTTTTCAAGAAATGACCCCCCCAGATAGCATTTCTGTGATTGTTTTGCTGTGAAACCCAAAAAACCCCAGGCAAAACTTGAGAAGATGTGTTATTGTTTTCATTCTTCTCCTTTGCTAGTGAAGATGTGTGAGGGCTGAGGCATATGTTTATAGTTCGGGTTTGAGTTTGAAATCATAGTGTTTTCACAGCCATTTTCTCACGCCTGTGGGCTCTGCCCCATGGGTTGACAAATAACCTTCTGGAGGCTCAATCACATCCAAGTGTGGGTAGGCAGAGGTAAAAGCTGCACATGGCCAAAGAATCAGCTCCGGTTTTGTCCAAAATCCCAAATGAAGTACAATGGTACTTGCTGCTCCAGCAACAGTTGCCTCTGAAACACACAAGAATATTTTCTGCTCATTTTGCCAGGCCTTTGCACTTCTCATCCTAGATATTAGGTGATATGAAAGCATCACATTAACACAAGAGGACCATGCTTCTTCAGAGCAGGACAGAGTCCCAACAGAAATCCCATCTCAGGACACCTCAAAAGTATCTGGTACAATGGTATCAATGAGCAAGTATGCCAACCTGTCATGGTCCTGCTAGTCTCTGGGGCTGCAGAGCCTCAACTGCATCACATCGAGGGCAAGGACATGAAATATTCACGTGCCCATGCACCAGACCCAGTATGCCACAGGATCCCAGCTGTGCTACCTCAGACCTCAGCAGTGAAACTCCTCCATGAGCCATTTCTTCCCAACATAAAGTGGAGCCAGCTGCCGCTCACCTTCTGACTGGCAGCTGAGAGACTCTTAATGAGCAACACTCACTGGAGGAGACCTCAGCTGGGAGGGAGAGCTGTAGTATTGGGCTGAATTACCCTGAATTATTCTTTGTGCATCTAAAAAGACATAGCTGCTATTTAGAAATGTTCCTAGGCCAACAATGCATCCAGCACATAAAAGGCAGAAAGAAAAAAAAAACCACCACAGCATGAACCTATATTTTATCATAGATTTAATTTATCCCAATTGCCCCTTTTCTGAATTACTAATAGAAGAAACCATGATAAAAGCTGAGGAGGGATGGGAAGAAACCATGGCTCTGTGGAGAATTCAGGAGTGATAGGCCGTGCATAAGAAATGGTACTGAAAAATGCATGAGAGTGTTTTGTTAAAAAAATGGACTGTGGAAATGCTAGCTTCTTTGGAAGCATCAAGAGCAATAAATAGAAAAAGCAAGACTGCAAAGGTCCTGAAACTGAGAGCAGAAAGCTCTCAAAAGCTGACTGGGTTGGAAAAAAAAGGAAGCACTGGAAGTTTTCAGAGAGGAGCGGATGAGCTACGGGAACATACTTATAGAAGACCCCCCATTGTGCACATGGCCAAGGTCAGAGCACAAAAGGAAGTTGTAGCCACCAAACACAACTGAGGATTTTTGCTCTGGGGAAGAAAGAAAAGTCAGTTCTAGAAAAGCCATAGCAGGAAGGAGTGCCATGACTAGCTCCTCTTCCTTGTGCTGTCCAGCTGCCTCAGAGGGGAACGATGACTGGAAGTCAGTGTGGCAGCTGCAGGGAATGAAGACATACTGCCTGTCCAAGATGTGCGACATCAGTTTTGTGTGACTGTCATACTTGGACTCGTGTCTGGGAGTCAGAAATTATTATAACAATGACATGGCAGTGGATTGAATTTCCTCAATGGGAAAGGTGAGTGAGAGAGACTAGAATGGGTGTGCTTGGTGTCAGCTCATGTGAGCAGCGGTGATCCCTGGTACAAGAAATGTCAGCCTCCACCCCACTCCTTGTTTTACTTTTTAACCTCAAAAAATACAACACTCACAATGCATAGGGTGACCAAATAGACTCAGGGGCTACACCTGAAATCCAAAGAACACAGGATTCAACCAGGAGAAGATTTTGTTTGCAGCTACATCTATAAAGCAAGACTGAGGATGTCACTAGGCAACGGGCACTGCCCTTCTGATGAAGTGTTTCCTGAGCCTGTAGGTAGGCTGCAAGGAAAGTGAACGGGGTAATTACCTTTCCTGGGGCATCAAACAGAGGGATGCCACAAGGGGCAGAGATAGGAATGAAAATGTAGTGCTGCATTGTCTGCCCAATTGTTTAGCAGGTGTGTGCGTGTATCTGTGTGTGTCTCTGTGCGCACCTTTAATAAGCCTAGAAATAAAATGACTGCTGCAGACTCTCTCTCCCCCTCATGGTTTTTAAAGGACCTCTTTGTTGTGTGTTTTAGTGGAATATTTACAAAAGAGACGGGAAATAACAGGGGTGTGCTTGGCATTGGTGCCATTTCCCAGGCTTGAGAGATAAAACATCCCCAAGCAGGAGGGAGACAGGAACCTGGCAGAGACCCCACTGCGTCTCTCTGCCCTCCTCTTAGCAGCCACCAGCACAAGAAACACAATTAGAGTCCAAGGCAGCCCAGCTGATGCCCAGCTGTCAGACTCTGATGGAAATCCTTGAGATGCGAAGAGAGGGTATCATCTGGGTAGAAACAGTGCATTAAAACCACCCAGCTCATGCAGGCTCTGGAGTCACACTGATGACTCCAGGACTGAGCTGGGGAAAAGCAGGGCTTTTGCAGAAAAATAAATGTAGTGGCCTTTGTCGTGCCCACGTGGCAAGATTGGCATTTTCTTGTGGTGAGGGCCAGAGTGCCTGCTTTGGGAAAACAGAAGGAAATAGAAGCAGAATTTGCAGTCTTGGCTCAATGTGGTCACCTCCACCCACAGCCTTCTCTTCCTGAAGGATACTCTATGCATTGGCTGTCCCAAAGGTGTTACTGTGTTCCTAAACTATTTTCAGTATAATTGGACCTGGTCAGAGTATGATAAAGCCACAGCACAAGCTGACAAGCACAGGACTAACCCTTACGTGTTTGTTATATCTTCCCTCCCCACAGAGATGTGGCTAGGAGAAAGAAAAAGCCTTTAATAAAGCCCCTGAAACTGGCTAAAATGAAAACTGGCTGAAAAGAGGAATTTTATTTTGAAAAACTAACACATTTTATTTTTTATTTCACCTGAATTCTGGAAAAGAACCAAATCTTCCACTTCTATTTCTTTGAATAATAGAAAGGAAATTCCACAGAAAATTGTTTTGTTTTTGTCAATGCTGCTTATAACTTATGGACTGATAATTTATGTGTTTCATGTTACAATGTTAGGAGGAAAGACTGGGTCTTCAAAATATTAAAATGATTTTTTTTTTAACATAAGAATGAATGGATTCTTCCTTTCATTTTGACATGCTCTGCGGAGAGTATATGCTCAGCAAGTCTAAAAACTTTCAGGACAACCTGTCACAGCCTCTAGGAACAGACTAAATAAGTGTTAAGCAAAGCATGAAATATGAAACACAACAACACATGACAGAATGAAGTGAAACTCTGATTTCAAATCATGCATAAACAGATTTCCTTGCAATAAGCATAGTGACTGATTTTTTTTCCCTCCATTTCCCTTGTGTTTTGCTTGTGTTATCATTTTCAGGGGGAAGAAGAGGTATCATCTCAAAATATTCGACCTGCTCCAGATGAAATTATTTCTGTTATTCTAAGGTGGATGTCAGCAAAAGTAAATGGAAGAAACTGTTCAGAAAATTGATATCTTTTAAATGTGTACTTTCCACTGCTCTTTTTACCAATAATATTGTCCAGTTAGACAATGGACAGCTTTGAAGATGAAGGAGCTAAAAGTCAGCAGTTGAGTTCAAGACCAGTTTCCAATAAATATTACCTAACGCTTAGAAAAACCCTTGGTAAAATATAAAGTCTTATAGTCCCTTTTTGAAAAGGAGATAGCCCTTAGCAGCAGTATTGATGCCTTTCATGGACATGTACACATTGTAGATTTGCTCCAAACTTCCTACAACAAGGATAATTTTGAGAAATAAAAGAGCCTTGGTGAGTGATTAGTATGTGAGGTTCTTGCAGCTGCTGCTTTACATGTTTCAGTAAACCTTACATCTGAGGATGTATTTCAGTCCCTGTTAGATCCTGCCTGCTGGCATTTGTTATGTTGCACTGATGTCTTGCTGGAGAAATGTTTGCTGGTTTTGTAGCAAATGCAGTTACTTCTGTAGCCTGTGCATTACTTTCAAGTTTTAAGTCAGCCTTACTCAAGAGACGAGTGCAACTGTCTTCCAAGGATTTTCCTTCTGTTCCTCCAAAATAGTCATGTTGCCAATGATCAGGAGTGGAGACAGGGATGAGTGGACCCTTAGCCATCTCCAAGGTGTCCTTTATTTTTAGAGTGCACACTAATGTCACCCCAATGGTGATATCCTGTGCTTTTCACCCTTCTTTACAGCGCTCTGCAGTCCTTTGCTGGTGAGCCAGCTGTCAGCACACACAGGTTATGGCTGAGATTTGGAAATTCAGTTCATGCTGTGTGAATTTAAGCAGCTTCCAAGTGCTATGGAAAGCAGTGACACCTTCCACCCTCCTTCATGCCTTCCCCATAAAAACATGCCAAAAATCCCATTACTTTTGGTGATAGACCTTACTGCAACATAGCTGTGCCTGAAAAAAAAAAATATCACAGATGCACACTCTGCCTTGCAGCTTCAGCTGGGAGAAATGAGAGTCACAAGCTCTGGAAATAAATCTGCCTCTTGCTCAGCACCAGCTAGCCGACAAGTGTTCGTCCATCTGCCGTAAGCAGTCAAACTGTGAGTTTGCTGATGTGATATTACAGTGGCATAATTGACCGAGGCTTTTTGGACTGTACTCCACGCCTGCGTGCTGGCTCTCCTGCAGCAATGTTCAGGGGGTTAGGGCAGAGGGGCAGAGGCACTCTTCGAGACTGGGCTGATAGAGCTGGGCAGAAGCGGTGTGAACGGCTGGCTGGAGTAGAGGAACTGCCTGACTGTGTTAGCGCTTCCTGCCAGCAGCAACGATGGAGAGAGCTCTCTGCAGCTGTCCCCCAAATCCCTGTGGCACATAGTCAAAACCCCTTCTACTTCACGGCTCATCTGTAGTCACTTGTATCAGTTACCAGCCCCGGCACTGAACTTCTGCCTTTGCACTTGGGTATTGATTCCTTTTGTCATCACTTTCCCCCCCTGATGTCCTTAAATGGACATAAGATGTAGGTGATGGTGACCGCTCCCTACAGAAGCCACAGCAGCTAGCTGGTGTGATGCACATACTGGTAGGTCCCACAGTTGTGGTGGTGAATGTCCCCTTCCTTGGCTCAGTGAGTCATTTTACCCACAGACAAAACCACCTCACTCCCTGAGTCTTCCTGAAAACTTTACTGTTGTCAGAGTGGCTGAGCCAGGGGGATGCTCAGCTGAGGGTCACAGGGCTGGCTTGCTGGCTCAGGGGTGAAGTAGCACAATGATCAGGAGATGAAAGTGATGCTGTGTCCATCACAAACACACACCGAAGAAAGTGTAGGGAAGATTACACAGAAGTTGTAGCTCATTAAAGGAATAAATGTTGAGTTATTTTCATGTTGCTGTTATTTATAAAAGATCCAGTTAAAACATCTTATTATGGCAATTACAGCAACGTAAAGAGACCTAGCAAAGATTACAGCACTTTAGTACACCATCATCATGGCTTAAGTGAAACATATTTAGGACTCAAACAAAGCATCTCCCACACGCCTGGGCAGGAGATAAAAAAAGCAGAAGATCCCTGCATGAGCTGCTCAGGTGGCTGCAACATTCCTAGCTTGACAGAAAAGCTGTTAGTGTCTGCTCGTCATGATATTGGACAGTGAAGGCTGGGGTGTTGGGCTAGCGTTGTGTGGTGGCCAGTGCTTGATGGGCCATGGGGGAGACAGGGTGGCAGGTGAGAAGGGGTAGAAATGGGCTGTGGGGGAGATGGGGCCCAGGAGGGTGACCTTGTGGTGGGCAAGCTGTTTAAAGATCTCTCCATCACCACCACCATCACACTATCTGGTATGGGGATAATGAATCAAGAAAGAGTCTGTGAAGACTTGTCTCTGCTCTGTGACCTGACACTGCTGATAAATCCCCCACTTACACCTCCAGCTTCCAATACCTGGGAGAAACTGGATCATATTTGTCTGCCCTTAATTTATCCAACCCCTTTCTGATACAGAATTTGTTTTCACCCCTGGAGATGATGTCATCTAAGACCGTGTACCCCTCTGCACACAGATTTATGCCAACTTCTAGTTAAAAACTCCCCTTTAATCCTTTACACTATAAATGACAAATATTAGGTTGCATTTTGATTTTGGTAGAACCCCTCTTTCCTAGGTAGGATCCTTAAAGAATTTCCCAAGTTCTTAAAAATAATCCAAAATTCTCTCAGCTCCTCACAGGTATCTGCATTTCTGCACATGCCTCTGCAGGGAGCATCTCACAGAACATCACCATGAAGTCTGCTTCATGAAGTCTACCACCTTCACCACCATCATGTGTACAGTGGTGAAGCCCTCAGAGCTATCAGAAACCTGGTTTGGCCACACTGGGTTCAGGGGATAGCTTGTTGCTTGGGTGTATGAACTGAGTGCAGTGTGTATAGCTTACATTCCACTTTCAAATGGTCATGGGGATTTTGTAGGTGATGCTCAGCGCAGTACTCTCAAACTCACTACTCAGATGGACTTTTACCTGAATATTGCTTTCTTAACAGCTGGTTTGTATTTCTTCATTCAGTTTTCTGAGGAGCCAGGGCTGGAGAAGCCTGCAGCCACCTCCTCTGCCATAGCTAAACGACTGCTGCCAAATTCTCTTTACTTGGATTGGCTCTCACAGTCCCAGGGGCACCCAGGTAAGCAAAAACTGTAAAGGAGTTGATGCAGATCATGTTTTCTCATGAAGGAATAACATGCAGATTTGGATTCACACAACCTGATTCCAGTCTCCCAAAAGGAAAACCGGCATCAAACAAAGCATTACTCATGTTGGGTTGTCACCTTACAGAGATTTAAGGCATGTGAGAAGCCAGGTCAGCCAACAGCATCCATTTCACCCTTTAGCAAATATCCAGATGGTGGTTACCATGCTGAGAGTGAAGTGTCCTTTCTAACCTCAGAGGTGTGGAGCTCTCCCCAAGTTGAACTGTCTGTAAAGGTGGCACTGGGGAAGCTTGGAAAAAGACAAAAATGTCTTTTCATTTTCTAGTTCAATTTAGGGAATTTAGAAAGGGCACCTGGTGACATTTTGGGGAGTGCTGACACAAGGGTGACAATGATTTTGCAAATGCACGCGAGAGAGTGATGATCCAAATTCCCATGGTCATCAAACAGCTGCACCGAACTTCTCTGTCCAGGTGTCATTAAAAATTTGGGACATCATAATTCGCAAATGTGAAATGAATGACTAAACCACACTTCAACTTACTTAGTACTGTCTGCTGAGCATGTCCTTACTCCTATTTAGCAGAAGCTACCATATATCACTGAAAAGCCACCATGAACATGCTCCAGACCAGCCCCTTACTGGCCTCTGGTGTCTTTCCTACCTGCAGTAATATGTACAGGCAATATTGTTGTGTAGAAAACACATTCATTTGTGAGATCTGGTGCAAAAGTAGATGAGTAGAACATTCCTTCCAGGTGACAGAAGTGACTGATCCTGGGGGAATGTGCATAAAAACCTCATGGCAGCTGGGCCCCCATGGGAATGCCAGCCCCTGGCAGCTAACACTCAGTGTGGACATGATTTACATCCATGCTGCGTGCGCCTGCACTTTAGGATAGAAGAGCCCCTGCATCGAGGCCGCTGACACTCGATCTACATTATCACGGATATATGGTCATCAGCTGAGTGCCTTTATTATGAATGAGCCTTACTTAGACCAGTGAAACGGAGAACTGAAGACAGCTTGGGTTTCTACTTCTGCAGCCTCAAGCAGATGCACTTACCCTCCACAGCCAAGTCTGGATCTGAGAACTGCTTTCTTTTACAGAAGCAATTCAACTCCACATCTGCAACCTTGACATTAAAACATATTTAAATTTAAAAGCAATGTTTAGTAACACAGTTGTTTTGGGGTTTTTTTACCAGTTCATTTGGATGCCAGAGTTGAGCAGAGACCTCGGGGCTGGCTCATTCATGCCTGTTTCATTTTTCCATTCAATCAATTTTCTCTGAAAAGGAGACATAAGCAGTGAAGCCAATATAGCTTTATTAGATCCAATGCACTGCCACTAAAACAAATATATGTACACTCAGGCCACTACACTTTTATTAAAACAAATAGAATTTAATTAAAACCAGCACTTAATAGCTACAGTTTGGGTTTTGGTAGTATTTTTTTGGTTGGTTTTTTTTTTTTTGTTTGTTTGGTTGGTTTTTTTAAAGAGATGAGATTGAATACAACCAATACTTTTGCTCAATATGCTTTCACAATCAGATTCATGTGATTTAGGCAATATATATTTACCATAGGTAACACATTTTTATTAAAAAGAAATTTACAGAAACCAGGTTTCTTTTGAGCGTACAGACAGAAATCTTAAGCCATTGTAAGATTAGACCAGAGGACAGTTGGGAGAGTCTTGATTATTATTTTTTATGCTGGGAAAAAGTGCTTCTACTTGGGATTTTTTTTTTAAGACTATTACACTTGGTGTGAGAGATGTCTTCTGATAAGTTAGGCTTTTAGAAGTCAGTATCTTTCTGCAAAACCCATACTTTGTACAGCCAGCAGGGGAAATAAATATAGTGCTCAATACAAATACACGCAGTCATCAAAGGATGACAGTAAATTTAAACAAGATCAAGGAAATTAGGGCTTGCATCTGAATCAAGGTGTAGCTGCAGGAGACACTATTTAGAAGAACCAGCCTATGGTATCAGAAATCTGAAAAAGATCCAGACTCAATACAGAAATGAAATGGAATTATCATTTACAATAGTGATATTCACTTAATTGCATTTCCACACTTATGTTCGTAAATGAGACTTTTACAGAAGCCAGGGGGAAGTGCATTTCCTTTTTTCACTTGGTGTTTCTGCAAATCAAGCCTAGGTCTCCATGTGTGTCTAATAAAATCCACAAAACCTTATTTTAGAAAAACCTTATTTTGCACTTACAAAACTTTTTCAGATCTTTATTCTTTCAGATTCATCCTTTGATCTGGAAAGGTTATTATCTTCCCTTGTCTTGTCTTTCTTTCCTCTTTAATTTCTCAGAGAATGATGCAGAATATTAGGAAAAGTGTGTGGAAAACCATACACCTTTTTTCTTTATGACATTTCTCAAAAAAGGGACTGGTCCTGCAAGTTGCTTTCTTGACCCCAAGAAAAACACTCTGGGGAGATGGCTGATATGTACCTGAGTGTTGATGGAGCACATGTTTCAGTTCAAGTCAGAACGTGTGCACTTAATTCCCATGGATTCATTTTAATTTCTTTCCTCTATTGTTAGTAAAGTTTGGGAGGAAAAAAGCGAATTATTTCATAATCTTGTACAAAAATTAGCTGTAGCAGATAATAATGGCCTCCTCTGAGCTCATAGTGGTAAGAGACATAAAGATGCCAACACCGTGACTGTCAGAGTGGCACCTTGGCTACATTCACAGTTGGAGATTGGCACATCCATGACCACTGAAGCATAATTTTGTTGCTGCTTGAGCACTCCCAAGGCTAGCAGAAGATGTTTGTTTTATGAATGTCTCTCCAGGGCTGATATCAGAAGAGAGTGCATATAAATATATGGTGGCACAGGGAGATTTAGTGAGGGGTGCATCCCCTGTTTTTCCCCCCTGCATCCTAAAAGGCACTGTGTCATGCTGACCTTCCCTCCTGAATCAAGGGCTCTCTGGAGTGTCAGTCAGGAAAGCATCATTAGATAGCAGTGGTGGGGGAGCACTATCCCCTCCATATGGGCTGAACAGCTGCCTTTGCAGACTTCCCAACCAGGGGAGCAAAGGATTAAGTTCAAGACCCATATCCAGACATCCTCCCCCACATTGCGCTGAGTGGCAGCATGGTGCAGGTGACAAAATGCTTCCACTATTTCAAATCCACTTTGTCAGAGACCGGCTACCACTCCTTTGCCTCATTCACAGTGACGACATTTCCAGTCAACAGCTCAGCAGCTGTGTCTGCCTGTCAGGCTTCTCCTCCCTGCCAGCCTGGTGCAGAGAGAAGAAAAAAAACCCAACCCTATTCTGAACAATTTTAATTAATACTGACATTTATCAAGCTGCAGAGGAAGCAACTGCTGCTCATTGCCTGGGTTTACGTGAAAATAGTAGAAATAAATGGAACTGTCATAAAGTTGTAGACCATCCCATCTTCATTACAGCTAATGCTTGGAAGAAATAAGTCGTGAGCAGCAAGAGATACAGGCGCTCATGGAGAGGCTGATGGACTACCCAAGCACTGAGGCTTTCTCCAAAAGGCAGGCTGTTTCCTAATTCATGATGCTTTCCTCACTTGTAGACACATGGTTCTACTTGGAATGGCTGGAGATAAGCTGTGCACAGCAATCCAATAAATGTCATCCAGGTCCCCACCGTGTTACACACTGCTTCAGAGGTGGCAGACTCTGTCCCTCACATGGCTCGGGTATACCTTGCCTTGATACTCTCAAAGCCCATGTTTGAGTCCTCCCAAGAGCTGCTCATTGCTCTGCCTCACCCCTGACAAAGGACTGGAGGTCCATGAGCTGGAGGCACATCCACCTTCAACAGGCCTGGTATGGTCTCACCATGGTAGAAAGGCCAAATAACTGTACTATGTTGCTGCAAAATGCAAACGGAAGAAAATAATTTCTTATATCTTGGAGACAGAAAAAAATTGCTCTTTCTTCACAGATGTGTTCCTGCACCACAGGTGGCCTTTACTTTAGCTTAAAACCAACAGCAAAGAAACAAACAAGAGGTCTCTGTATGACAGGACAGTAGTATATGTGATTTTCTTTGCAAGACATGATGCTAAACGGTCCACTACATGATTAAAATCCTATCGTAAGGAAATTTTACGCCCATAAAACCCCCAAACCAGTATCCCATGAAATGGTTAAAAATGGTTGTTCTAAGCACGGGATTTGTAGGGCAGAAGAAGGTGGTCTGTAGTCCCTCTAGAAAGGGCAAGTCCTCCTGTGGTCCCAGGCAAGTTCAGTGGAGGCCTCTTGGGGCAGATTGTTGCTGGTGTTGGTTTGTTGTTCTGACAGAGACCTTCATCTCTGGACTGACAACAAGTACTCTTCAGAGTGGAATTTTTGTCTTTTGTGCCTCAAAGTATCTCTGTCTCCCAGGGAGAGATCCAAGCAGTCACACATCAGTACTTTCACAAGCTCTGAAATAGGACCAAAAGCAAAGGAAAACCCAAATACATCTTGTAAGCCAGAGACATACTGTGTGAGTGGACTGATGAATTTTTGTAAAGTTTTTGGAAATTACAGAGTCAAATCCTGATGGCAAATAGCTGTAGACCCTCAAAGTGATAGGTATCCCACACCCCTACGCACAGTCATGTACAGCATAGGTATCTGGATTCAAATGCAGCATTTGACATGTCAGGATATTTTCAGTAACCCTTATTTTTAATTTGTTTAATACAGTGCAACAAAGCAGTCACCATGTAGTGACTTTTAAACGGGCCCTGTGATCCTGCAATAACACCGTGAATGATAAATTATTCTTCCGAATATTGCTAAAGTAAAATCCACCTCTTTTTTCTCCTTTAGTTCTAGCCAGCAGCAACTGTTGGCTGCTGATAGCTACAGACAGCACATTTCCCTTTCAGGAAACAAATATTGTTTTATTTTGGAGAAAAAAATATCCCCTGTAATGTCAGCTATAAAATACAGTAACTGTTCTTCAGCAATACATTGAATTATACACACCTAACTGTATTGGAGACTATAAATTCATCAGATGGTGCAGGCCAGGGGGCTTGTGGAGTGGAAGGGATTTGTCTCTTGTCCCCCTCCAGGGAGAACTGTCACCCTAGTGCTGAGATATCACTTGAGCAGTGACTCTCCAGGGGCAGAAAAGGCAGAACTTGCTGAGTCTGTTTGCGATGTGCTTATCTATTATTGACATTCATATCCCGTAATAACTCCGGGAATAAAAATAGAAAATATGCCCACTCAAACCATCTTTGGATCCTGAAATGAAAAATTTTTACTGAAAGAAAAAGACTGATTTGGTCCCTGCCAGCCCAGTCCCCATGGACAAATGCCTTGCCAGCTTCTGTAGTAAGGTTTTAGAAATGCTCGTGATTGTGGGGATGTGTCAGAAAACATAAAAAAAAAATCATAATCAGTGTTAATGTCACTGACATGGCATTAAAGCCTACTAGTTCAGCAGAGTTACATCATGCATAGTAATAAAGATGATATTTTATATGTTTCCTTGTATTTATTATTTATTTTTCTCTTTTCTGGGCATCCTGCTTCTATTTCCCTTCTTCCCCTGACATTCCCTTCTCACCTTTTCTTCCAACTTCTCTAAGTACCACAAGGTGCCCTCTTAGCATCTTTTGAGCAACATTTCAAATTTAGCCAGTTCTTTGTTGATAAAATAATCTTAGAGTTATGTCTCTTTTAAAGCTATGTTTTAACAGAGAAAAATACAACTAACATGTAATGTAACAAAATTTATTTTTCAGTCTAAAGAAGCAGGTTAAGTTGTTGGGACTTTTTCCATACTGGTAAAGATCTTTTCCAATGCTCTGTTACTTCCATTATGGTTTGCATTGCAATTCCTAATCCATGTAAATTTTGAGCAACTAATTGCCAGTTAATCACAATATAGCCTCTTTAAAATGAGAAGTATCCTTGCCTATGTTAATGAACAGATTTGCTTGATGTAGCTGACTTTCTACGTTATTTTTTGCAATGTCTATTACTACTTTACCTTCCTGTACTTTTCTCATCAGATGACTTTTGTTTTGAATGAATAGTTTTGTCAAGAACAACAAAAATTACTGGGTATGAAACCTCAATAAAATTATGATACTATTTCTTCTGAAGTTGCCTTTTTGGGAGAGTTTTGGCTCAGCTGCCAAAATATGAATCACATCAGCACACGACTTGTGTAACAAGGAGTTCTTTAGTCACAAATTCCTGTCAAGTCTGCCTGATTAATTCAGTGGATCTAGGCCAGCACTGAGACTAAGGCTTTATTGCTTTTAAAAAGCCATTTTTATTAGAAACATAAGCATCACATTTACTATTTTTATTAACAGAATTTTCATTAGAGATCTGTTCTTGAGATCTAAGCATCATTCATTACATGACAATCAATACATTATACTTGTTATAAATTATGTGAATTTGAGGGCGGATTTGACCTGATACAGTCTACAGCATTAGTTCATGAAATGATAACATTGTGTTTACAGTCCCTTCATCTGTATGGGGGACTGGAGGTGTAAGCTAATGCAGGGAGAAAAGCACAATATACCCCTAATTTCCGTCTATGCTTTTCCATCTTAATGCAAAGAATCAATCATTATGGAAGGAAGTATTATACTGATCCTTTCCCCACTGAGGTCAAGTAGTGACTTTGAAGTGAGAGAACTGGATTCATTGATAGAAATGATAGACAATTAGTGCGTGCTGTGTTTAATTGGAATGAATGAACTTGATTATTTGGCTTCCAATAAAGCAAAATAAATGGTACATAAATCCATTAATAATGAAGAATCTTTGCTTATTTCTTTGTTGTTATTTTTGATGCTCAGAAGTGGGTCACTTGGTATGTGCATAAACAAAGAAGATAAATGGCTAGAAGAGGAATGAATTTTCCATAACCTGATTAAAGGATACGTCTGGCTCCTCAGAGAATGTTATAGTGCTTAATGATTTTGTTGTTGCTGTTCTTAATGTGTCTAATGTTTGCTGTTTAAGAAAATCAAGAAAAATGTTAAAAGGTTGATCCAGAAGGGAGCTGTCAGCCACGGGGAGACAGCCACAAAGTCTCCACTGGCAAACTGAGAAGGAAGAGAGGACCCCTCCCAACTCCAGCCCAGGGTAAAACCTCTCTGGATCTAAAATGAGGGACCAGTAAACTCTGCGATGTGATCCACAAAACCCTGTTTCCAAAATGCAGCCCAGAGCCCCAGCTGGAGCATACATGGTGCAGTGGCATGCACACAAGCTTTGGGTACATGCTCCTTGGCAAGCCTTGTGTAGTCCAGGATCTGGGATGGGGGGGGAGAAATCCCAGCAGCCTCAGTTTAGCTGTACCCCTATAGACTTAAGATGCCTAATTTTTCAGCATCCTCTTCCCCAAATCTGGGCATCATTAAAACCAGAGCATTCCTATTCTGGAGGGGACCAGATGTTATGCATGTGGTCTGACCTTGTGTGCCCCTGCATCCTATGTCTAGGAAACCACGTTCAGCCTCTTCATTATCTGCCTCCTCACAATTCATATATGACAAGAAATGAATCTCAGGTGAGATGCTGCTGCCACATCCAAGCTGCGGAGCTGGTCCACCAGAGTGGGCTGCAGTCCTGTGGCAATGCCCCTGCGCCTCCCCATCTCTGGAAACCCTTACAGGGAAGAGACCAAGAATAGCCTGCTCTTAGCCTGACATGTCATTTGGTTGGTGCTCTGATACAAATTTAGATATGGATGCGTGGAGGTGCCTGGATCCCACTGTTTAGATACAGGCTCTGCAGTTCCATGAATTCCTGGTATCAGCATCCCCCAGTCATTGAAAAAAAGTTAATTTTTCTCCTCAGCTGCTTTATCAAAATCCAAGAGTTCCCCAGATAGTGTCTGCTCTTTTGACAGTGTCTGTGAGACTAGACTTAAAATACTAATGGGTTGTGTTATTATTTTAGCATGCCTCTAGTACAGTTCTGTGCAGTGGAAACTAGGGGAGGGAATTGGCAGATGCCAAGAGACCATAGCAACAAAAGTCGAGAAAAGGTGCATCAACAAAGACAGTTACCTAGCTTGAAGGGATTTCTGCCTGCCAAAAGTCTGCTATGGACAAATCGAGCCATAAGAACCCCTAAAAGAGAAGGTGCAAAACCCACATATAATGTTAAACAAAGGTTCCATGGTAGTGTGAAATGACAAGCACCTTAACCATGCAGCTGCTATTGGTGATCCCCAAAATGACAGTTATGAGGATGATGACAGTATTAATATAACTTTGAAAGATAAAGCCTTTATTAAGAAAAATTTAACAAAATTAATTCCTAGTTATTACACAGTAATTTGTCTAGGGTCATCCAAAGGTTGAATTTTACTCTCTTTAGACTCAATACTTTTCAGGAGTCTGAATCTCCTTAATAAAAGAAGCCCTATTTATTTCTTGCAGATATGCTTGCACTTTGTATAGCTACAGCCATAATATCATCATGCCGGTCTTTGTTAGCTAAGGATTCTTTTCACATCGCTCACCATTTTAGTTCCCATAACAACAGAATACATTTGTAATATGGAAACCCAGCTTCTCTCTAGTCTTTTGGGGTAAGGTTGTTTTCCCACTTAAACGAAGCCTGCAATGCACTGTGCAAACCTGAAAACTTGTGTAGTTTAACACAGTAGATGATCTGACAAAAAGTGTTTAACTTCCATATTTAAACACCTTCAGGTGAAGCAACAAATACCTGCAGCTTTCGGGTTTGTGATAAACAGGGATTGCTACATCATATCTGCATTTTCTAATTAAGATATGAAATGCATCGTTTTGAATGTGCCTTTTTAGATTCCAACAAACTCATTGTGTGTTTATGAATACACACAGCCATACCAAAGTTGGCTAGCCTAGCAAGGTTTATCTTCAGCCTATAGCTCTTTCCCTGAATTCAATACTGCAGGCACAATTTAATGCAAACCCAATTTATGACTTAATGCTCCAGGGACCATAGTGGGAGATTGTTACATTATTCTTTTCTAATCCTATTTGTGTTTTAATTTGCTAAGTCTGTAATGAGGTGCATGCCTTGAATAGATTCAAGATCTTTCACATTGCTTTTGACTTTGTTTAATATAATAGATTGTACAGTTTGCATTCAGAATTGAGGTGTTCCAGTCAGTACTATCTCTTCATTTTCAAAACTAGAGTGGATAAAATTATGTTCTGAAAATAATTGTATCCATGTTTCCTTGTTTATCACTTAATGGTTTATTTCCTGTTATAATTTTCTGTTGCAATATGTGAGGTCACAAAAATCAATTCTCAGTGGACTCTGACTTGACTGTTTGAAATTACTCCCCAAAACACTCTGAAAATATTATGGAGAAAATAAAGCACTGGGTTGCAAGTGGCTGGCTATACTGATTCTTTTGTATTCTTGATCTTTGATTTTTTTTTGTGATGGTGAAACTCTAGTAGAAATATAGAGAAGTGAAGTAAAACAGCAGCTACAGGAGATACCCAAGTGATGATAATGAACGTACCTCTATTTATGCCAATGATTTATGGTGATAAGGCTACCCCAATATAACCAGAGTATTTATTTAGATCTGCGATCCCAGTTGCCATTCATCTGCATGGAGAATAGAAATCCTATTTCAGATCATATCTAGATTTTAAGTTTGGTTCTGTTTAGTTTGGAAGAGAAAGGGGAAAAAAAAAAAACCTCTACAAAATATTTAATTTTATTTTCACAAGCATATTATAAAACATACTATACCACAAAACCATAACAGTTCAGAATGAAAAGGAGAGGAAGATCTGAAAAAGAAAAATTCAGGGAAGGGAAGGGAAGGGAAGGGAAGGGAAGGGAAGAAGGAAATACTGTCACAGTGTCTAGGATTTTTACAGGACTCTTTTTCAGACAGTATGCAGTACTAACAACACTTTCCTGATTGGTTCTTCACCTGTGTCCCAAGTCTTCTTCCACCCATAAGAGCCATACCAGAAGGAAATCAGGTTTTTGATGCCAAATGCATGGTCAGAGCCATTTGTTGTTTCCTGAGCCCTGGCACTGTGGGAATCTCTATTAAACTCAGAAAATGTAGCTGGAGCTGCTATAGTCTCACTGACCCAAAATGAGCTGTGGGTAGAAACTGCACAGAGAACAAGGAACAGTATTTGCTCTGATGCTCACTTTTCAGTGTTTAGTACCAGTGTCAGTTCTCATCTGGATGAACCCAGTGAGAATATGTCCCAAATAAATGCCTTCTTGCAATACCAGTCAGCCATTCCTTTTGATTTTCTAGGTAATTCTGGGTGCTTTCTCTCATGTTATCTTTTTTGGATGTTTTTTTTGCCTGGATCTATACCCTGGGGACAGGCAGAAGCCAACAGAAATCCAGGATTTTATCAAAATCAAAAGACAGGGGTAATCTTTTCCCATGTTTTTGCTCCCTAACAAATGCATCCATCCAAAACCTGGATTCTATTCCAACAGCACAGCACAGCACTCCTTACAAGTCACAAATGCAGGAGTTCAAATATGCCTTGGAATAGTGAAAGCTCTTGTAATTTAATTTCTTTTTCAAGTATGTTTTCTGTTCCCTTTCCACATAGCCTTGAGGACTAATAAATCAGAATAATGGAAAGCTTACAGAAATCTTGCATCATATTAAGAGCTGCTGTTAATTTGTGAAACCTACACTCATGCCAACAGATTTTCAGTTCCTTGTTTCATCAATGTGAGTGTGAAGTAATTCCAGCCCTTCTCAAATTTCAGGAGAAGGAAAATGAAGAGTTTGGATTCGTATGTCTGGCTTTGAGCAGATTTGTGTTGAATTGGCTGTTGCAATATCCTTATTTTCCATTTTGGATTGCATCTAAAGTCTCTCATAAAATTGATTTTGGTAAATCCAGACAGTGGGAAACTTCTAAGCACCAGTGAGGCCCTACACTGGCTGACATTTTTAAGCTCTGAGAAAACAGCTGTGGGTATAAATACCATCCAAGGAAAACTCCAGCTTCATCCCTGGTTAAATACTGAACACAAAGGCTGAAACTCTAGGAGATACCTTAGAGGTGAACTAAAGCAATCTGTATTTCAGATGGCCGAGAATGGAAGATGAGCCTTATCAGAATAGCCCTTGGTTAAAAGTAATTGTTTTTGGATGCAGTGTTGTCCAATTTGTTGCACCTGCTACCACTCACATCCGGTAGCACTTGGTGACAATGATGATGGGAAGAACACAAGAGGAAGGTATATGGGGTTTACCTGTGGGATGAAGTAGAATATCCACAGAGATAATGAATAGAAAGCACCCAAGTCCAGATGGATGGTTTTCAGGTAGTCATCTTCATAAACCACAAGCAGCCTTGGGAATCTTTCCTGCTCATCTGGAGAATAAATTAAGTTCTTTAACTGCTGGGGTTCCTGATACCAGGCCTCATGTAATCCCCAATATTACCTCATTGAATCTCGCTATGGCATAGATACCACCCCCCAGGTATACAGATTGTGTGTTGGCTGCCTCCAGCAGACATGGCAAAACAGCTTTTGAAATTGGAGCCAGGTGGTTTTTAGGAAGGGCAATTGGTCATGAGCTATAGGAGGAGCCCATCAGATCCATGGGAGAACTTAAAAATGGCACTTCTGACTGTCACTGCCTGTTCCACTATCCCTCATGTAGTAACTGCATTGAGTGCCCTGGAGCTCCAAATATTCCCTTCAGACAACTTTAAAGGGTTAAGTGGCATCCAGCATCTAATCCTAAACCACGTGTGCTGCAGTAGCCTGACCCCAGTCCCACATGGGTTCCCAGGGAGAGGTCACAGTGGCTTCTGAAGAGGACCTTTGGTGAAAACAAGTTGCTTGACTCCAACAGTGCAGTGCTGGAAATATTTTCACAGCTTCTGCCTTGCCTAAATCCATCAGTGCCGCCTCTCTATTTCACTTTCACACAGAATTATGCATCTCTATTCTGCTCTGACCTAGCCAGACTGAGAAATTAGATAAACTTCCACATTAGTCCCCAGAGGGCAACCTTCAGACATGACTAACAAACCACTGGGACCAGCCTGTGGTTAGCTGGCTACTTCACTGCTGTAGAAGATCTAAGTTTCAGTCTTCTCAGGCAGAGGAAAGTGATGAATACTTGTTTCCCACTCCCTGGTTAGGTGCCCTGCTACCCAGCTTTTGTATCAAAGCAGGGCATGATGCACTTCTCATATATTCTCATTTCCAAGAAAGCAGCAGCAGCCATCCCCTTTCTTCCAAAATTTCCTGTGGACCCCAGAATTGTCAGTGTGTTCATTTCCTCTGCAAATGCCCATTGGGCTAAGATCACCCAAGGGTTCTGGTCAGAGCAGAGCTCAGTTTCTGTGTTTCAGACAGTCCTGGGCCAAGTACTGAGCTGCTGTCATGGTTTAGGGTCAGGGCAGCCCCTTAGACCTATAACAGACGCAATCTGTTAACCCCCCTTCCTCCCCAGAGGGGAAAGAGAAAGGGAATAAGGGAGAGAGACTTAGTGATTAGAAAAGGAAACTAGAACAGCTTTAATGAAAAGGAAATTAATAAAAATAAAAATGGAATATATACAAATATCTACAAAACCAATATGGAACCCACCCCCCCTGATGGTAATGCCATCACCATCACTGCTGACGCTGTGCAGGCACCGGGGCAGTCCCAGACTGGGCCCCAGAGCAGACGGGAGCTGTGTTGAGGAGCTGGATTCTGGTACCGGGTTCAGGAACACACAGACTGGGATTGAAGGCAGAACAGACAGAATCCACCTTGGACACTCCGAGGAAGGAACCGAAAGAGGACCTGAGCCAAGCAAAGCAAAAGCTGGCAAAGCAGTCCAAGAGGGGAGAAGAGCCCAGAGACCCTTCGGATCCCTCAGCTCTAAACTGAATATGATGTATATGGGATGGAATCCCCCGTTGGTCAGTTTAGGGTCACCCGTCCTGTCCGCTCCTCCCTGCAGGTGCAGCCTTTCACTTTCTGCACCACGCAATGTGGTACACAGGACCCAGCAGTGGCCTTGGTCTGCACACCAATCCTTGGTAGTAACTCTAAACATGAA
Source organism: Todiramphus chloris collaris (assembly GCA_025345505.1). Classification (NCBI taxonomy): domain Eukaryota; kingdom Metazoa; phylum Chordata; class Aves; order Coraciiformes; family Alcedinidae; genus Todiramphus; species Todiramphus chloris. The sequence goes on along the minus strand of JANVCC010000019.1, from coordinate 4,031,288 downwards.
GTGTTATCACTGCTAGAAGCAGACACTGTCTGTGGGAACAGGCTGCTAACTTCAGACAGTGCAGTTATTTAGAAGAACTGAGCTGAAAAGTAAAATTACTGAACAGAATTAGTTCTGTTTTCACTCAACCAGGACTGTTGCTCAGGATGGAAAACACAATCCAAGGGGCAAGGATGTAGGATATGTGTCTTCATAGCCAGGTAACAAGCAAGGAGGGCTTTAGGATTTTGTATTATGTGTAACTTGAAGATGGGCTTCATCTCACTTAAAAGCAGCCTTCTCTTGGTTGGGCACCACGGTTACACTCATCTCAACTTCTCTTTGAGTCAGGAGGGAGAGATGGATGCAGCCCACTGTGGACTCACCTATCAAAGGAAACTTATTTTTGCTTGATGCAGGCAATTCAGGACATAGTTCCACTTCTTTCTGGAAGCAGCATGCATTTAAAATGCCTTGTTCTTGCCCATCCACACTTACAGCTCACATTGGCTGCCCCAGCCACTGCAGGGCTTGCAAGATGCTTTCTAAGCCAGACAGAGAAATCCTGTCACAGCAAAGTCAGAATTCCCATACTGCTGCCCTTGTCATGTGAATGTTTAATTTTCACTTCCTTTGCTTCAACAATGTCCAGATAGAATAATTGTTTTTCTGTGATGGTAGGTAAAAAGAGTACTCCTATGAGTATGAGGAGAATATGTCTCTTAGCTGCCAGTGTCTCAGGAGACATTTATGAGAGGGCACATCTTGTTTGTCATGGGAGATGCATATTAAAACATTAGAATAAATCTGTGACTAGACAATTGTCAGTGTGTAACAAAGAGCAACCTCACAGTGACAGTGCAGTTGTTAAAGACTATGGGACTCTGCCTAAAGAACAGAGGGTGCTGGAGCTATGGGAGAATCTCTATCAGCTGGCAGCAAAATGCACTTGCAGGGAGCAGCAATGCACATTTGGCAAGGGAATATTTCCCATCATGGGATAGAAGGGGTGCAGTGCCTCACCTCACTCACAAATTAGTCCTGTCCTTATGCTCCCAGTCACACACCCCAAGAGGGCCAGGCACCTACACAGTGAATCACCAGCCATTTTCACTCCACATCAGTAACAGGAACCTTTCACCTGCAGGTCACAGCAGCTGAGGTTGCTTTAACAATAGGCAACCAGGCAGCTGCAGACGATGGAGAGACAGGCAGGGAAACACTTCCAACAGTGAAAAAAAAAAAAATCAGTGCCCACAAGACAAAACGTGTTCCGTGGATAAATGCAGTGCCTGTATGTTAAAATTCCTGGATGTAATTAGACTTCATTGTTGCATATTCTTATTGCTTAGTCTCAAGTATGTTTTTCGTAAATGCATTAAATATTTTGTTATAATGCCTTGAAGACAGAAAGCATACATTCCTCCACAAATAAAATCAGCTATTTGTGTTTGTTCCTTTATATAGATGCATGTAGGAAAGAGTGGGTGTACATCTATATCTCTCTATTGCACATAGTTAAGTATCTAACCTTAAAATGTTTATTGAAAAAAAAAAAAACAGAAGGACAGGTGTTAGATGCTCTTTCTAGAAAGCTTGCACAGTTGTAGCTGACCTTTATCATGGCACCTAGCATGTATTAGCCAAAACACTTTAACAGTTTTTTACTACCTGACTATATGTTCTGTTATAAGGAATAGCAAATGTTTAATCATAAATATTTTAATGGCTTCAGGGATTCATGGTATTCAATGACTGTGTTAAATGATAATAATCACATCTGGTTTATTACTATAGTAATTCAGCAGCTTCTCTTCAGTAGTTATTTTTTATTATATGTGCTGTGCTACTGTCATGGTCATTTATAGCAGTAATATTTTAAAGTGGCTCATTTGTTTGTTTAAGGACAGTTTCACAATATATTTCTGTATTAATATACATTTCGTACTATTATTTCCAAGCTGCCACTGGAAAATTGATCCTAGCTTGTTACGATGAGAGGGGCTGGGACTTGTGCAGAATGCCAACGCTGAGAGCGAGTGACAGAGCAGATGGGTAGTGTACTGGTCTCCACTGGGGCTGTAATTGCTGTTGAGTTTTACTCATAAATGAAGGGGTCCATTAAGAACTGGTTAACTAATAATAAACATGAGGGGAGGATTCGAATCAGGCAGTGCACAGACAGAACTAGAAAAATACTGTAGTTAAACAGTCAAAAAGCAACTGGATATGACCATTTTACACATTATTACCAGTAATACACCCCTTTTTTGCATGCTGGTGCACTTATAATGGGAGGACTTTTACTAGGGAGACAAGGGAGAACTGATTGATTTTGCTGATCATTTTATTCAGGTACCTGCCTACTCTCAGTCATATGAGAGAGGTCTCATTTATCTTAATGGGATCACTCATGAGAGTAAAAGTTTGGAGAATCAAGCCATATATCAGCACAAATGGGAAGGAAGTAGCAGGACCTACCAAATTAGAGGAGGGACCACTGAAGACTGAAAAGGCCTTCTGTCATTATTTTCTCCCCTTGGAACTGCAATTTTCTAAAAGCTTGTGTTCTGCAGGGTGCTGGACTTCCTGGTTGTGGCATCTTCACACATGTAGGATTCAAGTTATTTACCTGGAGAAAGTCACAGGGGAACATAGAGCACAAAGGAGTGGCTCACAGGGTGATACTTGTGAAGATGCTGCAATCTGTCATCAAGCACTAATAACATTTGTGACTACTCTTTCTGTTAGCAGCCCAGCCCTGGAAGGTTTATGTTGAATTTAAGGGCAGCAGAGCAGTTCATGGCCATGACTTACATCAGATCTTGCCCGGTGTATTGAGACCTTGCATTGCCTTTGTAGCTAGTAAAAAAAAAAAAAAAAAATTAGAAATAATATTTATGTGTGTGAAAGACATAGATAAAGGCAATTTGTGAATGTTGCCTGGGGAGGAAAAACTGGTAGAGCAAGGGTTAACTTTCTGCTCTTCCCTCCCTTTCCTGCTTTTAATGACCTGGTGAAGGAAGCTGTGTTTAGTTCAGCAAAACCTCTCCACTATTCCACCACACAGGATGTATTGAATTGTGCAGCAAAAGTTAAAAGGAAACTAAGGACAATTGTTAGTGCTTCTTTCCTGCTTCATTTTCTAGCTGGTTTGATTGGTTGGTGGGCTGAGGGTAAATGGCTTTTATAGCACTGCATGATGAATGACTCTGAAATAGTCTGTAACCAGAAGTGCCAACTGACATGCATTTGATTTAACTGACATACAGGGTTATGTTTGTATAGAGTCACTTAAATAAACATGTGCTAGGCTGGAGCCAGCTACACCAGCACTTCTTCTTTGTTTCCCCTCCACCCTCCATTTATCACTAAAAGATTACGATAATGATTTGATCTTCCTATCAGTCATTCATTATATTAATTAATTCAAATGTAATTGTTTTAAATGCCTCTCCATTGCTGTGGGTACTTTGTACAGCACTTAAAACACACACACTATCAGAGAGCAAAATAAATCCTCAATAAAAAGATACACTCATCAAACAGCCTACTTCAAACTAGCAGTCCCTTTCATCCTGCAATTATCTTCTTAGCCTTTAAAGCAGCCTCTCCCTAAATGCTCAGGAAAATAAATGCATCCAGAAGCTTGACAAGGAGTTCAACTGATCCCAGCTCTTACAAAGGAGCCAGAGTAAAAGAAAAAAAGCTCTTCTATGAGATTCCTCCTTTCCCATACTCTTACTTACCTTTGTGCAATGTGTGTTCTTTTGTGGCTTTCTGTGAGACGTCATCAAACCTTATAAAAGTCTTTATTCCTTTTTATGGCTTTTTTTGTCTCCCAAGTGAAGTGCAGAAGAAATAAATTTCCAAACTAAGCTTTAAAAATATATATAAGGGCATTGAAACCCACACTTCCCACACTTCTGTGTGATTATAGTAGGCAAGTCAGTATGTAACAGCCTATTTTTAATGTGTAAAACAGGGAAAAGTACAAAAGAAGGAAAAGAATTTATGCAAGGGCCCTTCCCCTGAGTAGTTCTGCTTGGCTCTGTGATCCCTGGCTGACCTAAAAGCTTTATTGCAAGATTCAGGTGGGCTTCAGTTTTAATAACTTATACATTGGAAATATGTAGTTGTTCAAAGTACCATTGTGAGATAGCATCTGTTGTGACTGTGGTTTAGTCACACAAGGATGGGTTCCTTTCACAGGAGGGAGTAAATGTAATTTAAAAGTTCTATCAGTTGCATTTACCCCGATTTTATTTTAATACCCTATTTGTTTATTTCCCATCACTGTGCACTGAGAGTGAACTCTGCCTTGCCACGGTGAGTCCCAAATTTCCATAACAGCCTCCACATTCCATAGCAGCACAAAAGATTTATCTACCCAAAACAGAGAAGGACTGGATAAAATAATGCACTGGCTTGTTTGTCTTAAACATCATCTGATGCTGCTAGGTTTATAAAGTACTCCAGGTATGAGTCACCACTAAGCCTTTCCCTGGGGTTGCCCCCAGATGAATAAGGCCATCTGTTTTCAGACCACTTTGCCCATGCCTCCATACAGACTAGAGGCCAAACAGACTTTGCTAGTGACCACGGCAGGATTTTTTATGCACTCAGTTACTAGATGCAGAAAAGCTTCCTGGTCATCTTTGAGGTCCTAACATACACCAAAGCTTTCAGAATATTCCCGTAAAGGGCTTCCTAATCCTGGAGTAGATGAGGTAAATAAGAAGGGAGCTGGCAACTGACTTCAGCACTGTTTGAAGTCAGCTGTTGGACAGAAGCAGAAGAGATGGAAAGGAAAGCTCTGCAAAGCCTTCTGGGCCCCAAAAACTTCTGCTTTCACCTCTGTCCAGCTGAGCTGGGAAACTCCATCAGCCAGTGGGAGCTTTCCCAAACTTACAACACCTACTGCTCATGGCCCCATGTTTCAGATGAGCCAAATAGAGAAGGAATTCTTAAAAAACACATGGTGGGTTCATTGTGTGAATCAAAACCAGGAGCAAATCACTGCTCTTGAAAGCTTTGATTTCAGTCTTAAAATGATTGTCTAATATGGTGATGTTTAACCTTTCATTTCCTTTCTTGATAAGATGTCCAAATAGCTATTGTCTTACTTTCAGCTTGCTTCAGTAATGTCAGTCCATTCCTTAGAGTAAGATTGCTAATTAAGTCACTCCCTTCCTCTCCTTGTCTGAAGAAGGGCCTCTTGCACTGGAGACTTGAAGAATTACAGGACATAGAAGTAGCTGTTGTATTTAATATCTTGTCAGTGGTGTGATGGATTTAGCACAGCCTCATCTGGCTATTTGGATTCTGGAGAACACTGTATGCCTGATTTCTATCAGGTCTAAGAAATGTCTCATTGGGAGCCTAAATTACATGACAGAATCCCTTTAAGGGAAAAGGAAAATGAATACCACCCTCTATAAATTAGTTGGAACAAACAAACTAGTTGCTCAAAGTTACTGTACTCCTGCCAGGAATCATAAACTAGCTAGCTGTGTTTAAGAAAAGTAAAAACTGTTTTTCCTACCATGGAATAAACAGTCTCTTGCTTCTATTTCTAACCACAAATGGCAAATGTATGCAACTCTCCGAGAACCAAATTCTGCTCACTTTCCAAATTCACTTAATCTCCAGTCCTTGGAGATTAATTAACTCAATGGGGAAGCCAACATTGAAGTTGAAATAGAGGGATTTTTTGAACTAAGTGCTGTTCTGTTCATCTATAGAAGCTGCTCTGCTGAGGCCAGCAGAAAAATCTGTAATATTTAACCTGGATGCTCCTGTTTTCCAGTTTTGCAAGTAGAGCCTTGATCTTAAGTAAGAGACCCAAGAAATAGATACTGGGCACAGATATGACCCTCCTTTAAGTGAAATAGAAATCATTTATCTAGTTTCAGAATTAATTGCAGAGATTTCTATACAAACCACAGAGTGAGCACATATTCACACAGCATACACAATATGGGGTTTTCAAAGGAAAGGGATAATACTCTAGTCCAGAATTCAAAAAGGCAGAGGGGTTGGGTAGTCCTGTTCACCACTGGGAACTGCTGCCCAATCTCACACAGGCTCTTGGTGTGAGACCCGCAGAGAACGCTGGTATTCCTCCATGTCTCATTGCTTGTAGATGAAGGCAGGGAGTGTGCAATATGCCTTCAGAGAGCCTATTTCTCACCCTATCATAGACATCCCGCAGAGACACCACTGTGAGTTCAGCTGGGGTGCCTGGTTGCTGCAGCACAGCATTCATTGATGAACTATATCACAAAGGGTCTCTATCAGGCTGGTTTCAGGTTTGCCTTTAGGGACATCATTATGTTGTGCAGGTCAAACTGATCTGCTCTGTATTGATGTAAACACAGCCTTGGGTGTCTCTGAAGTGAAAAAGACCCACAATAATGCCAAATACTGCTGAGATGTATTTGGTGGCTTTGTGACATGAATTGGGATTTATCTGAGGCCAATCAGAGATCAACAAACTCGTTTTGCTTTGTGCAAGAGTCCCCTTCTATTCATCTTGCAGGTGAAAGACAAGGGCTTTCCTCATTATTTTTGCATGCTGCTGGTTGAAATAAACCCTTAAGATTTCTATTCCAAGACAACACAAATTTGGGAAAAAAATGATGGGAATACATATAGTTTGTTCAGACTCCTGACTTCCTCCTCACATTCACATGACATACCTCTTGCCTGTGCCTACAGGCAAATGGGTAAAGAACTGCTACAGGCTGGAAAATAAAAGTATGCCTTCATAAGAGAAAGTGAGGTCAGTAATGGACTTTTTCCTGTCTACAAACTCAATAATAGGTCCTGTAATGGTAATACTTTTCCTTGTTTCCCACACCTCCCACCACTCTCTCGTTAATAGGAATGAACTCCAAAGTTGTTGAGGGAGCCTTCGGATTCAGCAGTGTTTTCTCTATCACTTTCATTGCAGAAATGCCAAGAGACAGAAGTCACACCCTCTCCATGGCCCTTCTTTTAAATCACCTGATGTCATCTGAGTTCTCCTGACTTCACAAAGAGGCTTTGAGATCCTTCCATAATTACAAACACATCCTGTTCTCTAGCTCTGTATCCACACCTGGTCCATGGCTTTCTCCTGCCTGGCTCTTCAGCCATGCATTGATTAATTCCTGGGGCTTGCCGCAGTTCACTTGATCTCTCTTGACCCTGCTTTACCAACAGTTCAAAAAGCCATTTAAATGCTTTTATGCCTTTGTGAATAGTTCTATAATTAGGTAAGTTACCAGCACGTTCATAAGTTGTTGAGATGTTGTCTTCTTTTAGATTAATTTGAAATAGATGTTTGATTGGTCTAGGCATCTTTGAAAATCCTCTTTGCACTTAAACTCTTCACAAGCCAAAATAAATTTCAAAATCTAGTTCACTGTGTCCAGACTTACCCAGTAGTAAAAAGGGTATGGAGTTCCTAGTTTGTCAGTAGGTCTTGGTTAACCATTAGGTCTCTGAAGAAAACATTTGCCCTGCTCCACAGCATTTTTAACATCCTGAGTGGTCTTCTCCAAATAGTTGGTTTTACACTAAAAAAGAGAACAAATCCCCCCACATTGAATGTAAAATTAATCAATAGTATATGTCTTATTTCCCTCTCCTCCCCCCCTCCACCCCCTCTGTTCTACTTACCACTGCTTCTTTCCTTTTCCAACCTCTTGGGCAATGGCAGTGTCAATTTTATCAGTATCCTGTGTATCTCCTGGTTGGAGAACCATATTAAAGAAAGTCTCTGTCAGCAGCAAATACACATTTCATTTTCTCCTGTTTCTTGATCCATTAGTAAACTTGCCAACTGTTCATTTCAAGCAAGTCATTTCCCTTTGGAGGAATTCATGATTTTTAACCAATACGATGTGGAAAGCAACAAACTGATATGGATTTCTGAGGGAGCTTTTCAATTCAAACCAGGTCTAGAGGTCAGCACCTGAGATATGTTATTTTATAGCATAGGATAAGATACTAACTCTGCTGTTTTATGGCATGCCCTCTAACACAGTGCTATCTGAATAAAACATGTCTTTTTTCAACATGTATTTCTCAGTCTTTGAGTTACCTTCCTGCCCTTGGACTCTGTACTCTGCTTTTGACAGATTTTTTTCTGGGGAAAGGACTAAGACAATAGGATTCCCCAAAACAGAAAAAACATTTCTTCACAGGAAATATTAACTGCTGGGGCCTACACTGTAGCAGACTGCTGTGTGTGGTCATTCTGCCTTCTGATTGATATTGCACACAGGAAACTGGTTGAGAGCTTGGTGATTGATGTGAGCTGCTGGATCTGGTCAGGGAAACAGATGTGTATTAGGTCCCTGATCTAACCATGGAGAAAAAGTTTTAATACCTTTAAAAAATGACCAACTGACCAATTTTGCCAAGCTAGTTTAACATGTTATCTTTTTTCATGAGCTATCATTTTCATCCTAAGGGTATACAAACTGGGTAACATGGAAAGGCATGTTCAGGTGACCGTCATTCAGCTGTGCAGAAAGAAAACTGGATGAAAGATCCAGTCAATATTAATGCTTTGGACTGGTTATCTTATCCAAAATGCAGCAGATTCTTTCTTTTCTTTCTTTCTTTCTTTCTTTCTTTCTTTCTTTCTTT
>JANVCC010000019.1:3906381-4022659 GCA_025345505.1 Todiramphus chloris collaris | reverse complement strand
TTCCTTCCTTCCTTCCTTCCTTCCTTCCTTCCTTCCTTCCTTCCTTCTTTCCTTCTTTCTACAATTCAGTCTACCACCAACAGGAATCCTTCATGGTCTCCAGAAGACCTCTAAATGAAAAGTAGAAGGGCATGACAACTTAATGAAGGTAATGTGGGCAGCAGGGTAATCAAAATGATCTCATCAAATACCTTTGCCTTTTTTTGGGAGTCTGTGGCAGTTTTTTAAGTTTTTTAACAGAATTACAACAATGTGTGAAATAGATTAATAGTTATATATGTTTGGTGAATGACTGAAAATAAAGTGATAATATTTATCATAGCAGCATGTTAGCATGTTTGGTTTACAATCAGTTAGCTATAAAGCCTGACAATTTACACATAATCTTTTAATATATACCAGTATAAAAGCTTTTGTACCTCTGGGTTACTCATTGCAATCTGTCTGCCCGTGAGCGTCTTGTTTGGATGTGTAAGCTCTTCAGTACAAGCACTGTCTGTACTTTGGATTCTGTGCAGCAGAGAACAGAACATATTGATAGTGTTTAAAAAGGAAATGATTAATATTTCCCCTATTTACCATCCTAGAATTTGCAACAGATGCCATCAAACTCTCTCAACTAGTCTCTGCTAGTGTATAAGTACACAAGTGCTAGTTCAAAAACTTTTTGTCATGACTGAAGTTTTCAGCAAGAAGCACTGAGAACCAAACATCTCTCACTCCTCAAATACTAGAATTTCCGTTAGAGTGAGATGCTTCTCTCTGACACTGAAGTATGAAGCTTTTTAGCATCATCAAGTGGGATATCCTGAGTTATATTACTGACCCTGTTCTTAACCTCCTAAAATTGAGATTATCATGAATCATTTTCTTCCTTGGCAACACCAAGAATGAAGCTACCCCTGACTGTTTTGCTACCATGTGCTGGCTTTCCAGAGTAGACAGGTCACAGTGGACCAGTACAGGTGTGGAAAAAAATGTAAGTGGATGATAATTCATAAAATATCGTGATAATAAATACGACAATAAATGTAAAATGGATGATAACTTTCTGACACAGGTGGTGGAGGAGCCAATGAGAAGTGTGCTGCTGGACCCTGTACTAACAAAAAAAGGTAGGGGATGTGAAAGTTGGGGGCGGCCTTGGCTGTGGTGACCGTAAGATGGTGGAGTTCAGGATCATGTGAGGCAGAAGCAGGGCAATGAGTAGGATTGCAACCCTGGACTTCAGGAGAGCTAAAGTTCACCTCTTCAAAAACTCACTGGGAGGAATCTCATGGGTTAGGACTCTAGAAGTTAGGATTCAAGAGAGCTAGTTAATATTCGAGCACCACTTCCTCCAAGCTCCAGATTGGTGCATTCCTATGAGTAAAAAATCAAGCAGAGGATGCAAAGGATCTACATGGATAAACAAGGAGCTTCTGGAAACACTCAAATGGAAGAAGGAAGTTTACAGTATGTGGAAAAGGGGACTGCCTGTTGAGAGGAATATAGGAATGTTGCCAGAGTATGTAGGGTTGCAACAAGGAAGTCTAAGGCCCTCAGAATTAAATCTGGCAAATAATGTAAAAGACAACAAGAAGGGCTTCTTCAAGTATGTCAGTAGAAAAAGGCAGACTAGAGAAAATGCTGCTGAATGAGGTGGATGCCCTGCTGATGGAGGACACAGAGAAGACGGAGTTACTGTATGCCATCTTTGCTTCAGTCTTAACTGCTAAGATGTCCCTCAGGAATTCCAGTCCCTGAAGGTAAAGTAGAAAGTCTGGAGAAAGAAAGACTATGCCTTGGTAGAGGAGAATTGGGTGAGAGATCATTTAGGCAAACCAGACACCCACAGATCCAAGGGCCTTGATGGGATCCACCCATGAGTGCTGAGTGAGCTGACTGATGTTGCTGCTCTATCATTCTTCGTCATTTTTGAAAGATCACTGAGAACAGGAGAGGTACCTGAGGACTGGAGGAAAGCCAATGTCACTTCAGTCTTCAAAAAAAGCAAGGAAAAGGACACAGGAAATTACAGCCTAGTCAGTCTCACCTCCATCCTTGGAAAGGTGATGGAACAAGTCATTCTGGAGGTCACCACTAGTCTCTTTTCAGTGGTGTCCAGTGGTAGGACAAGGGGCAACAGGCACAAACTGGAACACAAGAAGTTCCACCTAAACAAAAGGAAAAACTTCTCTCCATTGAGGATGACAGAGCACTGGAACAGGCTGCCCAGAGAGGTTGTGGAGTCTTCTTCTCTAGAGACTTTCAAAAGCTGCCTGTATATGTTCCTGTGCAACCTGTTTTAGGTGAACCTGCTTTAGCAGAGTGGATGGACTAGGTGACATCCAGAAGTCTCTTCCAGTGCCTATAATCCTTTGATTCTGTTAAGGGAAGGGGTAAGATGGTATAGGGAGAAAAGTCCCATCTTGAGACTATCACTCAGCAATCATTCTCAACTCATGGCCATTCTGCAGTTTTCAAAAGGACTGCGTGCACAGCTTGATCTGGAGTCCATCTCAGTCTACTGTCAATACTTTCCATCCCATGTAAGGCTTCTTCAGAGAACACAACAGTACGGGCTGCAAGAGAGTGTACCCTCCCGACTCTTTGTTGGGCGTGGTGGTGTGCACATGGTCTCTCTCCCAGCTCACACATAAACCATGCACTTGTCAGTAAGACATGTCAAATTTATGCAAAGAGAATAAGAGCACAGGTTTATCAGGATCTCTGCTGTGGCTCCTCAGAGTGGGGCTTTGTCACAGGCCTTCGAATACTCTGATGCAGGACTATGTCTCTGGACATGTGTAGAGATGATATCCCACAGTCCTGAATTCTTCTTTCAGTCCTTCAATAATGAAGCTTACAGAGGGAAGATACTGCTTCCAAAGGGATGACATTTCCTTGGTGCAGGGTCTGGGCCTGTACCTACAACAGTCTTTGCCTGTTTCTATTCTATATGGGAATGACAACAGAGAGGGCGGATCAGGGCAGGAAACAAGCATATTTGCTGCTAGGAAGTTTTGTTCAATGTAACTCTGATTGGTTCAGGGGCTTGGAGAGGCAAGGCACCAGGCCATACTTGAGAAATCACAGAGAGCTGAATGAGTGGTCCTCAAAGCCAAAACCAGAGACGCTTCCTTGAGCTTGCCGATGACAGGGGAATTCAAAAGCCCATGAGCTGTATGTGTGTGCCAGTTGAAGATGCACTGTCACTCTCACTAAGTCACCATCAAAACCACTGTGTCTTTGTTGGAATTTTGATGGCAGCTTCAGTGAGACCATGGAAGTAGAAAGACAGCTTGACACACCAGTACTTGAGAATAGTACCCATCATGACACTATCAGGTTTTACAGGTATCCTGGATATCTCCAGTGATATATACAGCATGAAAGCATAAATGTACCCTTCTGAAGTGGGTGATTTTCAGCAATACCTGAAAACCTGAAAATCAAGTTATGAACCTGAAATCAAGTTCAATAAATGATGTGTAAGATGGGATTTTACATGTGCTTGCATAATGTCTCCAAAGTAATGCAGGAACATATGAAATTTCTCCCATTAGGTGAGGGTTTTCCAAATAAGTGGCCTGGGAGTCAGCCATGCTGGAGTCAGCTCCTGTGGCAGTGCCAAAGTGCAGATCAACAGCCTAAAGATACAGCCCTTATTTTCATGAAATCTGTGACATTCTCTTCACAAATGAGCTTTACTTGTCAGATTCTTGGCAGATGGAAATTGGCCAGTACAAACTGTGTTGAGGCCGCAGTTTTGCAACATTGGAAGAAAAAAATAAAGTCTAGGCTCATGTCAATCTTGTAACCACATCAGCAGGACACTGCTCTTATTTAGAAGTGTAAGCCTGCAGCAGTTTGGTCAACCCAGGGGAATTTCTTCAGATTTACACCCACATACCTGAAAAGGTTTTGGCATGGAATCTGTTGAAAGGAACAGAGGAGGAGAAGGATGTTCATCGTTTAATTTATATAAACTACAGTAAACAACTAAAAATTAAACTAGTGTCTGAAACAGACCCAGTCAAAGTCTCTCCCTCCTTACCCTTTTCCTTGTGACATTTATTGCAGGGCCCTAGAGAGGACTGAAGAGTATGTGGTAAACTGAGTTTTAATACTGGAATGTAAAACATTTTCCAAATGGTGAGAAGAGAAAGTTTTCTTTAAACATGATCCAGGAACAGACCTGAGAAAAATGCCTGATCTGAAAAGGCCTGATGAAGAGTTAGCCTTTCATTAAACAGCATTTCCTTTGAAGTGGCAAAAGTGTATGTGATTGAGGATGCATTTTTGTCACGGCTGCCTTGGGAGTCACATATCTTGTGATCACAGTATTTTATTTTATTTTAATCTGTGATGTTTGACATTTTGAAGGGTTTGCATGCAGTGGACATGATGGTAAACAGTCTAATCACGGTAGGAACATTGAGAGCTGCCAACTCAAACACCAGAGCTGCACAGGAGGCTGAGACAAGGTCTCCAGTGATTTGTCACTGGTGATGGCAGTGAAGGCCATAGGCTCTCTCCTGCCTCTAGATTTCAGGAGTGGTGCAGGCAACACCACAATCTTGCTGAAGTTTAAAAATTTTTACCAAGTACTGGCAAGTATGGCCAGCCAAGAAGAGATTTTGTGTATGTTTTCTCAGAAAGAAACCAGCCTCTGTGAGAAATGACTCTTTTTTGTCATTGTTCTGTGTTTATACATTTAACTACACTAAAGCATTTTGCTATGTAAACTGGATGTGTTTGCAAGTATAAACCTTACCTGACTTTTCACTTCTGCTTTTCAAGTTGGTGCAGCTCTGTAAAGGCAGATGTGAGACTTGCCTGTGCTAAACTAACTGCACTGGGACAGCAATTTTAGCCAGTATTAAATATTCAGTTAAATGCTATTCAATGTCTTTGAACAGTCTTAATTGCAAACTAGAAGTGGCATTGATTAAAATACTGCAATTTGTGACTTAGGTAATTTTGCTGCTAGGAGTTTGTGACCTTTTATTTGGATTTTCCTTGTCTTTTGTCTTTTTACTCCTATTTTCTGTGTCAATACACTCTTCCCAAATATAGATGAAAAATTGATCAAAACATGTCATTCATCTTTAAAAAGAAGACTACTTACCTTATTTCTCTATGTGAACAGAATCCCTGATAAGGCTCACAAATATCTTACATATACTGCTTTTTCCAGCAAGAGCCTGTAGAAATTTCAAACCTGGACCTGTGTTTCCAAAAGCAAATAGTTATGATTTAGAAATAAATAAGTGGTGAAAACTTAGGCTGTTGGTGTTGGCAATGAGTGGGGATTGACAGAATCTCAAAAGTTTCTCTGAAAAGCAGTTTCTTAAAATCTAGACATTGCTAGCTTCTCTAAGCCTCCAGTCTCCTTTGGGTTGCTCTCAGCTTGGGGAGCATGAGGAAGAGGATGGTCCTTCCCTGATCAATGCCTTGCCACCTGGATTGAAGAGGGTGATGTCACTGGACTCTCAGAGGAAAAATTATTTAGAAGAGTCCCTCCCTGGGGAGCTTAAGGAGGCACTGAGAGATATTGCAAAGCAAGCAGGATGTAAAGGGACTTCCCACACTTTCCAGAGTGTCTTCTTACAACAAACATAACATAAAACTTTTCCTGTGGTTATCCACCACCATCTTGATAGCAGTTTTGTTTTGTCTGCTGCTGCTCTGATCTGAATGCTGTTCCAGGATCTCCCTGCTCTGATGAGTAGGACTTTCTTTAAATTTCCAGCCTAAATGTATTTGTGTCCATTTATAATTATTTGTTCCTGTGCCAATATGGTCCTAAAACTGAAAATAATTTTATTTGTTTAAAAACATCCTTTCTCCCACCTTGTTTTTTACCCCCAATGTATTTATAGCCATCCTCTTGCTAGACTAAACAAGTCCTGCTGTGCTAGGCCAACTCCATGGGATATCCACTGGCCCCACCACCCTGTACCAGTCTGAGGGTGTCCAAGGAAAAACAAGATCAGCCAGTGCTCACCAGGGCTGCACAGAGGGGAGACAAGATGTCTCTGTTGGCTGCCTTCATCATCTGCAGCTGTCCATGAGTAAGACAGATGAAAATGTCACTAGAAGGGAAGCTAGGGAAGGGTTCTACCCTGCAGACACTGCTCTGTGGGACCTGCCCTTGTGCACAGCCTTGCACACATCAAGTCTCAGCTGCAATGCACAGGGTGGACCAGGTTTTCACCAAGGCGGGCTACAGGCCCACAGAAGGACATTTATCTGTATTGTATCAGAAACAGTGTGACCAGCAGGACTAGGGAAGTGATTGCCCCCCTGTACTTGGCACTGGCGAGACCATACCTTGAATACTGTGTTCAGTTTTGGGCTCTTTACTACAAGAAAGACATTGAGGTGCTGCAGCCTGTCCAGAGAAGGCAACAAATCTGGTGTAGAGTCTAGAGAAGTTTTATGAGGAACTGCTGAGGGGACTGGCGTTGTTTAGCCTGGAGAAAAGTAGGCTCGGAGGAGACCTTACTGCTCCCTACAACTATCTGAAAGGAGGTTGCAGTGAGATGGAAATGGTTTCTTTTCCCAGGTAACAGGTGATAGGATGACAGGAAACAGCTTCAAGTGCCAGGAGAGGTTTAGATTGGATATTAGGAAAAATTTCTTCACCAAAGGGGTGAGCAAGTATTGGAGAAGGCTGTCCAGGGAAGTGATTGAGTCACCGTAGCTGGAGGTATTTAAAAGACATGTAGATGTGGTGCTTAGTGACATGCTTTAGTGGTGCTAGGTTAATGGCTGGAATTGATGATCTTAAAGGTCTTTCCCAAGCTAAATGATTGTGCGATTTTATGTTTCTATGACTCTCTGATTCTATGATTCTATGATTTTTGAGCAGTGGATGAGCTGCAAATTCACATCCTAGTCAGTAACTCCTTTTCACACTTGAAAAATAAGGAGTGTGATTACTCCTTCCTTTTGTCAAAGTGAGCAACTCTATTTCCACAAGCAATTTCCTAAGTAGTGCAACAGCTATACACATACCCTCTCAGCTTTGTGTGTTGCAGAGGAAGGCAAAGGCTGCACAGCACAAACTCACATTTCACCCGGTATTACAAGGCAAGATCTTTCAGCTTATCTTTTCACTGGACAAATGATACAAGCAAAGCACAGCTGAGCAGCTCCAGGCTTGGCATGAACAGCTATCAGATAAATCAGGGTAGCGTGTGGCTTTTTTGACAAGCCACCACCAAAAAAAGCCCCAGAGCATTCTGAAATACAGCTGGAAGCAAACAAGGCTTGACCATATGTGACTGAGAAAGATATTAATCTCAGGAAAACTTCTTCCATGTCACACAGGAAACTTCCTTCCTTTACTTATTTATCTATTTATTGAGTTAAAGCACAACAAATAGAAAAGATTAACAGTTGTGGGATGTCTAAGTCTCTAAGTCTCTCTGGGCCCACAACTGAATAAAATGTCAGAATAAAAGCAAAAGTGAACATCTTTCGGTCTGACTAGTTCCACAACACTTTTCAAACAAGTTGTCAGGGTCTTCCTGGCTCCCTGCATAATTTTACCAGTAACTGATACACAGGCAGTTCTAGTGGTGGGGGGAAGCACCAATACTGCTTGGTAGCAGGCAGCAGCACAGCAACGCCTGACAGCTTAGGACCACAAGTGAAGAATGTTAGCTCAGTAACTCCAAGGTGTTTTCTGCTATAAATTATAGTGAATTTACTGCACTAAGAAATTACCAGTTTCTGGAGAAAATTATAGGCAATGTGTCAGTTATAAAGGATTTATGCATAAAACAACCTGTAACGCAGGAACCCAGGGGGTATAATAACAAGACAAAAAAAATCATTCAATCTTGTATGTAAATTTAAGCAGGCAGGAATTTAGGAAGAACTGCTTGTTCTTATTTCATCTTGTGTTACTGCCAAGTAAAGACAGTACTTGAGCAGAAAGGCACTGATGTGGAGCAGGTAGATAGGCTTGCCAATTTCCAGCAAGATACATTTTAAACCGGCTTTTTGGTTTCAGTTCAACACCCTCAGAGAATTGATTGGTTTCCATTTGACAAGAAAGGAGTCAGAAAAGCAGAAGACTCTTTCTGGGCTAGATAAACTTGGCATGAGCAATGCTGTCCATGGGCCAGATGAATCTGAAAAATGCCAGCATTCAGATAAAACCTGATTCCTCCTCCCTTGTTCACATGCAGTAGTCTATTAATTCTTAAGAGGCTCCTGTTGGCATAAGACTGTAGGTGAGCAAAGAGAGCTGAATCAGCTCAAATTTGAAGAATCAGTGCCAGGTCAGGCTTCACAGGCAAACAGACACTTAACATCAAGTGAACATCATTTCAGATAGGCAGCCTAAGGCAACAAAGAAATGGCCTCAAATTTTCCGATACGATTTTTTATATGATTTTTTAACAAGCGGCAATGAGTTAATCTGATTTTACACAGCAAAAATAAGATTTCCACACTCCAGCTAGACCTTCTCCCAGGGTCACTGCAGGTATGCAAGTCAGTAAGCAGCTCATACCAGTCTCTCTTTTTCCCTGGAGGAACAGCTTTGGGCTATGGAGAGGAAGCAGATCCAACTTTCCTCCATCCATCCTCATTGTCTCCTTCTCTTTAAAAGGAGACAGAAAACACCCTTATCACCGAGGTGCTGTTCTCCCTGCTCCTTGTGGCACAGGGGTCCCTCCCCCACAGCGAAGCAAGTGTCCCCTTGCTCTTACTGTCACCACCAGGGAACAGAACAGTGAGATGAGACTGACCGGTCCATATGCAGCCAAGTCTTATTGCCATTTTCTCCTCATGTAAAACTTCCTTCAGGGGCTTCACTAAGTACTGAAAGAATGAGGCCCATGAAATATTTACCATTACTGTACATGATAATGAGTTTTCTGCATATCTATATGCAATACACACACACACATATAAATGCAGCATGCACACACGCACGCACACACACATATATGCAATGTGTCTGAGTTATAATAGCTGTGGGAGCGATTGCCTGGAATTGTCTGCATATTGTAAATTAAATATGACAGTTCTACATCTGCATTAATGTTATTACTATTTTAAGACTCTTCTTCCTCAAATGCTGGCATTGGTCTTCCAGGCTGTGAGTACAGGTCACACTCTTCTACCTTTATTTTTCTTTTGACAGAATAGCTACAGAGGATGTCTTACCTCTTTATGATCTTGCAGCTGGGATCTAAAGAAGCCAACAAGGGTGAAGAAGGATAGGGGAGCTCCGGAAAGGACCACCCAAAGTAGTTTTACAGCAATCATACTTTGTTACTCTCGCAGAGGGCAGAGCAGAACAAGGGTGAAATGAAGAATTCCCATTTGTGAGGGTAAGAAGTTTGCTTGAACTCTGTCCTGAAGGAAAATGGAAGCAAAATATTAGAGATCTTTCCAAACACCTGCAGAAGCAGAAGCAGATGCAGAAGCATCTTTCACTATTAAAACATGTAGTCATCAAGGTCTGGTGGTAAAACAACACACTATGCATTACCCAGGTGGTGCAAGTTCAGTACTGTGTCTCCTCAGTGCTCTGGGTACAGACTGAGCAGGTCTCCAGCACTGGGGTCCATGCTTGTGCCACAAGCAGCCTTGGCATCTCTCCACTCTGAACCAGGAGGGCAGCAAGAGAACCCTCCTTTCTACTGCCCAGCAGGTTCATCATCTCCCCTCTCCTTCAGTTCCCCTGCAATCAAAGATGCCTTATAACTCAAACAGTGCTCTGCTGCCCTGCCTTTCTCTGCAATGGCTACCTTGTTTTGTTCCTTCCCCTTATTGCTTTTTAAATGAAACCAATTCACTGCCCTTTAATTGAACCCCAAGCTGGAGGATGACTAAACTAGGTTTCACGTATTTGTTAATTTGCGTGCTTACATGGCCACAGTAAGCTCACTGGTTCAGGGTTTATCTCACCCTACATGGCTAACTCTTAATTCATTAAAATCATCAAGACTTCCTCCTTCCCAGAGCATTTGCCCACAAAAGTGAATTGCCTCCTGCTGTATGAACATCACATGGATGTGCAAGATGGATTTCACCTTTATTTCTCAGTCTTGCATTGAGAAATAGTTTCCTAAACATGCTTACACATTTCTTTGGTGATTTCTTTGAGCATATCCTGTATAAGAAGTTATTACTAACTGCGTGAATTGATCATTGCCAAAAATATCGTGGAGGTTTAGGGGAAAATGGCATTCCAATGGTGTGCTACTCACAAGAACAGTATTTCGCTGAGGCTCAGGATGAACTAATTATTATAGAGCTCTTTGGAGAAAAAGGGGCTTCATTGTTAATCTATTGAAAAAGTTCATGCAGCTCTTAGAAACAAATGAACATCTGTAACAAGAAGTTCATGGAAATATAAATTGATTTACGCAATGTTTAGCAGTTTATATGGTCAGGGAGACAGCTCAGGACAGACACAGTTAGCAGACAGAGGTTAGAAATTGAGAGGACAGGACTTAACTTTCCATAGCAGCATGTTTAGACAGGCAGAAAAAGATATGGTGTGTGTTTAGTGAGAAACTAGTAAAATGAAATATATTATGTATATGTGCTAGTACACCCTGCTTCCCTACCTCACTCCATTTTCTGCTACGATACCATAAAGCTAAGTTACTCCGCAGCTGTGCCTGAATGTGCTGCTCTTTAAACATTATTATACTATTTTAGACAAGTAGGTAAAAAAAGCTCAGCACATGAGCTGCCTAGTGTGAGATCACTGATGAAGACTCTGAAAACCGAAGATTCCGAAAACCAAAGACTCCAAAGGCTTCAGCTGAGGCAAGAACTTGGCCACAGTTTTCTCTAAGTCCCTACAAGGGGAAAAGACTTTTCAAGTATTATTTTTACCTCTTTTAAGACAATGTCATGGTCTACCACGTGACAAGAGTTCCAGTATGTCCCTGGATGAGGTGCAATGCTGTGGTTTCTTTACTCCAAGATCATCACACCAGTCATGGCTGGGTGGAAGACTGCAGTGCTCTGATGCTCAGGTGTGCCTGGTCTGAGGTAGGAGGACCCTGTGATACCTTGCATAAAAATATGGGATGTAGCTCACTCTGTGGGAAAGGCTGAAGAAGCAGCAGCCTGTCACATGAGTCTCCCACTCAAAGTGAGAGACATGATTCAGAGGAGAAAAGGGTTGGCTTCAGCTGCATAATGACTTAAATTTGAGCAGCCAGTGCATAGGATCAAGAAACAGCATCTATTTAAAGATCTTCAACAGCCAATCTTAGACTTCCTTAAAATGTTATTGTCCTCTCACTGACAAACTGCTACTGAATTGCCTATCAGGCTCTGGATTCAGGGACTACTAAGAATATGGTGTTTAGGCCCCAGACAACCGAAATCAGTCTAAGTTTTGCTGTGTATTTCAACACAAAAAGATTGAGTGCTATATAACATCAGTTCTGCAAAGGGACATTACTGCTTTACCTCATCCCAATACATCCCAGTGTAGGAAATGGAGCATTTTTATGTTCCTAAGGAAACAGCAAAAAGAATCAATTCACAAGATGTGCTCATATGAAAGTTATCACCTCTCCTGCACTTGGCTACATGCAACACGAATATCCTAAGGAAAATGTGAATAGCATAACCTTAAGAATGATAATAACAACCCTAAGGAGAGATGTACTTGTCTCCTATGTTTTAAGGAATACGTCTATACTCAGTCTGGCAGCCTTCCCACAGTGTAGGCTCTTTTTTTTTTTTTTAATTCCCATCAAATTTTACTGCATTTGTATGATATGCAATTAATGAGCCATAGAATCATCGAAATTAGAAATGGAAAAGATGCATTAAGTCATCTAGTCCACCCCCTGACAGTGCAGGATTGTTCCCTACAGTGTATTTTTATATTTTCTAATGCTCTGTACAGTTCGGATTTATATACCTCCAGAGACAGAACTTCCACCAATTCATTAGCTCCATGGTCCTGTAGCTCTCACTGTCCAGAAAATTTGCCTCATGACACCATGTACATCTTCCTTTTCTCACTTTCTCACTTTCACTTTTTCTGTTTTAGTTGTAATCCCTTCTACCAATTCAAATAATTCCCTTCCCTCCCTGATATTTATGTCATCATTCCCTCTTCTTAAAGATTGCTGGCATAAACTATACACATTTAGTCTTCACACCTTGCTTACATGTCCAGCCCTTCTCCTTCCATCCCTTTAATCATTTTGTGATGCTCTCTCTGAACTCCCTCCAACATGTCTGCTTCCTTCTGATAAAAAGGTAGCAAAGGCAGGATTCCAGGTGTAATTTTTCTGTGTTTATACAGGAAAATGGCATTACCCACCTGCTCCACACTGTTCAGCCACTGCAGCTCCTCAGTTGCCATATTGCCTTGAAAATGCCTGTGTGAGTTGCTGCCCACTTGTATTGACATGTCATTGAATGGAATGCAAAAGCAAACCTCAATAGGATTTCTGACTGTTCAAAATGACTGATATTAGGAAATGATACTTCTAAGTTGTCAAAAAAAGAAATGGGGGGAGGCTAAGAGAAGTAAGAAGCAATGCCACTGATTTGCTCCACAGTTTTGAGAGGTCTCTAGAGATACTTTAAAGCATTGAGCACTGGACTTTGTATTTACTACATGGTTGCAGCTCAACATTTTTGGATGACATCTTGGTCCCATTATAAATACCATTGAGCTTTGTCACAAGTGTCCCTTCTTCCAAACCCTTGACCATCAATAGGAGAAAGTTTTAAGGGGTGTGAGGTTTCACCACTGCATTTTAGCATGCAAGGAGACTCAGGGTTAATCAGGTTTCCCCTCATTTCAGGGAGTGCAAGATCAAGTTTTACATTCAACAGGAAGGTAAATGTTGAGAAAGGACAAATCAAAATCAAGCGGCATAAAGACATAAAAAAAAAATGCCACAATGACGATGGTATAAAGCCCTTAATAGAATAAAATAGGTGGATGCTATAGCAACAAACCCCAGTCATGGTATTTCAAGCGAAGTGATTCCTCCTTGTGCTCTAAATCCTTTTAATGTGCTTTCTATTGAATATCCCTTACAGGTGGAGTACTATAAATTCTGCTATCTAGCAGCACACACCGTTTGTATGAACACTTTATTCCAGCTGAGATGCAAGTATTAATAGCAACACGGATCCTTCCTTTCAACCCGTTCCTTACCCAGAAAAATTTATTTCTACTGCCTTTGGCAAGACCTGTTCTGAGAGAGCTTCCACAGAAGGAACAAATACAGTAAGAAAGAAGTAATTCTAAAACTCTTTTTTATGATAGACATTTCACATTTAAAGCTGTCTTGACCTATCTGTATGTTTCTCTCAGGCTATACCATTCTGAAAATTAATTCTTAATGAATCTTTAAATGTGTGAAGAGCAGAGTCATGTGCTCTAGCAATAATAATTAGAACAAGTGAAATTGTAGGCTTCTTAGTGTGAGAATAGACACTGTACTTGTCTGCAAAGTGTTAGCCACCCCTGTGAGCTGAGATAAATAGCATTATAAAGGAGTAAATAATCTGGGAGCAAGGCGTTGCTCTGTAGAGCTCTAACAGTTCACTTTCACATGCATTGATCTAATACATGGTGCAAATTTTTTTTTAAAAAGGGATTATTTTTCCAGTCATGTTTTTTGATGGGGTTGTATCAGAGAAACCACAGCTAGAAAAGACCTGCTAGGTCATCAGCTCTATTTCCCTGCTCCAGAGCCAGTACAGCCTCTGGAGTAAGACCAGCACAAGGACCATGATCAAGTATATCAGTAAAATAATTCCCAGTAACTGGAAGGAGTCACAGGTCTGCGTGAAAATGCTCCGAGGAGAGGCTGAATGGCCCTGTTTTTACCTCATATCCTGGCCTAGTTTTTTATGTCCCTGAATCAAAGGCTGAACAAGCCCAAACATTAGGAAAGGTTTCATCTGGATGTTCTAATCCCAGTTTTGCTCCTACTTACATCAGTTAACACCACCAAAACTGTTGTCATCTCCAAAGTAGTTCTGGCTATATCATATAATATTATATACACTGCATGCATAAACAGCATGACTCATTATCACTCTCTCTGACACATGAATGCCCTGCATTTACACGAGGTTGGAGGGGCCAGCAATCATTCTGGGGGGCTGGGTTTTGCAGGCTGCCAGAATATGAACCTGGCACAGGTTCTACCTCTGGAAAGCCCTGGCCTGGCCAAGACACCTTGACAGACAAATATTTATATACTTTATCTCCAAAGAAACTGTATAAGCAATCATCAAGATTACCAAAGGCTAGGTGTGAATAGGAGCCGTGCTCCACTGGCAGCCGGAGAGAGGGCATTTGGCCAGACGGGATGTTACATTTCCCTTAAATTTTCTGATTATCCCTTTTACTTTCCCTGCTTGTCAGATGACAAATGCAGCTTTTACACAGCAAATCTGATCTATTAATTCTGAACCTGATCCCACTGCCAACAAAGGAATGCGATGACTATCGCTGACAAAAGAGGCTGCCTACCTCTGAACTACAGTTTTTTTATGGGAGGAGAGGCTCTTTCTTGCCAACGCTTAAGTATTGATTTCATTTTCACATGCATATAAATGATCATATCTTGTTAGGTATATCTTGTTGGGTGTATTTCATAGATGACAGGAAACTGCTATGCATCTCTTCATGTTAATTCTATTTGAAATACTCGCAACCATCATCTTAAAACTCTGCTATCTAATAAGTGCAGCCAATTTATTGATAGTAAATCTAGGACAAGACAGACTCACATTGACGTGGGCCACAGGGCATTTAAATTAAACAGGAACTCTCCAGCCATCTGTGTTTTAACTTTTTTATGCCTTGATAATAAGCCCTGTTTAGAATAATTTGCTGTGGAAACTGGGACTTCGTGACTGACAGCAAAAGTCTGGGTATAAACAATCCAAGCAGGCCCCTGAATTTGCGAGAATGTCAGGCGAATTTAGACTCATCATAAAAGAATTCTCAGTGACTGTATTTCAATATGACACTTTTATGGTTTTTTATTTTCTAGACCATTGCAGCCCCAGAGCCTTGGCATGATTTATACAGCCTGGCAGTGCATAATCTTTTGTATAAGATATACAGGCCTCCGGAGGTTTAATTTCTTTCCTCACTGCCACTGACAGCATTTGTGCTTCCCTTCTCTTCTATTTTCATTTCTAATGAGATATTGGACTTTGCTCAGTGAGAGGTGATATTTCCACATTTGCAACCTGACAGGCTAAATCACCAGATCTCAATGGTGAGGATACAAACCCATTTAAACTGTGTCAAAATATTCATGGAGCCCCATTGATTTGGGCAACGGTTATTAGGAAGCTATTTGGAAAGTTCAGGTTTAATTTTTGGAGCTTTCTGCTGCAAAATCACTCAGTTACATCACAGAGAAAATGGTATCAAAAGGAAAAAGCCAAGTTCAGGATATTTTTTCAAAGCAGCAATAACCTTTTTAAAACTATTTCTTTAGGATGCATTTATAAATGCACTGCATGAAGCAAAGTAAATTTTTCCTATTGCATATAAATTAATTATCTATCAAGCTGTAGGGATAAAAAAGCAACACAAAGAGAGACAGACACCATAGATTAATGCACCTCATTGCTACGCTGACTTTTACCTCTGCCTTGCCTCTTAAATCTAACTGAGACTATCATGGTAGAAATTTGCTAGCTCATAAGTGGAATGAGTTCAAATGGTCTCAGCTTAGCTGGTGTTTGGAAATGAGAAGGAAAGCTGCCGGAGATGGCACCTATGGTTCAGGCGCTTGTCTTTATCAGAGCCAGAGAGTGGGGAACAACAGCACAAGGAGTCTCTGTGGTCTCTATGTCTGAGATGAGCTAAACAAACTGCTGAGAAATAGACTTGACTCTCCTTGGATGTGGCCATTTCAGAGTGTCTAAATTCTTCAAAATATCTAGATTGGGTGCTGGCAAAGGATCAAAGAAATTATACAAACTGTTGTACAAATCATTTGACCTAGTGGTTCAACATCATTTTGTCCTACCAGTTTGATTTATGTTCAGGAGTCTTACCTGAATTTTATCTGCAAGCACTTTCCAAGACCACAGGAGCCCATTAGAAAAGGCAAAATATGATCTAAACCATAATAAGAACCTTTTGCAACTTCAGCTCAATAAAGTGCTTTCAGGAACACTTTACAATAAGTAGGCTCTAATGAATGCTAAATTACAATGGAAGTTCTGTAGAACAGTATATTATACTCGCATTAATATCAAATGAGTTAATTGTAAGAAATGTTATTACAAAAAATACCACAGGAATTAGCAAAGCATTAGGAATTACCACACTGATTATGCCCCAAATGGAGTGCTGCCACCCAGATCTTTGCCTCAAGTCCCCTGCTGCTACCATGGGATCAGCTTTCTCCCATGCTGTCACACATCACATGCTGAGAATTCCCAACCTGGAAAAAAAAGGATGAAAAGGCCTACAATATTGTACAAAGAAATACAATAGCAGGCACAAACTGCAACACAATGGCATATTAGCTGCTTGACAGACACCACAACTTTACTTGTGTGCATTGTTTTGCCCACTGATATCCTGGAAACCAGAGGAAATGGCAATTAAATCCAAGTATAGAATGTTATCTGAAAAAACTGTATAGCAAGTTATGAGCCTATTCAAGGTGTTAGAGATACTAATGCTAACAAATGCTAAGTGTATATTAGTATATCAGCACAAACAGCACAAACACTGCTCTTTAAAGACATGCTCACCAAATTCATACCCCCCAGAGAAAGACAAAAGATACAGGCTTCACTCAAGAAAGCTTGCAATTGAGACAAAGCAGTCTAAAACAAGGGAAAGATGGCAAGATTCTCTGGTATAGCTCTGTTAGGAGTATGAAGAAACTAGTGGTCAGCAATGAGATGTAGTCAGCAGGTGCACAGCTGGGCAGGGAACTCGGGACCACAGTTCTTGTGAGAGGCAGAATCTCCAGCCCCTCAATCATGTTAGTCTCTGAGTTCAGGAGCTACTGATTCACACAAACAGAAATATCACTCATTGGGTGATTGACAGCATCTTGCCTTGCTAAGAGTCAGCATTTCCTGACTCCCACTGAGTTTCTATTGACTTACTTAACCCCTAATTTGGAAAAGGAAAATACAGGCTGCTACACCACCTTGACATCTTAGACCTACTTTATGTAACCATACTAGTAAAAGACAAAAACAACAACAAAATCAACAAAAAAGTCTTTCTGCTGGCAGTTTCTTTGCCATAGAGAGTAGATGATTTCACTGTCTCAGAAAAATAAGTCCTTTGCCATTGTGAACTACTTGTCCAGTAGTAGTAGCTTTACCATTATAATCACCCTCGCAAAGTCTTTGTAGTGCTGATGCCGACATTTTGAGAATGATCCAATCAAGGTCAATCATACCTATAAGGACTGTAAATTGTTTTTGCCTTATTAGAGTCAGCAAGTCATGGTGACTTACTCCATGGAGAGAGATGGTCACAAATTTGGAGGAGGAATTGTCCCTCAGCAATAGTTTAGTGACAGAATAGGCTTTTCCAATGGGACTTTTCCTTGTGTCTTAACTGCCAGCATTGCAAATGTGTGGGGCGGATGGAAACACTTGTTCAACAGGCACTCACAATGGATTATTCTAATGCTTTTACAGTCTACATGATAGTCTTTGTGTCTCCTTCCATCTTATTATTTCAAAGAAAAATTATTAGACATTGATTGTTATTTCATCCTGAGAAAAGTCTCAATCTTCCTTCTTTAACTGCTGTTGAGTTTACGAAGTTCTCTACTCTGGTTATATACTGTCTGCATATTGCTTGTACCTTAACAGTGGGGCTTGCATAGAGAGACCAGCTGCAATGGGAGGCTGTAATGAAACTCAGCACCATCACCTGATTCACACAACAATTTGGCATCTTCTCTTTTAAGGCAGCTTTTTTCTACCTCTTCCTATACCAACAATGAAAGAGTGCTGATCAAATTCATTCCCAGGCAGCAGGACAAACAAGCTCCAGTCACGTCC
This sequence comes from Todiramphus chloris collaris, assembly GCA_025345505.1. Classification (NCBI taxonomy): domain Eukaryota; kingdom Metazoa; phylum Chordata; class Aves; order Coraciiformes; family Alcedinidae; genus Todiramphus; species Todiramphus chloris. The sequence goes on along the minus strand of JANVCC010000019.1, from coordinate 4,004,638 downwards.
ATCTCTCTGGAAACCCCTCACTTGCACAGAGCTCGGCTGTGGGGAGCACAGGGTTAACCCATGCTGTTTTATCTGGAGGAGGTACCGAAACTTTCCCACACCACAAGCTGAGGAGGAGTAGCAAGGGCACTTTGCAGCTGTGAGGCTCACAGACCAGCTGCCAGCCACAGCTGGCTCCACCTCATGCACACCTGGCAAGGGCAGGGCTGTGCACTGGGTGTTCACCAGATTAATCAGGTGGCCATGCTGCCACATCTTCTTCCAAAACATTTTTTTTTCCCTGGAGCTCCTTTACCTAACAGCCTTCAAGTCTCTATATCCTCCTGCACCAGTCCAAACTCACAGGAGTTACAGGATATTCCACCCAGCAGCTCACCAAGCCGGTATTCTGGAGGGCTATTGAGTAGCTGTTCCTACAGCGATGGGTCAGTTGCTGGATTTCCACTTCTCCTTCCTGACACTGCCAGCATCATGTTCAGGTGATTCACAGACTTCCCATCCTCAGCACGTTCTGTAAAAAAGTCATGATAGTGATGTACTATGACATCTTATAAAATGCTGGGAGAATTCACCGTTTCTCAGCCACAGGATATAATCATCTGCATAACTACATGTTTATCAGAATGTTACTCATCTTTGTTATCTATATTGCTATATTGCCTACAAGCTCCAGACATGGACCAGGTCTCATGGTGCTAGCTGCTGAATTTACACAAATCAAAGTTATGGCACCTTTACACTCCAAGTATCATTAAATTACAAATTCTTCCTAGTAACTCAGCTTTCACCCCTCCTTTCCTCAGCGGAATAGAACAGCCACCCAGCCCAGGTGCAGGTGTTATCTCACAGCTAAAGCAAACGATCTCTTTGAGTTCAACAGTTCAACAAACTGTGGAAAATATCCAGAAATCTGATCTTTCTCAGCCCACATCCAACCCCGAGAACTAATCTTTTGAGAGTTTAGATACCTCCACACCTTGAAATCTGAAATGCCAAGATATTTATCCTTTTTTTTCTCTATACCTGCATGTGAAGGTTTCATTCTTTATCCCAACATCTGTGCAGCAAACAAGGAAAATTAATTACTTTGGATACATGGGGGAAAACAAAAAAGAAGTAATATAAATATTAACATTCATTCGAAAAATGTGATATTGAAAACAATTGCCAACTGTAATAGATAAGCAGCACCAGGAGAAAAAAGTTAGGAGACAAAACACACAGGAGAGAAAAAGACAATAATCAATATATTAATATAAAACAATAATACAGCTGGTACAATAAAGAGATACCGTGGGGACACATGCAGTGTATCATTAGTATTCTGCTCTAATGAAATCCACAACACACAGTGTACATTAACCAGTGTAGAGTCTTTTCAGCACAGTGAATATTCCACCACTTTACTGGCCCATTTATTTTAACTGAAAGAGAGATGATCCTGTTGCCAAGCCATCAGATGGTAAAAGGGATATATTTGATGGATAATAAAAAAAGGGTCTGCCACAACTTTGCAAAATATAGTTCTAATTTAAATGCATGAGGTATACAACACACGCGCCATACCTGCGGAGAACAATAAAGGTAGGGGTGGGTAAGAGAGATTGTGAGGGGGGAAAGAAGGAAGGGGGAAGTATTATTTTAAATAAACAAAAAAAAGTCACAGACATCACTCACATTTTTTTTCCAACCTGTTCTTGTGATACAGATTGACAGCCCTTTTAATATGAAATAAATCAGCCAGGATAAGGAATGTCTTGGAGAACATACAGATTGAGCACTGATTGACAGAGCTTCTCTGAAACCCATTCTGTTTGCGCTCAGTTTTTTAGCAGCTAACTTGAAAGGATGTCAGGTGCTTTGAAATGTTTCAAGTGTTTTGAACCCAGCAAACAATCATAAAATGTGCTTATTGGTGCTCAGGCTGAAGCAGGAGTGTGGCGGGGCTCGCGTGAGGACAATACAGAGAAGGAAGGCCAGGAGAAATGAAAGTAAAGCTTTCTTTTTCCATTCAGGCACCAGCCAGCCATCAGGATTTTTGGACTGTTGTCAACATCCGTACCTAGTTAGCATGGTATTTTGAAGTGAAGATGCTGTGTATTGGAAACTTGTATCAGGCTTGGGGAGAGTGCAGCATTGCATTCCCCCTATAGACTTACAGTCACTTTTAGCCAAGGACTGGCTAATCGCATTGCTGATAACAAGACATGATGTTTCTTAAGTTATGTGTCCAGTTTGTACCACTACTGCTTTCCTGTTAGACCAGCATTATGCTGGCTTTGATAATGTGGAAGATATTATGGTTAGCTGTCTCCTCTTATTTCCTGAAATGTCCTATGTCTGTTTTTATCTCACAAAGAAAATATCAGCACATGTCATAGTCATACTGAGAAAGAAAAAATGAAAACCAAGCCCAATGGCATTTTCAGTCTATTTTAGCAGTACTCACTTGAGAATGACACTTTGGGCTTATATGGGTAATTTTTGTATGAGTGGTTTGGCTTTTTTAAAAAATGACTTGACATTTTCACTTTTATGCAAGGTGCAAAAGTCATTCACAAAGGAGATCTTGGGGTTCTTCCTCCTGGAAAATCAACCCAGCAAGGGAAAGTACTCAGTAACAGAGGAGGTCTTGGTGAAAGTTGCTGAGTTCAGCTCAGGTGCTTCACCCAAGTGATTCAAAGCTCATTCATGGGAGCTGAGGGTGAAATAAACCCAAAGGCATCAGGTCTATTTGCATGGTCCACTTCTCAGGTACCCCAGAGTAACATGGATGAATGAATGGTTCTTGTGTCAGGCTCTCACATCTCAGCACAACTCCTTCCGCCATGGCCTCAGCTTCTGGTGTGGTTGTTACATCACACTGGGGAAGCCTCTCTCAGCCGCTACATCTGTCTGCATCCAGCTCCTCTAAACAGCAGCACCCCAGAAGGCAGTGGAGTCTCTGTGGAGTTCCTAATGCACTCTCTGATAGTTGTCTTTCCAACCTTTGCAGAAGGAGAAGAAAATCTCCTATATACTGGAATAAAGTCTGTGCCACCAGGAGTAAAAAGAATGGTCCCATCATTCGATGTGTGTGGGAGCAGAGGAAAACAATCTCTGAAAGTCTTAACTCTCGCTTTCCTTCTATTCTTTGCCTCCTAGGTCCAAGTGGCCAATATTCCTCTGATTTGATCTCCTCCCTCATTTCTCTCCTTGCTTCCACCTCTGGAGAGGACATTAGCATTTCTGTCAATATCCCTTACCCTTACTGCCAACACCCCTAACTTGTACCATGCAATTCTTAGGTCATCATATCTCCTCGTGTAACAAGACATGCCCAGAAATACGGAACTGTCAGGGCTCTTTTAGCATGACTCAGGGCAGATGGGTGTCCTGAACAAGACAGAGATGTAGACACACAGGCTGGCACTAGAATGAGTGGCATGTCTCATGACCAAGGATGGGTCAGCCTGTTGTGAATGCACAGAGTGGACAGTCTATACACGCACAATAATGGCAAAGCATCTGAGACGCACTGGATGTGATGGACACAACACACAGTGGGTGTCCCCAGGGCATTGGATCAATTGTGCAGGTTCTGCTTGAACAGAAATATGAGTCTTCTGCTTTTTGACTTCATGCAGGAACACCCTCCAGCCCCATAAAGATGTGGCTAGTCACCTAATATACATGACTTTGTGAAAGGCTGCCTCTGAAAATGAAATGGGACTACGTGCTGCTGGGCACTGCCTGGGCACAGAGGGAGCTACTGAGTCATAGTGCCCTTCTCCCCTCCTTTTTTCAGAGCTACATGTCCTTCCCCTCAAAAAATTGTCCTGGATTTGAATTAAAAAAAAACAAAATTACGGGGGGAAGAATATTTTTATATATCTCTATAAAACCAACAAACAGGGCTTGCTGATCAGTCTTTCCATGTCTCCTTCTCTAGGGCCATCCAGGCCACCTTCCAACATTAACAGACCTGTGGCTGTTAAATCTTACAACAGAGGGCTCCTAGGATTCAATGACAATATTATTGCTGTCCCTTATTTCTATAAGTTCAGACTGAATCTTTCACACTACTTTGAGTAAAGGCCAGGGGCCAGACTGTAACTCTAGAAGACACATATTGATTCCTGTTTTAACAGATGTTTCAGAGAAGATATAGTGTGCACTTGGTCTTCTCCAGGCACAAATCACTCCTTAGGCTTCCTCTTCTCCACAGCAGAATGCTGGTGTTGCAGGAAGGAGGGCAACGCAGACCCTCTACCCCTTTTCCAGTCGTATGTGTGGAAAGGAAGAAAGTTGATGACTCTTACCCCTACTCACGGGCTCTGTCTGCCTGGATTTCCCATGCAGGGCTGAAGGGGAACCTCTACGACTCTGCTTCCTGAAGAAATTCATGGCAGAGAGGCAACTCTATGCTGACAGCCTTAAGGTGTAGGAGGGCTTTAAAAATCCCTGCCATTCTCTGTGCTGCAGGTATCTGTTTCCACTCTTCTCATGTGGGCACCTGGTGGATGTGCTACAACCAAAGGTGTGTCTCCCTGGGGAGACAGACACCATCTGCTGGCCCTTCATCTTTATCCTTCTTGCATTAGGTGGCTTTTGTCCAACATTCCTATTACATTTTAAACCTTTAGGTGTTTATGTTCATCTCCTCTGAGAGGATGTGAAACTCATGTAGAAGTCAAGCCAACATGAAGAACCAAAATGAGCTTCACTCCCTGTACAGTCCCTAAAGAGATCAACAAGTCTCCCATTTTACTTGTATATATTCATGTTACCCCTTTTTTGATATTACTTTCTCAGCTTCAACCTAATACTTGGTATTTTTCTTCCAGTCTCAGCAGTGACACCTCTTGCTCAGTTGCCAGAGCAAGATGTGAGCCCCCCCTAACACTGTCAGTATTTTCCATGTGGAAGCTGAATGGCACAAGGTCACCCCAACATCCTCCTGGCCCCTCTCACCCTCCAAGGTGTGACTGCGCTGCCTGGCCTGGCATACTGGAGACACTGACCCTCACAGGTCTCATCTGGGAGGCAGTACTGGGAATCAAAGCTCAGTTCTTCATGAGCTGGCAGGTTTAAAAGGTAGTCCCCTGGAGTGCTGAGCCATGGTGTAGACGAGCATCAAATCTATCTTAAAGCTGGAAATATGATCCAGTTGGGAATGACTGCGATTTAATGTCATCCAAGTACTACAGGGCACACTTCTTAAAGAAACTGTTGTAAATTATTTGTGGCTAATTCTGTGTGGATGGAGGGCATGATATGTTCACAAGTACAAGAGCCTTGCTTGTATCTAATAATTGTTATATCTTCTCTGAAATTTACTGCCGATGTCTCAATTTTAACAATTTAAATAACAAGCTTAACCAAGCGGAACTAGGAGAAGGCAGGCTGGCTCCCTTGATGAAAGCAGGACAACTCTTATGTCTGAGTACATTTATACTTTGACATGAGCAGTGACACACAAAGATGAAATCTGGTTAAAGCTGCTGCTTTCTCAGCACTGTGACAGCTTCTTAGTCTAAGCAAAAATGTTTCCAGTGTGGGCATAGCTGCTAAATTTACTTAGAAGTATGGTTAGAAAAAAACAACTCAGAGAGTCAGGATCAGGGCAGACACACTACTGAACACAGAACAGCCACGGGATCCCCAAACCAGTGGGATGGCTCTTTGCTTTGACGGCACTCACGGCCTTGGACAGCCCTGGCTGAGATCCATGCATGACCGCAGGGCTCAGGAATGATTTAAGCCCCAGTGCAAATCAGGGGGGTTTGACAAAAGCACGTGTTGCAGATGCTGGAGGGCAATGTTGTGCATGTTTTAATGCTATGAAACATAATTGGTGATTATGAGGACTGGACTGAAGAAGCTGATAGATTTGTTTAATGGGAGCTTATGTGCCAGCAAGGGAAACCTTGGAGAACAAATTCTTCTTTGTCCTTAAAAAGGAATAACCCATAACAAAAAAAAAAACCTCTTTACCTATCATCATCTTCTACTTCCAGAGTTTGCAATTAATTCTGATGAGAAGAGGAACTGTCCCTTCACACAAGACAGCAAAACTCTTAGTTCAAAAATCATACAAAAATCAATAGAACATTCCTCTATCCACCTATTGAAAATCCCACAACATTCTTTCTCAACAGAGGCAAATTATATAAATAATACATAAATAGGTAGATTACACAAATAAACATATCTGGAGCTCATTGTTATTTGTTGATCACATATTAAAAATCTTCCTAGAGCTATAGCAGGGTTTCTTTAAATTATTTATCCCCCTACCTACTTCTAGTTTCTTGTCTAAGAGACAGTTTGTCCTTGTTTGTGTATTCAGTGAAATTATGTTAATACTGCATCAGCTACATTTATTGTTAGCAGTGGGTAATTTTTATAGCAAAAAAAAAGAGGGAAAAGTAGAGTTTGAGGTGAAGGAGAATAAGGCTTTTCCTTCTAGAAATGGATTGATTTTAAAATCAGCTTAAAATACCTGTGGCAGTCAGTCCTGCCAGTAAAGCTGGCAGAAGTCCTGGTGTTGCTGTAACGTATGTGCAGTTCTACCAGCTCCTAGAACAAAATAAGTTACTGGAGCAAAATTATTTTGTTACCATTAAAATGATATCTATACCAGGAGTTTTGCTGGCATGGGTTTGGAGTTGCTTGGATGATTTTTTTTCTGTGCCCCTTACCAAAAGTAGCTAAGCTCTTATAGTACAGTCCTAGCCGAGACTATACAGAAGAAAATAAGGAAAGGTTTAGTGAATGGGAAAAGAAATGCATCTGTGATGGGAATCAAAGACATAGAATGAACTAGAATGGCAGATATTGTGTTATTTATATGATTTATTGGCATCATTATTCATTATTTATTCTGGGCTCTAAGAGTCACAGGCATAAGTCAATCTCAAATCCTTCAAGAAGCCAATCCTATCATGAGAAGGTAGGCCTTCCTTTGGGTCAGCTGGTTTCAATATATTAGCACAAGTGAAAGATAGTCCATTAGGCTTGTCAGCTGTCTGGGGAATTGCCCTAGCCTCCTACCACATCCCTAAAGGCATGTTTATGAAACCTCAGTTTTCCATGAAGCTGTAACAAGCTGTGCAATTGCATGTGGCTGATTATGATCTCTGTGTGCATCCCTCTTGTTCTCCAGTAAGGTACATCTATTTCTCCAAGAACCTTCCCTTCACGTACTTGTCATTTTGGAGAGGGAACAATAGACAGCAATCTCAGCCCTCCCTGCAGGGTTAACCAACAGCTCAGAGCACTTGCAGACAGGAAGGTTAAGGCACAACTAAGCTGAGAAACAGTACTAGACACCCACACAGAGGTAGGGTGAAGACAACTCTGCATGCTGTGTTCATGCCTTCTTTAATTTGTGTACAGCCTCTGGGTTCCTTTAGAAAACAGTGTTTTTTGAGCAAAACAGAATGCAATGCGGTTAGCACGGTCACTAATGCAAGGCATGAAATAGGCCCCTTCCTCCAGCCCCCTGTTATTTGGACCCTGTCTCTAACTGGATGTTTTTCTAGCCCAGCCTTACCTATCTCTCTAAGCACCTTCTTTGGGCAGCTGATAGATGTAATGTTAGAAGAGAAGTATTTTCCTTGTACTTAATGTCATAGTTTATGCAAGTCTTCCAGCAACTGTAGAATACGCATTTATACTAGGATGGATGGGTGGATGCATGGATGCATGGATAGATAGATAGATAGATAGTTGGATAGAATAATGTATGACTTCTAGAGCTTCTCATTGTCTCTTGCGTAACCACTATGGAGAAGAAAAATTACTTCAGTGCTGAATTCTTTCTCTCAGTCCTGTATTGAGGCTAACCTGGTTTTGCCCAATGGAAACTGGTAATAGGAATGTGTTATAAGCTTTGGTTTGCCCCACAAAAAATATGCTAATTTCATGCACACCAGAACTAATGAAGCCCAGGTTCTTACAGACTTTGTTGTTGTATTGATGTCTAAGAAGTTGTAAGCTGCAGACAAAATGGTTCTCGCAGTTGAACATTAGGGTCTGTCTTTGCTTCTCCATCCCTTCCCTTCCCAGGAAGAAGGGAAGAAAACTGAAGAAAACTGTGTTTTTCCTTCTGGGAGAAACCTAGTGACCTTTCCTGACAGGTTAGTGTCTTGTTGCTTTAGATGAGCTGCCTTAATGAGAGATTGGATAGGTACCAAAGCCAGCTCAGACATGGGGGTGGCACAGAATGGTATGGCTGGAGGCAGCATGGGCAAGAGCAGGACTGATCCTTTCCGTAGGAAAAAAATGTATTGTTCAGTCATAACATATTCCATGCCATGTCTCTCCCATCTCTCTTTGTAAAAAGTGTAGGAACTACCATACTTCTGATGTATATTCGCCAAATTTGATAAGTTCAAAACAGTTTAGTTGGGACCCAAAACCTATATAGACAGTGTGGAAACCCAGTTAAAAGTGCACACATATGAACATAACATTACTTTAATCCTGCAGATAGGAGCATCTTAATATGCATACTGTGAGCCACAACATTGCTCTGCAGATTAACAGAATTCTGTTAAAGTTGCAGGAGATCAAAATTTTCTTTCTTTCTTTCTTTCTTTCTTTCTTTCTTTCTTTCTTTCTTTCTTTCTTTCTTTCTTTCTTTCTTTCTTTCTTTCTTTCCTTCCTTCCTTCCTTCCTTCCTTCCTTCCTTCCTTCCTTCCTTCCTTCCTTCTTTCCTTCTTTCCTTCCTTCTTTCTGATTCATTGGAGTATAACATAAAAATATTTTTATGGTAAATTTTAGTGGTAGTCACTGGATAAGCAAATAACATTGGTTAATATGTATAGTACATTTTTATTCACTTATTTCTGTCACTAACATTTTTATTTGGTTTAATATTATTTTAAGATCCTATATTTTTATTGTCCTTTTGATCTGAGTTTATGACATATCATTAGTCACAATAAATTTCAATCTGCTAGGAGACAGTCTTCTATTCAGACAATGGTAACAAACAATCAATGAGATTATTTTGCCTTTAATGAGTCACCTGCATGAAAATCAAAACTTGCTCTCTTCATTAGACCTTTCTATAAGCATGCTTTTCTTTCCTCTCTGGATATTTTCACAGCTGACAACACATGTGCCCGGGTCTTAAACAACCAAATATTTGAGTGCTTCAGACTGCTCTGAAATGCAGTGGGCCAGGCACAAATGCACAGAGGCACAGGAGAAGCTACTGAGAGCATCTCACAGCAAGGAGGGAGCATGAGGGCAGAGCCCTCCCCAGCATTTCCCCAGGCAGCTCTGCACACCATGCGCACTAGCCAGTGGGGAGGGTTAACCCAAGAAGCAAGGGCTGCTGGTGGAAAGGGACTCCATGGCACATCTTTCCCTCTGCGGGATTGCTCTCCAGGTCATTCTGTAGGAATCATGGGTAATGCATCTGCTTATCAGAACATCATGCCTGTTAGGCCTTCTTCATCATCCTTTCAGTTCCCTTAAAATGCATTATTGTCCACAGAGGCAAAGAAGACACGGCAAAAAAGAAATAGGAAAGTTTAATTAGCAGAGATGATAATTCAGACTATAAACATTTCCCTGACATCAAACAAAATGCAAAAAAGCCAACACGTGCAAAACCAAGATAGAACAAAGGCAAGACGATAACTGTCTTCTAGATCAAACATTCCTGCCGCAATCATTGTTCCAGTGAGACCAAGGCCTACATGATCACAGCAGAGCTGAGCATAAAATACCCTGGTCGACATTAGCTTTTCCAAGGTAGCAGTAGGGTTCAGAGATGCAAAACAGAAGAAAAAAAAAAACCAAAACCAAAAAATGTAGCTGCTAACAATTTCTAATTTAGCCAATCCTTTTTTCCCTCGCTGTTTTGGCACGGATGACTGCTATGTCACCTTTGTCAGTCAACAGAAATAATCCTTTTTAAACACACTGAATAATAATCACTAGTATTGCAACTTTACTCATTATTGTGTGTTTCTGTTTGCATGAGGGACAATTTGACCTGCTTAGCCCCATTCTAAGTTATTGGACACAAAATGAATTTATAGTTCTTTTATAGTGTAAATACACATATAAAATGTTGAGATGTTTAGGAAAACTTAATAGCAGAGCTTTGTGTAGCAACTTGCCCAGGCAGCACAGAGAGACCACTTCGCATGTTCCTACAGAGTTTACACAGAATACAAAGATTCCTTTGTCTTTTCTTGCCTTTATCTCTGCATCTGATACCAAAGTTTATTGGTACAATCTTAAAAAGAAAATCTTTTCCCAATCCATCAGAATTGCTGTATGAACACATTCCAGACTGCAGCCTTAAAAGTAGTTGTGCTTCTTGCTTTTGTTCTTTGATTATGTGAGACTCACAGTTATTCAGTATTTTATTCTCATTAGAACACTGCTTGTCACATGTTTTCACCAGAAACATTCATCACCAAGGTCAAAAGGTGAATATTGTGATCTATTATGCTTAGAGGAATCTAATGAAAAGCCACATAATTATCCAATTTTAAGAGAAGCATGTAAAAAAAGAAGGGGGGGCACTTGCTATAATTTAAATTGTTTTGTTTCCCTGAAGCAAAATTCAGCACCTGATTGACAGGACATAATGATAATTCTTATTGATATGGTGATGTTAATTGTGTAGAGATATTTAATAAGTCCTATATTCCTGAGGTAAATGCATGCTCTTAACCTGCACCTGAACCTGATTTTTGATGCAGTATGAGGATGAGGCAAAGATACAGATAACTGAGCACAAGTGGATTTTCAGTCTTGTGTGGCAGAATGGAAATTGGAATCTTCAGAATCTATTAGGAGAACAATTCTGCAGTTGCTCACACTTTTATAAATTATGCTGTATATGATGCTAAGACACAAAGTCAGGAGTTTCAGTTGGGGGAAATTACCATGACTTTACTGCATCTGCAGGAGTAGGCTGCTTTTTTTAGCTTTTTTTTTTTTCCTTTTTTTTTCCCCCAAAAAGGGATAGAAAGCAGTTAACATACTAATAGAGATGTACTTAAATCAGATGAAAATCATTCTGTCTCATAACCCACTGACTGACTTGTCCTTTAAAATGTGGGACAGACAGCAGAAACAACAGCCACAACAAAAATATGTAAGGCAGAAAGCTGCAAACAGCATAGTCATTTAAATGTATTTTATATTCAGATTTCTAGCTTGGTGATAGTTGCCAGATGTAACAAGAACAGTGTGGAAACAGTGAAGGAGCACTGAAGAGGCTAAGAACAAGAGTGGGTTTCATAAAGAAACAGGTTATGTTTCTGGATTTCCCCAAAGGACAGTTACCTTGACATTGACTAAGTTCTTCAACCTCTCTGTGTACCTTAATTCTTCCATCTTTGCAACAGAGATAATGTTGGGGTTTTTTTTTTCCCTTTTTTTTTTTTTTTTTTTTAGCACTTGGAATTAGAAACCCAAAATTTGAATTATGTCTTGGGATTGATGCATTTGGGGTTTCATAGACCCAAGATGCTGAGCCCTTCAAATGCTCCTCCATATTTTAGCAAATGCCTGAAGCTCACTGGGATCACCCATGCATTAAGAACTAAGCACATGCTTACATGTTCTGCTGGAAGGTGTCCTGAACATCCTGCAGTGGGGGTAGGGCTTCAGTTCACCCTGAGAAATAGTATGTCAGAGGGTTCCCTTTTTCAAGCACACTGAAATTACAGAAACTGTTGTCCTTTGCTGCTAAGACTCTTCATTCAGGAGCCATACCATGACACCTTAGGAACTCAAAAGGCTTTACTTTGCCCACCCAGAGGAATATGTAGGTGGTTCAACAACATGCTGACATGTAAATTAAAGCCACATCCTCCCTTTTTCTGGGATCTAAGAAACTTGGCCTTGTGTGTGCTCACTGTATTAAAGTGCCTACAGAGCTGGTCGTGTTATCTGAGCACAGGATAAGGTCCTAAGGACTTGGCTCTGAGACCTGCTCCACCACCTCATAGCACATTACCCTGCAGCAGAATTCGGTCCAGCTCACTGAACAGGGCTGTGCTTTGTGCTCTCACTCCATCAAAGGCAGAGAGGGAGATGTAGATTATACAGTTATCCAAAAGAGCTGAAGGGCATGAGACCTCCCAGCACAGCTGCTCTGATGGCTGCCCCAACTATAAACTAGTGTGTGTACTGCCCTACGCATGTTTATTTCTCTTTGGAGGAGGAGAAGGAGGTGGATTGGGAAATCTGGAGCTCACTTCTGGCCACCCACAGAACAAAGGCAGGGTTGTCCTTCTCCTACTTCCTCCAGAGAAAGGTGGAAACAGGGGAGACCCTGTGGCTTGGAGGGAAGCCACAGGGGTATAATGCCTCCCTAGGGTGCTCTGGGTTTGATGCAGTGTGCATCCCACCCTGTACTGGGGCACTGCCCGAGTTGAAACCCAAACCCATGAGGAGGGTGAATCCCTACCCTTCAGACTCAGCCACACGCTTCTTGCAGTTTGTGCAGTCTGGAAATCGATCCTGTTGATGTCTTTAATTCACAAAGACTTACAATTTAGGACTCTGACTGTTCCACTAGGATAGCAGAAGTGACTTCAGGAGCAACTGAGGTTAATGACACAGGCAGGGCCAAACCCCAAATGAGGCAAGCAACTCCAAAAGCTATATATATGCAGCCTGAGCATAGAGACAAGGATAGGAGATAAAGAACGAGAGTTTAAAACTGAGTCAAACACCCATAAAATAAACTTAGAATCACATTTCTAAACATTAATAACACTTTAAATAAGCTGCTGTAAAAATGTCAGAAATAATATATTAACTTTGAAAATACTATTTACAGCACTTACACATAAAACTGAAATGCACTTGTGGTCCACTGTGTAGTTTGCTCATTAGATGAGCAGCCAAGGATCAATAACTCTGTAGGACAACTGCTAAGAACGGCCTAGACAAGAAAATTTCAGCTTCTATTTTGTGAACATGAGCAAGAAAGCAACTGCTTTTTTAAGCAGTTTAGAGATACCACACTTCACAACCTCCCAGCTTTGGTCTGCTTTTCATCTTAAGTTGCAAACTGTAGATAAGAAATTTTTATGCTTTAAATGTGCATTTTGCTGTCAAATATTTCCTTGTTAAGTGAAGCCCTCATCAAAAGATGCTGGTGGTCTAGCTTAAAAGGCAGTATCTGGATAATAGGACAAGGAGTGGACATCTTGAAGTGATAAAAGGTACTTGACTGAGTGCCACAAATGTCAGTGAACATAGACACCAGCCTCCACCACTTCACTGAGAAATCATAAAATCATAAAAACATAGAATCATTTAGATTAGAAAAGACCCTTAAGATCATTGAGTTCAGCCATTCAAATGAAAGCAGAGTACACAGTACATTATTTTCATAAAGAGCTAGTCTTTAACAAACTCTCCCTCCAGAAAAACAAACAAAACAAAACAAAAACCAAAACCAAACACACACACAGAAAAACCAACACAAAAAAAAACCCAAACAAACAAAAAACAAAACTAACAACAAAACAACACAAAAAAAAAAAGAAAAAAAAAAAAAAAAACACAAACAAAATCAAAGCTATTTTGGCCACAGAACCATCAAGCCATGGTCCATGGATAGTGCTTCTGAGACTGCATTACACATAATGTCCATGCATGCTCTGATTAGAAACAAGAAAAGCTAAAATATTCTATTTAATCTTCATTTTTGTTGCACAGATTGTTTAGTAGGCAGAACTGGTATATCCATCTAAACATCCCTTAATATCAAATCTGTAAAACACTGGGCACCTTTCTAGACACTGAGTATATCCATGAAAAAGTAACAAAAACAGCTAAGGGACAAGAGAGATTGATGTGTAAGGAAAAATAATCAAATAAATCGAGCTTGATCTTGAACTGATGAACTGGAAGTAACATTGAAGACAGTAGGATTTTACTATTTTAGATCCATTGTAAGTGAATAAAGGCCCTTTATTATCTGACATGAAGGTAAATGGGAGGAAGTTACTATAATGAGAGATGGCCTATTATGTCGGAGGGAAAGAGACCAGCTAGAGACTAGAATATAACTGTTTGCCGGGTGGTAAATCTATAACTATGTTCTTAAAGATATCACAGAGAGGTCCTACAAAGGGGTCTCTTTGAAATCTATCTACTTGGGCTACATTTAGCTGTTAGGGCTAAGGATGCACCTATCCTTTCATGGCCCACATGCTGAATTTGTTTTTTCCATGAAAAACAGTGTGGAAACAGAAGAGAAGGCAATATGCAGTCGGTTCTCACCTGAGTGTGAAACACATATCCACACTCATGAACTTTTGTATACTTCTGGGCCCATTAACATAGGCATAATCCTGATTACCACCTGAAAAGAGTTTTCAGATAATGAAGAGGCAAAGGATCCTGAAGCTGGCTGTAGAGATTTGCCCAGTAACAAAGCCCAACAAATTTAGAAAGGGCAAATATCTACTGTGAGAAGACAGTAGTCAAGGAAATCTGTCTGGAAGGACCAGAGGATCTTTGAAAGATGAGGAAAGTTCATTTTTCTAGGAATGCTTTGTTGTAGTTGAACAAACACTGAATCCAAACATGTCTAGGCTTTATTACAGTGTTCTTCTCTGGTCAGGTATCTGATGGATCCCCTGGAAGAAGTGGAGTTGCTAGCTTAGCCTGGCCCCACAGATATGACCAAGTCTGACTCATGGTTTGTTCACCAAGAAACAAGAAATCCAGAATTCTCATATGTGATATTTTGTGTAATTAGCATGAAGGTGCTCATGGATAGGTTCATGGATAAGGTCAGTGGAGAATTCACCCTGTGCAGGGACACCATCAGCTCAGGTAGTGGAGATGGTACAACACACTTCTTCACTGGCTTTGCCTGTAGTTCTGTGGCTAATGGGATGGGACTTGCCAAGATGGGTTCAGGAGAAATAGGTAGACAGAAATTACATAACACAACATCGCTGCATTATGTGTTACAGCTCTTTTCCTTGCTAGATGTCCAGATGTTATAAAATAACTCTGAGCTGGAGCAATTTATAGTGCTGATCTAAGGTTAATAGAGTGAGGAATTAGGGGCTGCACAACACAAAACTTGTTTGCCCCTAACAGCAGTTCACTTTCAGCCATGAAAGGATGTCAGCATTGGGGCTGGAGAAGAAGACTTCATTAGGTATAATGACATAACTAGGTAGAACAGTATAAATTATGACTGACTCAGCAGTTACATGAGGTGTTCAGGTCCCTGCTCTGTCACAATCTTCTTGGGCAATCTGAAGCAAGCTAGCTACATTGCTGCCCTCCATGCTCCTTCCACAAAACTGTGACAGCAATCCTTTCCCTTTTAAATGAATTTGAATTATCATACAGTTGCAGAGAGCATCTACTTGATAGTCAACTTGACAGAAGGGTTTCCTCAGGTACAAAATTGCCCCAAAAGAGTTGTGGTGGAAATCCCATCATTTGAACTATTTCCAGGAAGAAAGAATATGGCCTAGGAGAACCCTGTCTCAACAGGCTGTTACAGGCAGATTGAAAATTAAACTTCCTCACCTCATTGACTACACTTCTATGCCAAGAGAACAGATCAGATAATTTTGATTTATGTGAAGCAAATCCTGAGAGGTGCTGGACATGCCTAACAAGGTGATGGGCAACACCCACCTAGAAATGCTCTTGGGCTAAGGAAACTATTCAACTCAGAAGTCAGGTACAAGAGTACAACGAAAGGCAGGTAACTCCAGAGCTGAATAGTCTTAACAATCACACACATGAATTCCAAAACCTAGTCAATGCCCTCTAAATCATATTTCACTTCAGGAATCCCTTTGCTCCTGGAATTAGTTTAGTCACCTCACATGTCACAGCCCAAATCCATAGGGAACAACTACCAAAATAATTGTTTTGACCAGGTGTCATAGACTGTAAGCTTTTATCACAGTAGCCTGTGTACTTGTGGCATAATAGGAGATTAGGACTCACTTGAGGAAGAAATAGCTTGTCACTCCATCGATCAGAAGGTCGCACAAGAGGCCAGTGTCGCCATCATCTTGGAACAGGGGCGACTTTGAGGAGGGACAAGGAAATTACTGCAACTATTGAAGAGACATAGATCACTTCCCTACCCATACCTGTCCAGCTACTTTGACCATCAAGTTAAGGCAGAAAGCAGCATGATAGATTGAGGATATGTCTATGTCAAACTGTGAACTCCATTTTGTTCTATGAAACGTGTTGTGTGTCAGTGCCTCTATATAGTGCTGTGACCTTCACTGAAGAATGTTACCCCATGTTGGACTGCACATTCATTTGTAGATTACAACGTACATTTTACTGAAGAAGCAAACAAGCTGTCAGACATGAAAAACTCTTTCCTATGGGAACAAATGTATTTTACTGGATTTTGTCTTTGAATACGTCTCCCAACCATGGTTAAGAGGCTGATTATAAAGTCTGGGAGGAGGAGCATATGGACAAAACAAAGAAATGCTCAAATGCAGGCAGGCTGGAAGAAAACTTACCAAGTATTGGGATTTCCTCAAGATCAGACTGTAGGAAATCTGTGCTCATTCTTTCTAGAGTGATTTGTTAACAGTGAGTTGTCTGGAATTAAGAACATCCTTCCCTCCTCATCCACTGTTCCTGGGATGCTGCTAGAGCTTCCCTGCACAAAGAACTTAGGGAAAGAGACGGCCAACAAATTGGGAAAACAGAGGCATTGATTTAGAGGTGAAAAGACCATGCTGATGGGTGTGTCTGCACCCAGAGGTTCATACCCACAAGGCCCAGAACTAGGAAAAGACATAAGCTTTGAGAGATGTATTTGGCAGATTTAGAGGAAAAGATGATTACAGCACATTTACCAAGAGGGTAACTAGCCATTGCAGATGTCCCTCACCATTCCCAATCTGCCTGTGCAATGGTCTTTTCTCAGACTCTGCATCCAGAGCAAAAGCAATGGGTTCAACATTGAATCTTGTGCGAGCAGGGCAATGACATTTACATGCTATTCGAAGAAGACAGATGTATTGTCTAATTCAGGGGGACTGTTTGTAGATTGCTGGGCTGGCCATAACAAATCATGACTATGAGGAGACCTTTGCCTAAAATGCTCTAGGACAATCCATAATCGTTACTCCTCAGGAACTTCCTTCTGCAGTTGTTCTACCTAAGAACTAGTGAGGTTTGCTAGCAAAATCTATGAGGGACAACTCAGAAGCTGTTACATCACATTAAAACAAAGTGAAACAGTCACAGAACCACAGAATGACAGAATGACAGAGTCACAGAATGACAGAATGTCAGAATGACAGAGTCACAGAATCACAGAATCACAGAATGATTGTTGTTGGAAAGGACCTCTTAGATCACCGAGTCCAACCATACCTACAAGAACAAAGAACATCTACATACCTGACCACTAAAAGGAAACAAACAAACAAACAAAAATAAACAAAAAACAACAAAAACCAATCCAAACCAACCCAACCTGCCCCCCCCCCCCCCCCCCCCCAAAAAAAAAACCCAAACAACAACAAACCAAAACCCAAACCCAACACACAAGCCCCCTACATGCCTGCCCCTAGAGCATGTCGTGAAGCATGTCGTTTCTTAAATACCTCCAGGGATGGTGACTCAACCACCTCCCTGGGCAGGCTGTTCCTGTTCCTCACCACTCTGTAAAGAATTTCTTCCTAATATCTAAACTTCCCTTGCTGCAACTTCAGGCCATTTCCCTTGGTTCTGTAATTAGTAACTAAGGAGAAGAGGCCAACACCCACCTCTCTACAACCTCCTTTCAGGTAGCTGTAGAGGGCAATGAGGTGCCCACTCAGCCTCCTCTTCTCCAAACTAAACATACCCAGCTCCTTCATCCTCTCCTCATATGACTTATTCTCTAAGCCCCTCACAAGCTTGGTAGCTCTCCTCTGGACATGTTCCAGCACCTCAATGTCTTTCCTGTAATGAGGGGCACAGAACTGAACAGTACTCAAGATGAGGCCTCACGAGGGCTGAGTACAAGGACACAATAACTTCCCTTCTCCTGCTGGCCACATTATTCTTTATACAAGCCAGGATCCTATTGGCCTTCTTAGCCACCTGGGCACACTGCTGGCTCATGTTCAGCCAGCTGTCTACCAGCACCACCAGGTCCTTTTCTACTGGGCAGCTTTCTAGCCACTCATCCCCAAGCCTGTAGTGCTGCTGGGGGTTGTTGTGACCGAAATGCAGGACCTGGCACTTGGCCTTGTTGTACGTCATACAATTGGCCTTGGCCCATCAATCCAACCCGTCCAAGTCCCTCTGAAGAGCCTTCCTACCCTCAAGCAGATCAACACTCCCACACAATTTGGTGTCGTCTGCAAACTTACTGAGGTGCCCTCAATCCCCACATCCAAGTCATCAATAAAGATGCCAAACAAGACTGGCCCCAAAACTGATCCCTGAGGAACACCACTGGTGACCAGCAACCAGCTGGATTTCGCCCCATTAATCACAACTCTCTGGGAACAACCAGCCAGACAGTTTTTAACCCAGTGAAGAGTACAGTAGTCTATACCATGATTCGCCAGTTTCTCCAGGAGAATGCTTTCTGCTATAGTCCCTTCTGCTATAGGATTTGTCTCTCTTCTGTCCCTGCTAGGGCTCCCAGACATTATCTGTGGGACTGAGTTGAGATGAGTCAGAATTTTCCTGTTTTAAAAGTCCATTTTTATCCTTTCTTTCCCCTTCTGTGGAGGAAGATGGAAAACTGCCCCCAACGCAGAATTGTTAGAGTCAGTTTACCCATCACAGACATCAGGGACTGGGGATCCTTCTTGCATCACGTCTGATTTTGATTTCACAGATTTGAAGAAAAATTCCTGGAAAGAAATAACACAGTCATGGCAGCTTCCTTCCTTAATTTTAAAGACTCACTGTATCACATTAAAGATAGTAAAATCTAGACCTTTATTTAGTCTCTCTCTCTGGATGATCATGTCTATGTAAGCCAGAGACTGAAGGGCGGCATTCAATGACCATGTCAGAAAGCTGTGTGTCGTCTTGCCAGATGTCCCATGACAGAGAAGTGCTTTTCATTACCAGTCTAGTCCAAGTAAAAAGAGGAATAAGATATACAGAGAAATATAAACAGATAAACTCACCACAAGTCTGGATGTAATTTTTTAAATTAATTTTTCTCAGGTGTCTGTGCCCAAATGTGTGGTGTGTCCAGAAACGGAATGAAACAGAAAGACTTTTTTTTTTAAATCCACAACCACATATCCAAACTAACACTGTCTAGCTAGTAAACAAGATGGGAACTAGGACAAATACTGTCAGATGTAATACAGTGAAACAAATCACATTTTATCCTCCATCTGATTATTTCCCCATCGCATTGTTTATCCTTGCAGACTGAGAAGTTTAGGACTCAGAGCTGAGATGTGCTCTCGGTGGTATTTTCTAGAATAGGAGAACCATTTTTGAGTCTAAGTAATTTGAAGGTTTTGCATCTACCACTTGCACCCAAGGGCATGTTGCTGCTGAATTCATCCAGGGCAAGAGACAGCGATGCATGATTCATTGAGCCTGTTGTCAGGACACTTAGGGTTAGCTAAAAGCAGTGGAAGGACATTGAGTAAAGGCAAGAAAAACCAGCAGAAGTTCACTGGAGCAAGCTAGACATAGCTAAGCAAAACTTCTTGATGGAGCATTACAACAGACACATTTCAGCTATTTTTAGGTCAAAATACTGTGGAACAGCACATGTACTATGTTCCTCAGTGCAGAAGAAATACATGGCATGAATATTATCACTATGTGAACAGCCTGTGTTTTACAGTGTGGATGTGCAGAGACATACTTTTAGTCATATAAATTGACATGGAAGGTCATGTCACAGGTGAATATATACCTGTGACAATGCTGACATGCTCCCGGGGTTGAAGAAAAATGTATGTTCCTTACAAGTGGGTTATAGAAAAAAATGTACCAGAGTCAAGTTCCAGACCTAATCAGGAACCTGAAAATATGGTGAGTCTAATTTATATATTTTTTAAAAACCCAAACAAAACATTGAATAGTCTTATACCTACTAGACATAGGATCTGTTACAAATAACAATGGCTGCAGACAATACACATGGAAACCTTTTTTTAGCCCACATTCTTAAAATTTGCTGAGCATGTAGTATTTCTACACATGCTGCTGCTATTCCTGTAATACTAAGGTACACTGGGAGTAGCATGATGCCAAACTGTGAATGTACAGGACAGAAAGGAAAACTGTCCTTTTCCCTCTTTGCATATTTGCTGAAGTGCTGAACCTCACCGGACTGGCTCCAACCCTCACTGAAAAGAATGAAACAGAACAAGCAGTGCATCTGGCTGGACTGCTTGTCCCAAACTGGGTAAAATTCAGCAGCCTGAGGGTGGGCCCACAGGGCAGGACTCTCTGTATAGCCAGGGAGTTGCAGCCAGAGGGCATACAGTGCTCTTTGTAGTATGTACACTTAATGGTGCTTCTGAACATAGTTTCTACATTTCTGGAAGAGACAGGAACCAGCCTTTTATGCCATTAAAACATATATCTTATCCATTTCTCCTCCCCTGACACTGGGCCAGAGGTTTTAGTAGTACAACTTATCCAATAATAAAGTCATGCTTGGTCCTTGGTTTATTTAAACGAAAAGCTAATTTAAAAATGGAAGAAAAAAATTAGATTTCTCCTTAAGGAATCCCATGGACTTTTCATAAACAACCACAAATTCAGGGCATGGGTTTATACTTTATTAGTTTTCCTACTGTTGTTTGCAGAAAGTGTGAAGTGTCAACCTTTACTTCAGATATTTAATATATATATATTTATATATATATATAAATGGCAAATATTAAATATAAAATAGTAAAATGCTTCATATTATTCAAACTAGGCTTGCAACTTCGGAGAGTTTTCTGCTTTTACTTAGGCTTTGACCTGGATATACATGGAGATGTATACATGCCTGCACATGCCAAAAGCTAGGTAGACATACATTCACAGACACTGTTCACCCTGCAAAGACTACACTTCATCTGGGGTCATTCAGACCTGCTCCTCTGTGCAAAAATGCTGATTTGCATAACTGGCCCTGGAAGCACTGCCAACACAGTCACGGTCACCTGGTGTTTCCCCAGCCATTGCCAAGAGATGCAGTAACACATTACAGGATTTTCAAGCCTGACTCCCCACCCCAGGAAATCCATCGAGCTGGGAGCTCAGATGTTTGATGGTTGTTGTGCAGGGTGGCACGCCAGTTATGGGCACTGACCTATAGCAACCCCACGGGCACCCTAGAGAACCTGAGCTGCTCTTCCCTGCTTCCAGGAGGTGCTCGGGCAGTGCCTTCTCAGAGCGGCGCTTTAGCAGTGGTCTAACACAATACATCTCAAGGAGCATTTATGCTGTGTTCACTGCGCATTCAACTGTGGCCACTTCAAAGGTTTAGCCAAGTATTTTATGGCCATGGTAAAGGCTTCTTATTGATTTAAATTACAAGCCTGGCTCCCGTCAGCTTCACTTGAGGGCAAAAATGCAATAAAATATCCCACAGCAGAGAGACAGACATATCACACTGAAAATCTTAAGAGATCCTTTTTACTATAATCACCTTCAGTGATGTGCTGGTTTTTTTGTTTTTGGTTTTTTTTTTTCCTAAGGACAAGGTTATCGTAGAGATTTGTCCATCTCTACAGAACTGGGAGGGGCTCCCTCTAAAATCTGCCAGCAGATCCATCCTGTGGTAGGCATGAACCACATCCCATGGGGTTTGGGGTTTTCCCTGTTTGTCAGACACATGAAGAACATTGCCAGGGTGGCATTGATGCACTGGCAAATGTTAACACGGAGTTGTAGAGTTTGGTCATGAAATCATTTGCATACATGGTGAGAAAACCCCAGGGAACTCAGAAAGGCAGAGAGGGCCCATCCCTGAGCCCCTGGGATGCTTTGCCCCTGCCAGGGGACTTGCTGTTGTCCCACAG
This sequence comes from Todiramphus chloris collaris, assembly GCA_025345505.1. Classification (NCBI taxonomy): domain Eukaryota; kingdom Metazoa; phylum Chordata; class Aves; order Coraciiformes; family Alcedinidae; genus Todiramphus; species Todiramphus chloris. The sequence continues at coordinate 3,982,655 of JANVCC010000019.1, read as the reverse complement.
AACCCTGCACCAGATTGGGGAAGTCCTTCCACCCTGGCGTGGTTTTGAAAATGGAGAGATGTTGTTAATTTAGAGCATTGTTTATCATCATCTCATCATGGTGATGCTCTAATGCAACCACACGGGAGGTCTCCTCACTGGGGTGGTGCAAAAAAAACCAAACCAGGCAATATTTTTTCTGTACTTCACAGGCAGTTTCTTTATAATAATTTACCTGAAATGCACCCGAGGTGAAGATAACCTCCGGACACATCCGGAAAATAGCAAATGACTGCTACGTATCTGACATTTGAAATAACATGTTTCTGGAGGGTTGACATTACAAGAGTCATTTCACTTCAAAATGTTATTCCTAATGTAATTTTTTCAAATTCATAAGAGGCGCTTGCTAGGATTCAGCACGGCACCGGAGTCACTCGCAAGACAGAGGTCAAATTCATTTCATTTCTTTTATGTTTCCCTCTCCCCACTAGATGAAACAAATGATTGAGCCGGGGACGCTTGGCAGGTCCGTGGCTGAGCGCGGCGGCGCCGTCGCAAGATCGATTTTCCCTATCGGGGGTGGGGGGCAAGGGGGGGTCGCGGGCAGCATGGCTGACATCTGTCGCGGTTGTCATGGCAGCCTGCGCGCGGCCGGGGTCAGGCCTGACAGGGAGGGCCTCCCCGCCTCCGCCCGTCGCGCTTCAAGGTTAACAGCCAATGGACCAAAGAAATAGGCAATTATAGCGCAGTCAATTCTGGTTAGGGAAATACCCAAGAAGTAAATATATCTGATCAGTGGATGGAAATGAAGCAGCCTGGCGTTGGTGGTGGGGGGCAGCAGTGCCCTCTGGTCATGGCGCTGTGCCCTCACAGGGCCCGCTGCTGCCTTCACCCACTCCCAGCTCTGCCTTGGGGGCAGGAGGCAAAGAGGGTGGCTCCCCTTTTTCGCACAGGGATAGTCCCTGTCTGCTGGGGGATGACCGTCCAATCTAAATGTGTATTATAATGTTGGTATCTTTTCTGCAGATGGGTTGGCTGTAGAATAAAAAGGGGACAAAAGGGAGGGGAGGGCTCCTCGGGAGGGAGGCAGCAGCTCAGGAGGAGTGAGTGTCACCCTCCCGCAGCCCTCAAGGCAAACCAAGTAACCACTATCCCCAGACACTGGCCTCCAGGGCCCAGTAAGCACAGCATCAAAGCTCGGCACCTTTGAAACCTCACAGTCTGCCTCGGTTATGTCTTTCCATCTTCCACAAAGAGGAGGGTAAATACAGGAGGTCATCCCAGAGCAGCTGTGATGCAGATGGCGGAGGAGGAGGCAAGCAGATGGGTTCTTGGGCCAGTAAAGTCCCTGAGCCTCTGAGTTAGATGTAATGCTTGGAGAAGACACCAAAATATTTCCCCCCTCCACAGAGCAGCAAGGAGTGAGGAGGTTGCAGGCAGACACATCCAAGGATGCCTGGGCATGAGAAGTCTGTACAGCATGTCCAGCGTGTCTCCACTCCTCAGTGATTTTGGCACTGTGGCTGTTTGTTCTGGACCTCCTGTCCCTCAAGCAATGGATGCCCCATCTATCTCCAGAGATTCCTGATTTCTGCACGGCTTTCCTGGTGCTGCTACTGAGGACGGCCCAAGGAGAATGGCACAGAGGTCACCTCGGGGACAGCAGCAGAAGACTGGACTAGCTTCACAGGCTGTCTCTGCATGCTCCATCATCGCAGACAGGCTGGAAACACTTTCCTCTGCCACTCAATGCCCGTGGAAAGGAAGAAAATCCCCCCTGGCTTGGTGCTGTGGAGACTGCTCTCACTGAAATGCATGCACCGGTTCCTGTACCTCAGGGCACGAATCTGCCCAAACCAGAGCACCTTGTCAATCACCCCTGGCTCCCAGAGGGATCAGCACAGCAGAATGGAGGCTTGTTTGTCCCGGCAGCTGCAGCTTCTCCTGAAAGAGGCTATCTGAATCAGTGAAAACATTCAGTTTTAACGACTGCAGAAAAAAACCTCAAGTTCATGAGTTTGTTTCAAATGATGGATGAAAAGCAGTACTGGCATTTCCTTCTGAAAAAATTTTCCCAGCATCTCGGCATAGTAACAATCTTTCTCCCTACACTTCTGACTTTAATCCAGAGCTACAACTGGAACAAGACAAAACTTTCCACTTCCAAGAGCACAGGGAACTACAGTTAACAATAGCAAAAATTTCAAAATCAGTCCCAATTCTGAATTCTGTCTGTGACTCCAGTTGATTCATTTCTTTTTTCCCATATCTGTTTCTTACTCCATCACATACCGTGCTCCTGTATTTCCCCTGCTGTTCTCAGCCTCGTGTGGATGTGTGTGGGGTCAGGAAGGGATCTGAGACAAGCCTCACTCCTTCAGCCTCAGCACAAAGGTCCAGCCACTGGTGCTCTGAAGTAACGGTGTGCACAGTGACAGAAATCTGCTTGCTGGCATTTATGACATCCAGACTCCTAGATTTTTGGTATAACTTTTCATCTTGCTCACAAAAAAAAACCCCAAACATTTTTGTGGATTTTGTGTTTTTAAAGAAATTAAAGATTGGGGACTGAAGCTTTGCTCTTTTTTTCTTTTCCTTTTTTTTTCCCCTGATTTTCCCTAAGTGTTTTTTTGAGAAAAAAGTTTGCATAGGACTGAATGCTGTTCAGCAGACGTTATTGATGACAAAGGGAAGTACCAAATTCTGGAGATTTTTTCTTTTAGCTATTATTACCTCAGCTGTCATCCTAGTCTGAGATTCCATGGATCTCCTGTTGCCCTGCTAGCTTTCTGTCAATCTCCTCGACATATTGCCTGGGTACCAAATTATTTGACATTGCCCCTCAGATGCCCTCTGGACTCATTACATGGCTATTAATGTCTCTATGCTACCGTCTCCATCTGCTAAGGAATTACTTTCAAAGTATACTGTGTTTTCCCTAAGATCTCCCTCTGGTGTGCTAAAAAAGAAATATTTATTCCTAAGAAGGTCGCCACCTCTATTTAGTCACCTGTTGAATGGATTCAAGATGCTTTGATTGCAAGCTTTCTGGGGCAGGGCTTGTCTTTTTGTCACTCGTAGATTCTCAGTGCCTGCTAAAATGATCCTGTGCTTCAGAGGGAATCTTCATCTATTACTGCAGCAGAAAAAATAAACACACCAAAAAAAATGCTTCCCAGATTTGGGGTCAGGGTGATACCATTTTTCCCCATTTTGGTCACATTTGTTGTCCTACAAAAAATGATTCATGAAGTCATTTAATTTCTCGATCCTTTATGTGATCAACGCAGTGAAATTTATAATGCCCATATACTCTGTGGAAGTCTCCAGTATGTTGCAGCATTTTAACCTTTTAAATATTACGTATTTCAGCTGGCTACCCATCCTACCCCTTCTGCACAGTTCACTGCAGCTGTAAATAGCAGACGGGAAAGAATAGACAGCCAATCAAATTACAAAAAGCTGAAAAGGTCAAAACTGCACAATTTACTACTACCTTTTCCAAAATACATGAGGCTTTAAGTTCCCATTATTTTCTCCTGAAACGCTTAATTAAAAGAAGCAAAAATTGTATAACAGGAATATGTTGGTGGAAAAATTAGTCAGACAGTCATTGTATAAGATATGTCACCAGTGTAACTGTTCCTTTACATGTCCTTTACTCCTGGCCTGCCTTTGTTATTAAGAGCTGGTCCTGCAGCTGCCTTCCTCAATTTTCTGTAGAGCATCTCAGCAGCTGGCCAGCCCTCAGCCCTCCACTCTTCCTCTGCTTTAGATCTGTTCTTGCAAGCAATTCAGTGCAAAAAAATGGCTCTTTTCTTCAGGGAGGTAAATTTTGCAAACGTGCAAAGTTATCTGTACAGCTTCCATTGTGCTGTAGACTGGAGGACACCAATACATAGGAAATGAAGAAGACAAGAATCTGTCTTGAGATATGACACCCCGAGACAACACTACAATCTGAATTTACTTGAATAATATGCATGGGACCTTCTTTTAGATTGTGAAGATGACATTGGAAAACAGCCCTCCCTCCACATTTGCAAGACGACCACTCGTATCGCAAGTCAGTTTACTCTTTTTCCTGGCAGAATCCATGTCTATAGCATTGCAGGAGCCTCAACACCCTCTCCCCCCTTAGCTGTCCTTCTGTCCATTGTAAATAATTCAAACAATTCCTGACGTAGACAGAAAGCAGTGAAAGCAGCATCACCCCCTCTCCCCCTTGGAGCATGGAGAAATAGCTCAAGGATGACAGACTGCCACAGCTCTGTCGCCCCCAGGTGCGAGCTGCTGTCCTGGGACTCTGCAAATTGCAGGCAGAAAAGTCATTTTTGCTCTGTGCAGCTTATTCAGCCATTTCAGCATGTGGAAAAGAGACTTCTGCTACTTTGCCATTTCAGCTGACTTCTCTTTTCTGTGAAAATGTTGGCAAATAATCATTAGGATGTATTTGTTCTGAGACTTCCACTTTTTTTCTTTCTGTTGAAATCACATTTATGTCATTTTATGAATTTTTACTTGGATATCTTTGACAGTAACTTAAAATAAAAGCAGCAGAAAATGAATGGAAGATAGACACTTTATTTTTTATACCACATGAGAAGGGGAAAAGGGGCAAAATCAGATGTAAAAGGTGAAAAGGAAATAACCACACACCTTTTTACCACAGCCATTTAATGGAAAAGCAAGTTTAATGAGTACTAGAGTAGTTTTTTTTCTGTGAGGCCCTAGGTATATTTTCTTACTAAGGAAAAAGAGTAAGAACATATGGGAGCTTACTGCGTTGGTCTTGTTTTCTTGTTTTGAAAATAAGAAACTGTGAAAAATAATCCCCATTTTTTTTTTAAGTGTCTGGCCTCTGTCTTGTCCCTGATAGAGAAGCCCTGTCTGGGGAGTGCCCTTGTACTGCTACAGCCTTGCACCAGGGCAAGAAACCATCCCAGTGCCAGTGTGGCTTAGTGGATGACTCCTGCCTTCCTCCAGGGATGAGTAGTGGTCCCAAACACATAACAGGGAAGGATATAACTGTACTGGGGCTTGGATGGAGGGGATGCCTGCTCAAATCAAGCTGTTTCCAGTTTAGCTGACAGGTACTGAAGCCAGCACTGGCATTGATGGCATTGCCTTCATGCCAATTACGAGACGGAGGTCGGTCACACAGCATGGATGCCAGGGAGGAGGCAGCAATGTGCAGCCTCATGCCCATGCCTGGGACAGAACGGACCACAGGCTGCACCAGGCCGGTGGCCAGTGATTTTCCTGAGGTTACCTTCAGGTCATACACTGTATGAGCCCTCACGATTATAATATGTGGTATCATGTCATTAACAGAAAGGTAACATTTCCAGATTTCTTGACATACAAACAGGTCAGCTTTCTATTCATTGGGCTCAAACCAATGAAGAGATTAATCTCAGGTATCCTATCTCGTTAAAAAAAAACCAACCTCTTAGCCTGGATTTAACATGCCCAGTCATGGAGGAATGACCCCAGCTCCAGGCAAATAATTTTAGTGGTGAGTTACTCTCTATGTAAACATATATGATGAAGGAGAGCCTTTGGCATTGGCATTAACTAGTAACCATTTCCTCCTACTTCCTTCTTCTTTGTGTTTTCTGCTTCCTCATCTCATTTTACTCTCAGGTATTGTTTGCCTTCTTCTTTCCCCTCAGCTTTGTTTTCTACCCAACTTCTGTTGTTCCTGTCTTCTCAGCCTTTTCCCCCTTCTACTCCTTCTTCCTCTTCATTTCCTCTTAGAACATTTACCTTCTGAATTCATCCGCTCTGCAGAATTTCACTGAGTCCAAATACAATGTGGCACAAAGATAACTGTGATTGAGTCACCGGCAATCTGTCACCTAACCATAATGAAACCATATCGCAAACAAAATTCCATCATAAGAGAGGAATTTCCTGTATGGAAATTATTTTTTTGAATAAGGAGGTCATTACTCCTGTGGCAACTCCCCCCCAGCCCCAACACCCCATTCTTGGCAGAGCCAAAAATTGCATTTACTTCAGTGTAAGAGAATGCCAAACACGGCCTTCTAGGAAGGGAAGAAGTAGTGCAAACTACTGATAATCAAGATAAATCAAGCCATGACGTAGAACATAAGCACTATGCTCCACTCAATTCAGCTAGGGAGCTCAACTTGTTCAGCAGTGTAGGTTATTTTCCATTTGTAATTAGAGCAACAAAGAAACAGCCTTTCTCTGTTCTGCTCCATCAGCACAGCTCCAGCAAACATCCTCATTTTCAATAACTCTTCCCCTTTATCTCACTCTGCCTGATGCCTAATAAGCTGATTGCTATTTACTTTGGACCAACAGCTAATCTGTTAATGATTGATTTTAAATTTTTACAGCCATTTGTCTTTGGCAGGACTTGAGAGTGTGAGCAGCAGTCTCTCCTACCTGATGAATTGGCTTTTCTTTTAAAAAAAATAAGATTTAAGTCAAAAGTCTTCACTGTTATGTTTTGCTGACAAACAGCTGGCACACAGTGTGCAAAGCTTAGACAAAAGGGTAAATCTTCACCCAAAAATTCATCAGCCGTTGAAATCACCAGCAAATAATATCAGTGGACATTTTGTTAATAGTTGTAGAGGGGTAAAGACGTACATATGAAGTAAAACATAATTGTACTATAAATTCACAGGGTTTAAAATTCTTAATTAACAAAATTGATGCTTGTAACGACGACTAGGTAGGGAATAAGAACCAATACAGCTACTGTGTTCCAAAATGATCTAAATTGTATACCATATGATATATGTATTACCATGATATATGTCTAAAAGTGAATTTCATTTCCTATTAAAGAACTGTGAAATAGACAGTAGTTATTTTAATTGGTACAACACAGCAGTGCAGTGCAATTTAATCGTTGATTCTAAAAATGGAAAAGTGAATAATAACAGCTTAGCCTGTATATTCTGAAAAGAATAGCAAAAATTCTATACCAGGAAGCTATGCATATTTATAAATGTTTTTTCTTCAATAAGCCACTTAGGGATAGGTCTTGTAAGGAAATAAATCATGCTTAGAATGCCTATGCTCTGTTTCACCAATAGATCTCAAAGCACTTTACAAAGCTAGGCAAGTTGTGTGATTATTGTTTTACAAAAGGGAGAAGCCAAATATCAAAAAGCAGATTTCCCAAACATCCAGAAGGATCCAGAACCAGGATCACACTCACACTGGAAAATAATCCCAATCCAAGAAACCAGTGAAGCCACTTTATGTTAAACTAAACTAAACTAAACTATCCTCAAGTTGTAACAATAAATGCCTTTTAATCAGTCAATGAGTGTCCTCTGTATACATACGTTAACCTGTGAAGATGTATATGTGCATATATATGCATCCAGGATCTGGGTACATAATGAGGGATAATCTGATAGAAACAGTGAGGCAACATAATAGGTTGTGCAGATGCTCTGTCCGCAACACTGACAATGAAATAGCAGAGAAGGAGGTTGTTTAATCCTCTTCAGTCCCACACCACAGCTGTGATACCACAGGTAGCTTCCAACAGTCTTGAGTTAGAGAAGCATAAAAAGTACTCCCAAGTACCCCCCAAACCAGGCTAGTGTATGTGGAAGTTGCAAGCTGACATATATATATATATATATATATATAATTTGCATAATTTGTCCAGGGACAAGCATAAACTCTCTAAAATCTAAAATAAATCCCAAACTTCTCAGCTCCAGAGTTATCCAAGGCTTAGTATCTTTCACAAAAATTCTGAACCTGTGACTATCTTAAAATGCAAAGTGGCATTTTCTTGAAAAAAATCAACACCAAGTGTAACTAACGCAACATTTTGGCAACACCAGCACAGTGTAACAAGCATTGCTATGGAGGTTTTGCATTCCACTGGCTGACTGTGTAATTGCTAAGCACCAAAAAGGAAACACTGAACTGTTTGAAGGATGGAAGCTCTAATCTCATTAATATTTTAGATGCCACAAAATGTGGAAGCTCCATCTGCCATCAGCAATATCATGGAGAGAATCAAGGCAACTTGGGAACAGGACTCATGGGCCTTCACAATGGTCTATTGACCTTCTGGTAAAGCAGATACCGTGTGACAGAGATTGCCTATCTCAGCAGACAGGATGGAAACAGGAGAAAGTGTTAAATATAACCAGGTAGACAGTGATGAATTGACATGCTGAAAAATCGAACGCTTCAGTAATCAGCCTAAGGATCTGATATCAACAACATTTTTCAGTTTTGTCCGAATTCATTGAAAGGTGTAGTTTAGCAAGCTCACTTCTCATTGGTAAGACCTTTCATCTTTATGCAGGTTTTCTGATTGGATTCTGAGACGTCATCACTGGACTCTGTGTCATTGCTGTTCTTTGCATAGAAAGCAGAGAAAACATTTGCATGAGAGCGAAGTGGCCTGAACAAACCCAGAGATGAAGAAACGGCTTGACTTGCAACATTCATTAAAAGCTTTTACCTTTCCTGACTTTCACTGAGAAGTGAGGGCCAAATTCAGTCCCAAAATTTACATATATGGTTGTGCAAGGCCTCCAGCTGATTTCCAGATCATATCTGTTGTCCTGATCCAACATAAAGAAACGTCAGACTGAGAAATGAGGGACCTATCTTCAGCCTTTGTTGCAAGCTGGAGATGACATTTAATTGAGGGTGTGCTCCACAGCAGTGCCCAAAGAGAGGATTCTGGCAGGCTGCAGGTGGCCAGGAGGAGATGGACTCCATAACTGTAGTTTTATGGGTTATTTGCCTAGTTTTAGAGGAGGTGACAACCTGGGCCCTCTCACTAGGTTGGAGGTGAATTCTACCCTACAGCTCTGAGTTGTTCCCCTGGATGAAAGCTGTTTACTGAAAACTTGAAACAAAGAAATACTGCAGGCATATTTAGCACTCTGAAGCTTTTGTAACTATAATTCTAATTACAGAAGTCTAATGAATGTCTTTATGGCTTCATTAAATCTTTCGGATATTTATATTATCCAAAGAAATAATCTCCATCCATTAATAGTGCATAAATCCTGAAGCAGAACTTTAAAAATTGCTATGGATATGCTTTTTTTCATTGCAAAACACATTTAGAGAGTTTAAAGAATTAATAGGTTTATATACCTTGCTCCTAAAATATATTTTGAACATAATATTTTATTATAGATGTCTGACTGCTAGAAAAGAAATGTAGAAGACATTTTAAAGTAATTACTCAGATGGTCAAATGGACAAAAATTATTCAACTGATGTTTGAAAGATCTTTCATAAGAGAAAAGTTTAGTGTAGTTTTCATCTGTACAAAGAAGCCAGCTTCCCTTCATCTCAAAGTTAAGTGCTAGATGTACAAATGTCAAAATCTGGAATTTTAAAAAGGAAAAGAAGGATTTTTTGGGGGTGTATATTTATCTCAGGAATGTGTGCAGGAATTAAAGGTTCTTAGAACAGCCATAAATTGCACATGCAAAGGACCGGTTTTTCAACAAGATGTGTGGGTTTTACAGGATTAATTCTGTTATCCAGACATGGGAACTGATGTCACCTGAGCTGCCCTTGGACAGCTGTGCTAACCTTCAGCTGCCACTCCAGATGGTCACAGGTTTCCCACAGGTCCTGTGCCACCCCAGTCAGACTGAACAGACCCCTCAAGTGGCCAAGGACACCTCCAATGGAATGAGACAACTATATGTGGATAACTGAGTTTCAGCTTCATACATATCTCGTACTGCTTTGTCCCAAGGTGTCATGTACCTGGGTCCCAAGGGAGGTGTCTTCTCCAGACACCCACAGAAAGGTAGGCTCACTATCTGAGAACAAAACACTTCTGAGGTACAGATGGGTTTCTTACATTCTTCCCTTAGCCCCCAAACATGGATGTTTTTTATTTCTCACTTCTGAGGAAAAATGAGCCTCCAATCTTTCCCTGACACAACCATCTCAGATCCATTTAAATCCCAACTGACAAACTGAAATCAACAAAAATCTTTTCCTTTCTCTTTTCTCTTCATTTCTCCATCTATTTTCTACTTGGACTTTCCATTCCTCTGTCATAATACACCAGGACTGTGGCCATATTCTTTAAAAATTTCAGAGCCAGGGCTTTAATTTGCAACATGATTTTGAGTACAGTAATAACTATCATTGGCTAGATTTCTCAAGAAGTACAGATGACATAATTCTTCCTCTTCCTGCCTTTTAACTCCTGCATGGGCTGCACTGGATCCGTGCTGGGTTTTACACTGTTACATAATTTCCCATTAATATTGAAAAATAAAGAGCAGTATTCTTCCAAAATTGATTGAAGTGTGTGGTATAGCTAGGAGCATTCTCAGTAGGAAACAGATAGTGTCTGTCCCCAGTGTGTCCCACAGCTACCGATGAGGCCAGATTCAGTCCTATTCAGACATTAAATAGTGCTTTTGAAAGCATATTAACCTCTCTGGAGGGACCTATTTCAGAAAACTGGAGATTTGCTGTAAAATGATATGTGTGTGTCTGTATTCATAGGTCTCTTACTGAGAATAAACTCTCTAGATTATGGCAGCAGGCTAGGGCCATGGCACATTGGTGTGGAAAGCAAACAGGTGCCAGGGATGCCATAATCCAGAGGGATTTGTTATGAGTATCATGTACCCAGAGGTGCAAAGCCCGTGGGTTGCAGGTGCTGGTTTTCTTTGAGCAGTAGCTGTGAAGTGTGTTAATCAATACAGACTATGCTCTATACTGAGCTAGAATCATGGATCTTGTGCTGAGACTCATCTGAAACAAGGCTGCATGACACGTAGAGGGCTCGTCTACATCAGCATTTGACATTGTAGCAGAGGCCCACTTATTGATTAGTGCAGAGGCAGAAGTAAACTCTTTTGAATGTCCCCATTTACTTCATATTGGTTCATGCTGCAGAACAATCTTGTAGCTTTGAATCCATTTTGGACGAAAACAAACCATATGACAAGTTCAAGAGTACACCTGGTACACTCCAGCTGCTAATACATGTTCAGTCCTGGGGATCAGGCCAGAGTTCATCACAGAATCACAGACTCACAGAATGTTAGGGGTTGGAAGGGACCTCCAAAGATAATTGAGTCCAACTCCCCTGCCAGAGCAGGATAAAACTAGAGCAGATCATGCAGAAATGCATCCAGACACCTCTTGAATGTCTCCAGAGAAGGAGACTCCATAACCTCTCTGGGGAGTCTATTCCAATGCTCTACAACTCTTACAGTAAAGAAGTTCTTCCTCGTGTTGAGGTGGAACTTCCTGTACTCGAGCTTGAACCCATTGCCTCTTGTCCTGTCACAATGCTTAAGTGAAAAGAGGTTGTCCCTGCCTTCTTGATGTCCAGCTTTTATGTATTTATAGACATTAATTAGATTACCTCTCAGTCTTCTCCTCTCCAGACTAAAAATCCCCAGGTGTCTCAGCCTTTCCTCGTAAGACAAGTGTTTCAGCCCCTTAATCATCCTCATTTCATCAGACTCTCAAGTAGATCACTGTCTCTCTTGAACTGAGGAGCCCAGAACTGGACACAGTACCCCAGGTGAGGCCTCACTAGGGCAAAGTAGAGGCGGAGGAGAACCTTCCTTGATCTGCTGGACACACTCAATGCACCCCAGGGTACCACTGGCCTTCTGGGCCACAAGGGCACATTGCTGTCCCGTAGATAACTTGTTGTCTATCAGGACTCCAGAGCCTTTTTCCATGGAGCAATTCTCTAGCAGATCTCCTCCTAATCCATACTGGTACATTTTATTTTTCCTTTCCAGGTGCAGGACTCTGCACTTGCTCTTGTTAAACCTCATTAGGTTCCTCTTTGCCCAGCTCTCTAGTCTGTCCAATCGTGTCATCAGCAAACTTGCTGAGAAGGCATTCTGTCCTGTCATCAAGGTCGCTGATAAAGATGTTGAACAGGAACAGGACATCTTAAGCAAAACCCCAAAGAGCATAAAACTTTTGTGTAAGGTCCTCAGCACTGACTGGTTTATCCTGCACATCCACTCCTCTTGGGCAGCACTACCTGCTCGGGTAGCCATAGCACAGATAACTATCAACACCAAAAAAAAAAAAACCCAAACAATTAAAATTCAGATGCCTGGAGAGAAAACAGAAATTTAGAGCTGTGTCTTCCTGCTACCCATGGTCTTCATTTTTCTTAAGAGAAACAGGTAACATTTGTTGTGTTTTATCCCAGTCTCCTTGAACTTAACAACAGTGACTCCTTAGAGTTCAGTCAGCTTGGGTGAGATTTTTAGTACATTTCTATATATACTAGGGACTGGCAAAAATGCCTCAGAACAAGACATGTAAGAAGCTCATTCTGGTTAGCTTATCAAAACTATTATACAATTACTTTTTAAGTAGTAAACACTGTGGACAGTGTAAGAGTACTTGTCTCTTTATGTCTTCAAAACAAGAATTTCTAGAGAATGTGTTTTAACTATTGCTTACACTTTAGGATATTTCCTTTTCTTTCACCAGCAGTAAAAGACAGCAAAGCTTGTCTGAGAGTTCTTTTGGCTTTTTACTTTTTAGTATTTCAATGTCATGATGCACATGTTTATGAGGGAAGGAGTGAGGAGGGAGGTTGGCTAAAAATGGACATTGTCTAAAAACGGAGCTAAGATTTGTGGAAGGAAAGCTCTTGAGCAGAAAACAACTTTAAAATTATCAAGATGGGTGAATTTACAGTATATATGAATACAAAGCATGCTGGGGATGTTTGCACTAGTAATAAAGAAATGCACAGTTTATCTCACCTAGGATCAGGTTTTCCCATTTTGAAAGTTTATTACCCAGTTCTTTTGTATTGTTCTGTATTCCCAGTAACTCTTTAGAAAGTGTCCCCTCTACTTCTGCCTGCTGCAAACTGTGTTGAGTGCCTGTCGGCACCCCAAAACAGGTCACCCAGTAACCTGATTTCCTGCTATGGTTGTACTTTGCTGTCCAAGCAGGAGCTAATGGCTTGGTGATTACCTTAGCATTAAATACCATCTATCAGTTGACTTTCTGTGACAGAGAGAGAAGCTTGTTGAACTTCTGATTGGTCTAACAATTTTTTGTGGTTTGTATTTCTTGAATTGTTAATGTACTGAATATTTGCCATTAATTTCTGTTTCTCAATCCACGCTTGTCACCAAAAATTGTCAGACCTTCACAGAGAGGGAGCTTCTACATATGGGAAGACTGAAAAGCTCACTCATGGATATCAGCTAGTAAAACCCTGGGAAGGGCAAACACTTACCTCATACATTCAGAAATACAGCAATTGATCAGACATTCCCAATCCTCTTGAACATGATTAAAGTAGTGGTATGTGTGCTATAAATAAAGTGATATCTTCTAATAAAATGGCAAACATCATTAATTTTGTCATTCCAGGAATATAAACAGAAAGGTTTTTACCTCTGAAGATAAAATGAGGTCAGGCTTTGCTTTCTATGAAGGTAAAATTATGCACAAGATGGAAATAATCTTAATAATATTAATATGCACCTTTTCTCTTGACTGTTTCAAGTCAAGGAATTTAAACATTTCACAAAATAGTATATTACAATGGAAGTTTTTATAACAAACATCAGTGGACCTGAGAAGCCAATATATTGCAACTTTAAGCACCCTTTCACCAAAGGGCCCAACTGTCAATGTATAATGTATTCATTTAAATCATAATCACAGTCAAAGATTTTCTCTGCTTTTCAGTTAAATGTATTCAGAGTTTCTTCTGAGTGAGCTTTGTGGAGGTTCATGGGACTCCAATTTTAATTGTATATTTAAAATTTGATATTTTCTTCTTCAATCATCTCCTGGAACCTTCAATCTTTATCTATTTAAAAACCAAGCTCTCCAACATATATTCCAATTCTAAAGACAAATCTACCTACAAGTGATAAATAATATCTGGCCCACTCTAAATACATGTTGTGGTTTAACCCCAGACAGCAACTGAACACCACATGGCTGCTCGCTTACTTCTCCCCATCCCACCAGGGATACCACCTTGGTAGGATGGGGAGGAAAACTGGAAAAAAAAATTAAAACTCATGCATTGAGATAAGAACAGTTTAATAAATTACATAAAATACAATAATAATAATGAAAAAGAAGATAAAAAAAAAAGAGAAATAAAACCCAAGAAAAGACAAGCAAAGAACATTGTGTCACATGCACAAGTGATTCTCCCGCTCTAGTCTGCCCTAGTGAGGCCACATCTGGAGTACTGTGTCCAGTTCTGGGCTTCCCAGTTCAAGGGAGGCAGGGATCTGCTGGAGTGAGTCCAACAAAGGGCTACAAAGATGATGAGGGGAATGGACTACCTCTCTTATGAGGAAAGCCTGAGAGACATGGGGCTGTTTAGGCTGGAGAAGAGAAGACTGAGATGGCATCTTATCAATGCTTGTAAACTAAAGGGTGGGTGTCAAGAGGATGGGGCCAGTCCCTTTTCAGTGGTGCCCAGTGATTGGACAAGAGGCAAGGGTCACAAACTGGAACACAGGAAGTTTCACCTAAGCATAAGGAAAAACTTCTTTACTGTGAGGGTGACAGAGCACTGCAACTGTGCTGCCCAGAGAGGTTGGGGAGTCTTCTTCTCTAGAGACTTTCAAAACCCATCTATTTGTGTTCATGTGCAACCTGATCTAGATGAACCTCTTTCAGCAGGGGGATTGAACTAGATGATCCCTAGAGGTCCCTTCCAACCCTTACCTTTCTGTGATTCTGTGATTCAGTACTGCAATCTCTCACCACCTACTTACCAATGCCCAGCCAGTTCCTGAACAGTGATCAACCCCTCCTAAACATCGGTGCATTATCAACATTACTCTTATACTAATTCCAAAACAAAGCCCTGCACCAGCTACTAGGAAAAAAAGTAACTCGATCCCAGTCAAAAACAGAAGAGTACATTAACAGATACAAGTGCTCTGCACTTAGCAATTGCTGTTCCAGTGAAAATTTCCATTGGTACTCCTCTTACAAGAAAAGAAGAGAAACAAGTGTGAATGACTACAATCTGAAGAAAAGATTGGCTTGCATACATACAGGTAATTTTCTTTGGCAGTAGTTGCTTTAGAAATTAATTTTAGAAATGTACAGTAGAGCCTAGCATCTTCTAGAGACTTCAGGTGGAGCTGTGGCCAGGCCCAATAAAACATTAAATAGCTTAATCCAAAAGTTGTAGTTTTAGATGGATGGATATCTGGTGAATGTTAGTTTGAAGATCCTTCAAGTCTTATTACTCGGGATAAAAAGCTGTTGTGCTTAGTTGTTCTGCCATGGGACACCCTCACGGCATTCTGTATAAATGGTGCATCAACCTTGTTACTCTAATCCTGGATGCAGTTGTCGATATTTATAATCCTGTCCTGTGCTAACTTCACCTCATTTAATTTTTGCAGTGTACCTCCTCCAATTTATCCTATTATAGAAATGAGTTTGACTCGATGAAACTCATAGGAAAAGGCAGAGAGATTATAGCAATCAGAAATTATGTCCCACTGCGACATAAAGAGCGTTTTTCTTACAATTTGCTAAAGTCACTCCTCCTGTGAACTGAAACTGCGCCCATGTTTTCTACAGAAACAGCACTCAAGGTGTCTGTGGCAGCTGCCCTTTTCCAGACTTGCTTCTTTTCCATTTTCTCCTCATACTGACATCACATGTGTAGTGTTTGTCCTGGCCTTTTTCTATCAGTCACCTGTGTCATTCCTTCTTCTGGAGAAGAAAAAACTCCAAGATTTAAAATGCAAAGACAACTCAGAAATCTCCTTTGAAACATCTGCAGGTTCAGAAGGGAAATTCCAAACAAAAAACTATGTCTTAGACATCAGATTCATTTCAGCTGCAAGGCCAGCAGTTCTGCTTTTTGGATGGGATCAGGTAGAATCATCCATGTGAGGTAGACAGATAATCATGATTCTGAAACAATATTTTCCTTCAGTCTATTGTATTTTTTCTTTGACTCCTCCTCTCCTAGAGTTGCATTTGCAACCTGGGGTTTTTTTCCCATTTTATTTTTTCCTCAGCCCTAACAATTCTAAAGCTTGAGTAGCTGAAGGTGAGAGTGGTGACTCAGAATGCTGCAAACAACAGACTATTTCTGGAGGAAAACACTTCCTAACACTGTCTTCTTACCTGTCTCTGAAGGCATTCAAGTCTTGTTCTGCATAGTCTTCACAGATATGGCACAAGGACTACACAGTCTTATCTTCAACCTGTTAAACCACTGCTGTTGGTTTGAGACATATTTGAGAAGACTGTGTTTTGGTCCCAGCTGCACTGTGGTCACAGGTTTACCAAATCATTTAATCTCAATTGCATTCCAGTTTCCCCATCTGTTCAAGGAGATGTTTACAACTGTTGGAGTAGCATTTTTTGAGATGCATGTGACAGAATAAATAGGTATTATTACTGTCTGGGTTTTAATTTCACATTCCTATCCTGCTCTGTACAGGGGAGTGCTTTTCTCTTTTACACAGGAAGTAGTTCTGTACCTGGAATGACTCTGCCTCAGTTTGAGCCTTGGTGCCCTTGATGACAGTGATGAAATTTTAGTGTGAGAGTCCTGCTATGTATGAAGAAAGGTATAAGCATTTAAAATGTATAAAAGTGCTCTTGTCTGCTGCTTTTTAGATGAACATGTATATGCATGTACATGCAAAAACAGAAGCCACCCAGACTACAAGAACTGCAATGCTGAAGACATTCCTCAATTGATATGAATGATGAGATCATTGTCCATGTTCCTGTAGCACCCAAAAAGGTCAATATGACTTAAGTGGGACAATGCTGGCTCTTCCATTAGGAACCACAACAACTCAGGTCTCAGTGGATCTGCACAAGACACTGTCATTATCCCCGGATCATTGACACGATAGACCAAACAGCTCCAGTCTATCGTGTCAATGTGCACTTAGGGAGTCCTTAATCCATGGATCATTGGCATACGGTGCTGTAAAATCTCTGTAGGAGACGTTATGGTGTAGTGAGTCAATGCACACTTAGGGACTCCTCCATTTGTGAATCATTTCCAATGCATTGTGACAATTTATACTCAGGGAGCCTTTAGTCTGCAGGTTGGTACATTGAGAGTAGCCCTATATACTCAAAATACTTGTAGACTAACTGTTGTAGTGTAAACATAAAGTTCACTTTCTTAAATAAATTTCAGTTTCCTTAAAAATGAGCTCCTGAAGGCATATGAATTCCAGTGGCACAATGATGTATCATGCCATGAAAATTTGTAGCTGCTGGGGTTCTAGGGAATCTTTCAAAATCTCATTGTAAGAACAAAGGCCAAAAAAAGCTGCTGCTGAAACTTGTGTGGTTTTGACCCTCCCGTAAGTTTTTTAAAAATGCTTGAAACAGTCTTTTTAACATGCTGCTTACAAAATAAATTAATCCCATGGGCCTTCTGTGCTAAAGGATCATTGATCATTTTCATAAGAGCACAGAAAGTATCCTTTTCTGCAAATAATGAATGAGTTGCTGATCCAAAAGTGAGACTATTGAGGCAGCTAAATATTTACCTGGGTGATGAATTTTTTTAAGTGGCCTTCAGCTTCCCAATGCACATTTGACAACCTGCAGGTGGCTAGCTACCTAGTGACATCTGCCCATCAAGCCTAAAAGCTATCATTTGCTCCTGCAGGGTTGTAACCACAAGTGGGTCCACTTACTGAAAGCAGAGAAAAGACAGCCCCCCTTTTAAATACCCATCCTCTAAGTCTTCATCCTGGTATAAATCACTGTCATTCCATTGACTTCAGTGGGTTTATGCCAATTAACACCAGCTGACAGCCGAGGCCCACATTTAGCAAAAGCTAGTTTCCAAGGCTAATGGGGTTGATTCAGACCTTTTGCTTACCAGGCAACTCTGCCACAGGGAATTTATATTTTTTTATCCAAAAAAATTGACTTAAAGATTAGGAAAGGCCAGTTCTTACTGCCTTATTTGTGATCTTGTGGTTTCTTTTATGAGGACAAGGTATGTCTGTGATGCCCTCTCCCAACACCCCCACACTTCTGGTAAACATGAGAGCTGAGTACCACTTGGCTGCTGCCTCCTTCCCTGCTGCATGGCACAGGTTGCATCATCCTCTGCTGTTCCTCAGCAAAAGGGCACAGTAGGCGTGCAAAATATGAGTGTGCAAAACATGAGCGTGCAATTTGCATCTCCACCATACATAGAAAATCTACCTAATTCAAAGCCTTTCTCTTCCATTTGAACACAGCAGAACACCCAAGATGTTCAACCTGGGATTCATGTGGTGCCTTGGGAAGCTCCCACTGAAAATTTGGCAGGTCTGCTGCTGCGGTCTGGCTATGGGAAAGGCCATGGCACGACCATCCGGGGCACTCGCCACTCCTTAGCAGTCAGCCCGTGGCACCCGGTGTGCGCAGCAGCACGGGTGCGCATGGGTCTGCCCGGGAGTGCAGGCAGCTGCAGCTGCCTGTTCCTTGACTTGGAAACAAAAGCGCTTGACAGGGGCAAGAGTGCAAGCAGAGTCGGAGCCAGGGAGCCAGCGAAGCAGTAATCCAGGGAGTCAGTAGATCAGCTGTGGGGATGGGGGGAGGGAGGGGGGTGGAGGGCAGCAGCGAGGAGCGGGGAGAGCTGGCAGGTCTATTTGAATATCAGGCTCTGCCACACTCGGGGCTCCGCTGACAACTTCATTACCTCCACATATAAAAATGACTGCAGGGTAATGCAAATGGCTTTTGCGTCGTACACTCGCCTGCGTTCTTCATGCAGGCTGCAGGCCGAGGAGACCTGGCAATGGAGCCCGGAGGCAGATGAGCTTTTGTCCAATTTAATAGGATATCTCTTCAAGGTGTAATCCGCCATTCCAACTCCCCATGCATTATGGAGTCCAGCGACCTGGCTCTTCAGGAACTGAGAAGGAGGGGGGGCTGTCTGGCTTGACCTCATCTGTCAATCACAGGAGAAAGAAAGCAGGGGGGAGAAAGAGGGAGGGTTGCCTATCTATCTATAAGAAATTTCTAATGAATGTTAAGCAAATTTCCTACAGCCTGACACGGTGATCTAATTAATATTATAGAAATGTCGACAGAATATCATTCCACAGATAGGATTTATCACCTTGAACTGCTGCATAACTGATGGTGAAGGAATGGGCACCCTAGTCCCCCCTGATGCTGATTAAATTAGACATAAGCATCAATATGTTACTTATTGGAGACTAGAATTTCATGCTATTACTCTTCAGTTAATCAGAGAACTGTATCTTTTTTTTAAAAGATATCAGACTCGCAGTTCTGCTTGTCTGATAAAACAGATGAAGGGTTTGACTATACGACACTCACTGTGTGGGGGACAAATTCAAAAAGAAATCCTGCCTAAAGCAGGCTGAAAGGTCCTGCAACAACCTTGGGAAAGCTCATGCTGAATGTACCTGACCAAAAAAAATCAGTGTGGCGTTGATTCAGATGAAAGGAGCAACAACATAATTTTATTGCCCCTATATTGAGCATAAAAAGACTGGTGAGGAGGAGGCCTGCTATTCATTTTCCCAAGATGCTTGGAGACGAGTCTCTTCCTGCTATACAAGATGCACCCAGTACTTATCCCCTGGAGCAAGGGCACTTGAGAGTATTTGAGAGCCACTTGGGCTGCTGCCTCTTGCCCGAACCAGCCACAGTGCACTGGGCTCTGGCATGCTAAAACTTATGAGTAGCAAATTCTTTCCACAGTAGTACGTAGCACCTCAGGTTGGTTGGTTTATTCCTAGGCTTCTCTTTTCTTCAGTCTTTACTATCCTCCCTCAAAGGATGTGTGCAGAAAACAGTTCCTCTTGAAGAAGTTTTGTTTAATGATGAATGATCAGGACAGCTCAGCACCAGAACTACACCAGTAATGAAACCAATGGCTAAAATAACTGACTTTTATGTGACTAATGTCCAGCATGAATGATCATACAAAAAAAAGGGGGGATAGGGTACACTAGCTTTCATTATATTTTGTAAAAATGTGGCTATGAAGAAAGTAGAGCTGCTCAAGAATGTGTAGCAAGGTAAAATGGGACAATTCTAAGCATATGAAAATTGTGGCCGAATATCAGGAAACATTTCCTCACAGTGAGGTCTTCAGTTGTGTAATGGTCACCCCAGGGAAGTGTTAGAAGTCTTGGCACTTGAGTAATTTAAAATTAGAGTGGGTAAAGCACAGGGGAATATCCTGTTGGGAGCAATCCTGTATTGATAGTTGAATAGGCAGAGTCACCTAATTGGTCTTTTCAGACAGAAGTGGGAGTCTGTGATGACTGATCTGTCCCTTAGGCATTAGGTTGCAGAATGACCATTTTGCATCACTAAATGCCTGTTCCTGATTTTCTGGTTGGGCAGTTTAATGCATTTCTAAGCTTGACTAGCAGAGATGAATATTGTTGCATCCTATATGGGGCATAAAAATGTTAAGCTTGAAAGAAGTTCATACAGCAGATAAGAGGATTTGCGCTTCTGATCCAAAATGTTGTGATTAAAATCTAACAGTGTGATGCAAAATTTAATGAATGGCTGTCAGCATCCTTTTGCTCAGGGTTCAGTTTCACAATCTGTTTAATTTTGAACTGTTACCAGCAGCAGCAACCCTCCCTCCTCACAATGCCAGCAACCTCTGCCTTCCCATGTTCTCCCTTGTGCCAGCACTAGTGACTCTGGGGCTGCATGGTCAGCTAGATCTCTAAAAATGAAAAGTTACACTGCAACACCCCCCAAAGACTAGTGCTCAGCCAAATCAGCTCTCAAAGCAGCTGCCCTCTGCACTGCATGCATGCTGAGGCCAGCAGAAGTGAGGGATACAGATATGCAAGCTTCAGGTGGGGTCTTTCAGTGACAGCCAAGACCTAGGTCAGCTTCTGCTGATCAGCAAATCCAACTGTCCTTATTTTAATGTTCTGAAAAAATAAGGCACCACCAGCATAAGCACTTTGCTGTGGTCGTGTGGTCAGTCTCCCAGAGCTTTGGCTACCTTAGGGTCATTGCATGATGGCCTCCCTGCTAAACTCCTCAGTGGAAGTCAGATCTAGCACAGAGGCATAGTGTGGGATTCAGCTCATCTCATTTAGCAGCATGAAAGTTAGGCTTCCAGCCTGAGCATTCTGCAGCCCAAGAAAAGAGAGAGTTTCTCTAGAGGGTGATTCACCTTCTCTATCTTAGGCTTAGCCTGAAGCACCAGTTTCAGGCTGGGATGAATCTCAGTGACTGTGGAGGGAGCCCAGATGACTAATTCAGACTAGATATCTAATTTTCAACAGCAAAAGTGAGCTGGGGTGAATGCCTATCCTTGGATATAGAGAATTAGCCCATGAAGTGCTCATGCTAATGATAAGCTTCAAGATGATATTGAAATATTGTTTTAAATATACATTTAGCAATCAAATCTTCTTTCACAGAGAGAGTTCTGAAAAATACCTTTTGGGATCCAGAAATGTTCCTTGTGGTCCCACAATAACAGTTCTCTGTCTCAAACAGGTGTTTCATCTCTCTCACATTTTTCTCAGACCCCAAGAGGCACAAACTTGCAGATTAATTTTTTGTTTTTCATTAACTAGAACAGGGTTTTTTTCGTTAATCTACAAAAGCAGAAACAACTTGATAGTAAGTGATGGTGATGGTAAGAGTGTCACGGGCCATAGCCCTGATGTTAAAGCCAATTAGTTTGGCTCGTATACCCCTAGGTCCAGGCACAGCCACGCAGCTCCTTGCTCAGGTCAGCCACCCTTGGCAACACATTAGGGTTTGCAATTGCAAGGACCAAATCACCCACAGCCCAAGAAATACTCAGATGCATCACTCTACTCAAAATAGATGGTACCTATTGTATCTAGATTGTTCCACCTAGCTACAAACTTGGACCTCCAAGCAATGAGCTTTTATGCTACATGTATGTTATATGAAGACACATTGTGTGAAGACTGTGGCTACGTGACATACTCTAGTGCAGGAGATGTCACACAACAGAAGCAAATGCACACTGTATCACCCACCACTTTGTACTACTTGTGTCTTAGCCTCATGATAAATGTAGAGCCACGTGCTCTTGTGTATAAGCATTCACTCATCACCTTCAGCCCTAAAATACCAGGAGCTAAATGCAGTTTCGTTCTAACCTTTTGAATCTATAGGAACTCCTGTGTCCTAAGGAAAGCAAGGGCAGGCTTGTTTAAACACTGGCTTTGAACTACACAAAGGTGCAGAAAACCTCTACTTTGACAGTTGTCTGTTTGCAGCGTGATGATACAGCTCACCTACCTAGCACAACTTAAAGACTGCTCTTAGCACAGGTTTAAAGCAGAGATGAGGAAAATGTACATAGATTTACTAACATTCTTAAATGATGAAATACAGCAAGAGAGGAATGATAATTTTCCTTTTCAGCAACTGCTCTAACCTACACTAATGACTAGACTGTTAGGGATTTTCTTCACTTAGCATTTCTCATTATTAATAAATTTTGCACTGACAACTATAAAGTGAACACTTTGGATTTATGCACCTAACCTAATTACATATGCTGCATGTACGCATTTCATTATTTACTTGACAGATTCATTCCTTGATACCATAAATAATTAAAGAAGGATCAAATATTAACAATCAGATACGTGTTAATTCTCCTCAAATCCGAGGAAACAAACACGTTTTATTTTCTGTTCAATAAAAACAGAATAAAATGCTTTCATTAGAAGGATTTAAAAAATAGGTAAAGTTCTTGAGTGTCATTTTTATTTTGCATAGAGTGAAAATTAAAATGTCCATCTGCTCTCTAGTCCTTTTACAGGAACACATATAGCAATTTTAATAAGTATAAAAGGTTAGTAATTCCTTTTTGACAGTTTCTAAATGAAACATTTTGGTGTAGTGTTCGTCAGGCAATCTCACAGGGAGATGACTTCAGATGTAGAGTCTGATCCTGTCCTCATGAATGTCAACAACAAATTCATACTGACTTCAGGTAGGACAGCATCCATCCCATTATTTCCTTTACATCTCCAGTTCCCTTTTTTCCAGTCTAAAAACCCACACTGGACCCCTCCCACCAAGCACAACCAGCTGAGCAAGGGCCTGATCCTGCTCCCTGGTGAGCACTGGCAGTGCCTGGGGGGCAGCCAAGAGCCCTGCATGCACAGCACCTTTGGGGTTCAGCCCTGCTGTGAAGTTCTGCTCCTGCCTCTTTCTGCCACTGTTATATCCTCTCTGTGAGCAGCTTCCTGCAGCCTCGGTGAGGTTTTCTGCAGAGAGTGTTACACAGCAGGAACCAGGCAAAGCCACACTCTGGCTCAGGAGCCTGCCAGGTCCAGGTGGCCCCTCCTGTGCCAGTAGTTGTCGGGGGCTGAGAGCTGCCTGCCAGCCCAGGGAGCTACTCAGTGCCTCCAGAGTTAGGTTTCTTCTCAGAAGAGCTACTGCTTCAGCTTTGAGTTATAATTAAATCTTCAGGTGAATTATTTGTGACGGAAAGCTGCTCCTAGTCACAAACCCGTATGAACTGTCTTGCCTGCTGTGCAATTTAAATTGATGTTTAAATATTTTTATATGTGTTATTATCTCCATTTGATCAAAAATATTCTCCAATTTAAACAAATTTACTTTTGGATATCACATCCCACAATTTTATCATTTTAAAGGTGTTAAAAATTCATAGATTGCCACATTATTCATCATGCAAGATTAATGCCAGCCTGACAGGTTTTGCAAATATATATATATATATAATTTTTTTTTCTAAGTTCATATACCATATCTGCATGAGATGTACCTTGGTTGTTGAATATTGATTATTCAAACCTCCTTTTTATTTCTGATGCTAAAGAGAGAATATTAGGGTGTGATTGTCAGGGTTAGTGTCTCTCTGACCTACACATGTACTATTAATAATTTATGAGTTGATTTGAAATAGATCTCTGTGAAATGAGCTGGCAATAAGCAGGGCTGTCTAAGATGACAAAGATTCAGAACAGGCCAACTCATGTACATCAGCTCCCTGGTTTCAATCTGAAAACAAAATGTAACAAAACCTCAATGTCTTATGCAGTAGTTAGAGATTTATTATTTGAATATACCAAGAAATATCAGTGCTCCATATTAAAAGTTATGTCTGGATGATGCAGTTGATATATTAGTCAAACTTTCTAAAGTATTAATGTTACTTGACTATATAAATATATATATATATATATGATGCTTGAATAACAATAAAAGGTATGTCAATCTGTTGGTCAGCCCTGAAGTGCTTTGACATGTGTCCACTTACAGACAAAGCCAGTTCACAGACTTCTAATTCAATTTAAGAGCTTCCTCCCTGAATCCCAAGAAGATAAAAATAACAAAGGTCAAGAGCTGCAAAGGCAGCTGCTGGATTGGCTTGTGGTTGCATATCATCTAATGGGAGCTCTTCCACAATTAACATTATGGGATATTTTACTTTAAAAACATTCTTCCTTTGCACTTTACTCTTCATTTTGAAAACAGCCTTGTTTATGTTCACAGATGTAGTGAGGATGCCCAGACTGCATTTAAGGGGAATCCTCAGGAGCAGACCTGGAAAAGGCAGTCTGTGTCCCTACAGCTGACACCAGGCATACCCCAGAAAGGTGCCTCCAGCAAATCTGCACCACACTGGAGCTGCTCATGGAGAGGAAGGGTCTGCCCTGGTGAGAGGCAGTGGGAGCAGAGAGCAGAGCAGGGGTGGTCAGAGCTCAGGTGCAATGGCAGCAAGTGATCACGGCTAAGAAACCACAAGAGGGATGGATGCCCGATGTTTTTCAAAGGGCATTCCTAGTAATTTCATAGTAACACTGATTCTGCCAGATCACCCAGGAGAAACACATCCAGGAAAACTGCAGGCCTGATACTGGAATTCTCTACATCTACCTTCTTTTCATGGCTGCTGGGCTGAATGTGTTTATTGCTCACAGACAAGGTGGATTTCTGGTTTTCCTGTCACATGCACTGCTGTGATCCTGAGCCCTTAACCTGGCTGGAAATACGGCACATAAGTTGGAGGGTTTTTTTAAATGTGCTGTGATGTAAAAGAAAATGGGAAAATCAAAAGTCTAGCTGACCGTAACAGGAAGGAGACTGTTCTGCTAACAGTTAGGCACAGGGAAACTAGTTAATACCCTGTTACAAATCTGAAATAAAGATGTTCAACCAAGGAAATTACATTGAGCAGCACAAGCTAGAGCAGCACAGAGCAACGTGTCAGAGTCACAGGGGTGTTACAGTGACAGAGGCAATGAAAAGGGACAACACCAGCTCTTCTTGGTGGAAGGGTTTTCTCCATCTGTGTCCTGAGAGTTTTGCTGCACATCCTTTGTGGGAAAGCTTTCTACCAAAAGTAGCAGAAATCCCTTTGGAAATCTTATTAATATTCTTTCTCGGTGCTGTAAAGTATGCTGTAGACAGGAAATGACAGTTGCCGTACCATGAGGAAGGGAAGAGCAGCGGGCTAACACCAGCACTGACATAGTCCAATAAAACTGCATCACTGACATCTCAGAACAAGAAATTAATCAGGAGGGGGAATCAACTTGGAATCATGAGCCCAGCCAGCAGCCAAAGAAATTGTGGATTTTTTTTTGCAGTATGGAGCACCAAACACATGCTTCCCAGATAAATCAGAGGGCAAGATCCTTGCCCCGAAGAACATACAATTTATGAAGATGACCCTGCAAGATGCTGCAGGCCTTCCCAGGAAGAGTGGAGTAATTTCATCTCAGGATCATTTTGGTGCACCTTGGGAGCTCTCACTTCTCTTACTACAGAAATGGTTCTTCTGACCCCAGTGTGCGACTTGTGTAAGTGAGGATAGTTTGGTTGATAAACTGTGACTCTCAGAAAGTAAAATCCTTTACCTGTCTGTAGAATTTCTGCATGTGCACAGTATTAATACCTGCCTAACTAAGAAGGGAGCTGGAACTTCTCAGATATGTCAGGGGAGTTGCAAAGCATCTGTCATTCAAGTGTCAGAACTCAGCAGGTGTCTCTTAGCAGGCCTCAAAGCACTGTTTCCTGGGGGGGGGGGGGGCTGCTGGGCAGGGCAAAACCACAAAGTGGTGCAAACAGGGCCTGAGCAGGAGGAACTGACTCTCCCAGTGGTGACTTCCCTGACACCACACACAGCCAAAGTGTTCCCCTCAGTTGTGACAGGAGAGTTTGAGCCAGCGCCCCCTCCTTGTCCTCCCTGCTATGACAGACAAAGAAATGGAGAGCTCCTAGAAGATCCTTCTCTAGGAACTGCATTTCTCTTTATAAAGCCAAATCTTTGAGTTCTCCTTCCTGAGTTATATGAGAATTAGGGCACTGCCTTCAAAGAAATTTCATGGCGTGCTGAGTGTGATGGTCACGAATGAGTGCAAACACATCACCACTGCTGCCATGAACTGACTCCTCAAGTAATTTTTCACTAAATCTAACATTCAGGTCTGTACTTCCTTGTGTTTCACCCAGGAAAATCTCAAGTACTCAGTTCCCAGACCAACAAAATGCTTTGTGGACTCCCTAGCCCTGAAGCAGCCCAGAACACTCAGCTCCTTACAGGATGCAACACATCAGCGCACATCCACATCATGAATCCAATGCATCAATGAATTTGCCATCTTCAGAAGGAAATATAAGCCTCGTCTTTTTACAATGGCTCCAACAATATCCAGGAACAAGGAGGGACAAACTAAATCAAGGAATTTCCGAACGTCTCCTTCTGTGGGAAAGCGGAAAGATAACATTGTACTTCTAGCTTTTGGAAAGGACAAGGATTTTCTTATTTACAGGCAGTGGCCTGGGATGATAAATGCATTGTAGGAAGCCATTGTGATCAGCAAGAAACAGGGTGAGTGGGAAGAGCCAGTAAAGCTCCAGGCACAACACAATGCTCTGTCCTTGGCACAGTCTTCCTCTCCGGCTCAGAAGTCATTGTCGCTTTATACAAACAATGCAGAACCAAGGATAAACTCGCAGACCCTTCTGGTGAAATGCCTCAGCCAGTGCCCTGGGAAGACCTGGTCAGAAAGCAAAATATGGAAGTTAAAAGTTTGTGCTTGGGTTTAATTAAATGGACTGTTGCAATCTGACAAATTATACTTACCTTTAATTCTTGTATTTGAAGTCAATTTCTGAGACTTGTTTTTACGGTAATATGGAAGACCAGGTACACATCCCATCAGCAGAATAGATTCATGTGGTGGGAGCAGGTCTATTCGAATCAGCAGAACAGCCAACACACTTTGTTACAGGAAGGCTAAAGCTCAGGTGTGCAGTGCTCATTTACACAAATGGTCTTCACTCATGCCAGCAGTCCCAAATTATTTTAGTAAGTGTTGTCATGGATGGATGAGTAAAGACTGAAAGATCTGGCCAAAATGAATCTTTCCTATAGTTATTAGTCAACATCAGCTCTGCTTCCTTCAGTCCAGTTCCAATGATAACACCACCTAATATCAACAAGACCACAGCACTTATGCAAGTGTCCCTCAGAGAAAATCCTGTCAGTGCTGCTTATTTAGCCAATCTAAACAGGGTAACCTAACTGCCTCTCTCTTCTCACCTGTTTTTTTAATTAGCAAGGGGAGTGAGTAACCCCCTTTTTCTCAAATGGACTGAATGCCATAACACCAAAGAATAAATCGCCTAAAATTTTCAGATGCAACAGATGCCAGAAAGAGTGTGGTTTCCAAGTGCCCGAGTGCACAGCACTTGGAAGCAAAGAGCAAATTGTTTCCAAGTGTTTCAAGTCAACTTTCAAAACCTAGGGCCTTTCTCCTACCTCTTAGAAACATTTTGTGCTGTTATCTGGGGCAATATTTTTGTAAGGAAGGTAATACTTTTTCTCTCTCAGCAAGTAAAGCAGTGGAGCCTGGGAGCAAGTGGAAGGATCCTTGTTTCTCCCTTATCTGCAGACAGTCCATACTTCCCTGAGCATCCCCTCACTGTTCCTCAGTGTCCCCAGATGTAAAATAGCAGATCCTGTTTATTGAGAGGCTGAATTGGTCCCTCATCACAAAAGGCTTTGAGGCTCCAAACAGGAAAGCTTTACCATAAATACGAATTATTAACTTCCTATATCCAACCAGCAATGTGCTGACTCTGGTGCCAAGGGGGAGCTTTGACTTCCCAGTAAAATGCAAACCATCCAGAAGCCAAACTTGCTTTAAGATTTCCCATTTCGTATGACTGAGTTGGCAACATTTTGATGGATAGAAAATTGCATCCCACCTCCCATCCCAGTGTCTTAGAACATTAGAAGTAGCAGGAGTCGTGGGCCTTTTATAGGGCAGGAAATAGTAATAAAAGAGAAGATTCATATAAACAACACTTAGAAGGCAATTTTTGCCATATAATAAGAAGACAGCCTATTGCTGTATACAGATCATCTCTTCCAACAAGGTTATTTCTTGAGGCTAAGTACTACTGTTCCAAGATGGAAATTCACAGTGTTACTTTGCTGTCATAGGACTGGGTCTCCCAAGGCTCTCTTATGTCAGGGCTCCTTCAGGGGATGAGTCAGAGCAACTAAATTTAGTTAGGAACCAGACTCCCTAAGCTAATGTTAACCTTTTTGAGAAGACGTCTCGTACCTTGATCTCCCGATTCAAAGCACAGAACCTTCCAATGAATGTATGGAGCAAAAACCACACTGGACTTCACGTGTGAACTCCTGTCCCACACTGAGCACTTCAAATTCCCAACAGCTAAATTAAAACTCATTTCCATGGTGACAGTGCTGGATGCAGATCATGTTTTATGTTACTATCTGATGGCCACTGCCTTCAAGGAACATAAGAAGTGGGTCAGACCACTGGTCATTGTGACTCTGAATCTGCTCTCAGATGCAGCCACCAGCAAATGCCAAAAGAAGACACAGGGGCAAGACCTGCATAGGCAAGTGCCCCTCCTGTGACAGCTGCCCAGCTCTTAGTCTCATACTGTCTTCACAGGGACAAAAACAGAAGCCCAAAATTTGTCTAATAAAAAAAACCCCAAGAAATAATCATGTATCCGCAAAAACACAACTCAGGGAGTGAGAAGCTAAAATATCTCAGGGGGTTCAGGCCCAAGTGAGGGAAGTTCTGAAGAACTCAAGGCTCTGTTTCGAAGTGTTAAAGCCTTCACTTGACTCAGGCTTTTAAGAGAGCTTTGCCACCTATGGCTACTGTCTGCGGTTTTCTTGCAGAAACCTTCTTAAGAATGTGTCACTTATATAGGAAATAAAATAGAGTCAAGGTTCCTGACACTTGGCACAGAGGTGTGACTTCTGAAAAATCTCAAGTGCTCTTTTTTTGAAGCACAAGGAGATACTACTCTTGTAAAATTATACTATTTACCTGTGTAATTAGAAATAAGAAACTACAAGTGATCTTAGAAACTGGAAATACATGGCTTTTTGAGAGCATGAACATAGGAAAAAGAAAGGATAAAATTTGTACCACTTTGGATCCACTTTATCATTGCTTTTTTATTGATCATTTTATTCATTGAAGACTCAGGACTTAACATAAACACAAGTACACTGAAAACTTCTAGAATACTAGGAAATGCACCCAGAACTTAATCTACCTCTGACTGTCTTTCAGAAATGAAAAAATGTTTTCACTGTGTTTAAAAATTACCGTTTGAAAAGATTTTCTATTTAAAAGCAGACATTTTTCTGTTTTCAAGAAAAAAATAACTATAGCACATTCAAAAAGGTCACCTATTGGTTCAAACGAGAATGCTACTTTTAATCTGAGTGCCATTCAGAAGACAGAATTTTTTCACCTCCAATATAAGCAGCATGAAGATTTTTCCATCTACTTCAATTGAATCAGTACTTGGTATTTCTTAAGCACTTCTACTCAGAAATTTGCATTCAGTATTTGCACGTAAATTAAAACATGCCTTCTGTATTTCTGTAAGGTACAAAATATCTGAGCAGGTTTAACTGTGGGGTTTTTTTCTGTACTTGGCTTTCAGTATCATGTTTTTCTTTGCTTTCTGGTTAACCAGAAAAAGTTTCTTGGTTAACTGTCAAAGAATAAAAATAATGTAAGGATCTGGTAAAAAGCCCAGATCAGTTGATGACTGTTTTCTTACCTACAAGCAAAAAACACCCCCAACAAGTAAGTAAATACTAACTTTACATTTGTGAGCACCCAAAATCATGCGTGTCACAGGAAAGTTCTACCACTCTGGCATATTTTAAATATATCCATGGGAAGCTAGCAGAGGAAGTGAAAATACTTACAATATTCATTTAAACTTAAAAATGCTTTGTTTTGTTGTTTGAAATACTTTGAGCTCAGGCATATGCTAGCACATTTAACATGGAAATTAGCTGTGCCTGATCAGCATTTTAACAAGAGGAACATTTGAGCAAAACCTCTAGCTGCAGTAATACCTGAGCAGCTTTCCACTCTTGATCGTTGAAAAAGCAAAGACAGACTTGGTGAGACAGTAGTTGAGTTGGGTCTGTGTACCACCATAAAACATAAATTATGCCCTACCTTTGGGGGAAATCTGAGCTGGTTGACATGTGTGAAGTT
Source organism: Todiramphus chloris collaris (assembly GCA_025345505.1). NCBI lineage: Eukaryota > Metazoa > Chordata > Aves > Coraciiformes > Alcedinidae > Todiramphus > Todiramphus chloris. The sequence continues at coordinate 3,952,146 of JANVCC010000019.1, read as the reverse complement.
TTTTTTTTTTTTATTTATCTGGAGACAACAATAAGAAAGATATTCTTTAAAAGAGCACAGTCAGATGGTAATCTATTGGCCTGTCTTCATTTTTTTGGTGTTTGTTTGGTTTGTTTGGTTTGTTTGGTTTGGTTTTTGGATGATTTTATTTTATTTATTTTAAATGAAGGAGAGTAAAGCTATGATCCAAATTATCTGACACTTATGAGAGCAATGTAAAGGCTATAATAGATCTAGATCTAGCCCCTCAAGAAGATGCAGTAGCCCTTCTCCAAAGAGTCTGCAATTTGGTAAGGGTAGATCTCCAGCACCAAGTGGTCAACCCCATGAAGATTCCTGAATTTAGGGCTGAATGCTTGAGTTTTGGTACCCGGTTCATGTAATTATCCCAACACAAGGATGGGAGACACAGCTAATATGGATGTGGACAAACTTGTGCAGAGGATTTGAGCCACAGTTTATTTTTAATCTGCTTTTGCCATTACAGTCTTTGCAAACAACTGTAGTTTTACTGTCAATACCACTGGTTTACATCTTTTCCCTTCTGACGATTATTGTGCAGCAATGACCCACAGGAACAAATGCTGGATCTAAGAGATCGTGGAGGAAAAATGTTCAACTACCAAAAAGCATAAAGCAGAGAAACAATGAGAAAAGGAAAAATACCCCTCTGTTTTTGCATGGCATTTGTCACAAGAGTAGATAAACACTTTGCAGGGAGAAATATGATGATGCCTCATGGAAACCTTTTAAAGTAATTTCTAATAACTGTATTCACTACCAGGGCAGTCATTAACAGGTTGCCAGGAGAGAAAATAAAAGCTTCGAGACTGTTTCCATACAGGTTGCACTTGATGTTATTACTATTACATCAATGCCTAAAAGTGATAATGGGATGAGGGACCTCCCCAGACAGGCACCACGAAAAACTACTGGGAGTTTCTCGTGAACCAGCAGACAAAGGGAGTTCTCTTACTCTTATCTTTGCACATGGGAAGTTGAAACATATCATGTGCAGAGTCACCCTTGCCATGGCTGCAAGGAGGCCTGCCCTTTTCCCCAGACCTGGTCCTTACCCACCCTGGGCATCCTTTTCCCTGCTAGGGAGGGTGTCACAGTCCAGGCTGGAAGACAGGTACCTCCTGGTCCCCACTTCCCCAGGATCATGATCCAAAGCCTATCCCTAAATCCCTCTGTCTCTAGGCATCCCACAAACCACTCCCAGAAACTGCTCCCAAAACCTCTGACACCATGGTCCCAAGTGCTTGGTGGCTCCTGGAAGGTTCCACCTGAAGGTCTGGCCTAGATGCAGCAAGCCCCACACTGATGTTGCAGGCCTGTCCATTGGGCACCTTCCCTTTGTACCAGGAAAGGCCTGCCTTTGGTGTCTTCATTGCCACGGGGCCAGGAAAGCCCCACTGGTGCCTCTGCTCTCCAGAACATGTCCCTCCTCTCCCTCTCCCTTCCCTGCTCTGCTCCACACATGAATACATTTCTTTCCTTATTTTTTTTTTTCTTTCGGTATTTATATTTTTTTTCTCTTTCCCATTACCCCTTTAATGCAGAGCAGGGCTGCTGATTACAAAAGAGGCAGCTTGACTCGAGCAATAGGTCTTCTTCACTAATCCTCACTGTCATGGAAATTCCAGCTGCTACAAGAATAAGAGGCTCAATCCTTATTTGCCAGCTCTAATATGAAATCTGTCAGGGCCCAAATTAATGAGTTCCAAATTCCTTACATCACGATAACAGGTTAAGACTGGTCAATTAATTACATAAATCCTTCCCGATTCATTGTGCATTTTCAGGCGAGATTGTGTCTTACATAACTGGGTGACACAAGGCCTTTTGGCTCTTGCTGTTCTGCAGAAAGGCCTCCATTTAAGTGCAGCCTGCCTGCCACGGAGGCTGGTAAATGTCATTCCTTGGCTTTGTGCTGTCCCTTAATTTATCTTATATTAATATATATATATATTTTAAAATATTTATTTTATATTTTTTATTAAAAATAATATTTTTTAATATTTTTTTTATTTTAATTTTTAGAAATTGCGGAGCCTGGCGGTGCCGTGGGCTGCGGGGCGTTGGGGGCGTTGGGGGCTTCCCCGCGGGGAGGCAGGTGCAGCGCACCCCGCCCCGGCCGAGCCGCATCCGCAGCGCGGGGGGCGCCTCCCGGTTTCGCCTGAATCGCGGAGCTGCGCGGCTGCGGGACGGTCTCTGGGGTGGGCGGGTAGCAGTGAAACTGGGGTGGGGGTGGCGGGGTGGGGAGCACTGAAACACAAGAAATAAACTGAAGTTTTTCCACAACCCCCGCGGAAAAGCCGCGGGCGCGTAGCGCAGGTCACCGCCCCGTCCCGCCCCAGGGCGCGCTTCTCGCTGACCCACAGCGCCCCCTGGCGGCGCGGCGCGGCACAAGGCGGCGAGCGGGGCGGGCTGCGGGCGGGGCGGGGGCGCCGTCTGCGCGGGATGGGGGGGCAGGAGGGAGCCCGCGGCAGCGGGGGGCACAACAACGGGCTGCCGGGGGGGGTCCCGGAGGCGGTCGCGCCGCCCCCGCGGGGAGAGACGAGACGGCGCCTTCCGCGGGCGCGAAGATGGGGAGGGGGCGCTGCGGAAAAGCGGGCTGCCGGAGCTCCCCCACCCCGCCCCGGCCCGGTCCCTGCTGCTCCCCCCCCCGCCGTTGCCATGGGCTGCGGTTGCCACGAGTTACCGGATCAAGGCCGGGGGGCTTCACTCCCCGTCCGCCCCCCCCCCCCCCCCCGCCTCCATCCCCACGGACCACCTCCCTCCAGCGCGGGCACGCGCAGGCACACGTGTGCGCGCACGCAGCCGCCGTCCGGCGCGCGCACCGCCGCCGCCGCTACCCGAGGCGTGCGGCGGCAGGGGCGGGGCGGAGAGGACGGCGGCCCCAGGTAAGGCTCTCGCCCCGCCACGCGGCCGGCGGCCCTGGGGCAGGGCCGGGAGGGGAGGGGACGGGCCGAGCAGAAGCGCCGGGGCAGCGGCGGGGAGCGGCCCTCCTGCCTCCCGGCGCCCCAGGCCGCTGCCTGCCTCTTGCCTTTTTCCTCGCACCCCTCCCTCCCCGCTGCCCTGTTTTAATTTTTTCCTCCCCTCTTTTCCAAGCCCTCCTCCGCGCTCGCCGCGGCGGCAAAGCGCGGGAGGGGTCGCTGCCGGGCAGCGCGCTGGCGGAGGCCGCTCGCCCCCCGGGCACGGAGAAACAGCGCTCCCCGGTCCCGGGATGAGCGCTGCAGCAGCCGCGCACAGGGTGCGGGGGGGGACTCGCAAATTAAAAGCCCCGCGGGTTAAGCTCCGAGGGGAAAGGGTGATAATGTCTGGTGGTAAAGGGCACGCGAAGTGTTTTCTAAGGAGGTTTTACTCGAGAAGGCAAAGAAGCTATTTTAACAAGTTACAGAGTACTTTTAACGTCGAAGAAGAGAGCAATTGTGTCTTTCCTAAAGCACTTCGGCATTTCGTACAAAGAATGAACCCGATATTGGAAATAACGGTGTTGCATTTTGGCAACACTGTAAAAGGTCGTAGGGAAATGTAAACGCCCCCCTCCCCAGCACTGCTCCGGGTCCTGCTTTTAGAGGGACGCAGGCCAGGTTTATTTTTCCCACCGCTGAACACGCTGACTTTTATCTGTACCTTGTATTTCACAACAAAGCAAGTCACAAATGGTGCGGATCTATATAATTTAAATATTGCTCTGGAAAAATTGTTAATATATCATACAAAAAATCCCCACCAGTGTTAGATGGTGGGGCATTTAAGAGTATAAAATTTTCTCGATGCTTATAAAACTACACTGCTATGTAAATGAAAATTTTCAGTCCAAAGAGACAATCTTTCTCATCTTTCTTGAAAGTATATTTCAATGACACTGTTAAGTAACAGGTTGCTTACTATGAGTTCACAATATTCTGAAGTTACATGTTAGAGAATTTGATAACACATCTGACTGGAGTTTTTTCACTTTACATTTTCTACAAAAACAGTAACAACAAACCCAAACACAACAGTGCATGTATACCTGTATATATACCCATAATATGAAAACAGTTTAAGAGTAATTACAGATGGTAAGTCAAAGGGATTACAGTATTAATACTGAAATAAAGGAAACCTTAGTGGCAGGTTGAAGACAGAAAGCAGTAACTTGTTTTACTTAATTACTTAAAAGCTTTCATAAAAATGAGAACATAAATTTTTAAGCAAAAGATAAAGTGAGCTTTTGAGTGCAGAATTGTGATTAGATGTAAATTAGCAATACTTAGTACTATAAACAAGAAATTAGAATGTTTAAAAAATAAATAAATCAGGAAATATCAGCATTATTCAAAACTAAAAAATAAGAATTAAAATACCAGTGATCAACTGATCGAATTATATTACATAGTGTTGAAAAATCACCAAATCATTGAAGTCACAAAAGACATTAAAATTTTTTTTTACATTTGAATTTGTAATATTTACAGTTAATATTCCAAGTTAAACAAAATATCTTAAAAGCACTTATGTGCAGTTACATACACCTGATAAAAAAGGCAACATACTAGAGAGCACAGAATACTTTTCCTTCATCTTTAATAAGTTCCAGTAATACTAGCTACACAAACAATATTCCAAAAGAAAAATATTTAAACAAATTTCCATCAAAGCTGGGAACAAAAAGTTCTGTTACAGAAATCTTAGAATTTTTGAACAGGGTGACACAGAAAAATAACAGAACAACAACAGACCTATTAAAAAACAAATATTTATTTCAGAGACACCTTCATCTGGAAAACACTCACTGGCATACAGATGAGCTCCTAAAATTAAAAATAGCCACAAATGCTCTCCAAGCCTTCTATTTCTGTAATTTCTGTCAGATATTGAGGATGTGTTAGTAGGCCAGAATTGAAAAGTGCTTAAACAATTTAGCTCAATCTTTTAAAATGAAATAAAACCCCACTCAGCTGACATTGTGTGAAATAAAAAAAAAATAATATCTTTCTCAGTCATTATTCCAGTTTTTGTTTTTATATTTTCCCAATCTTTTAAATAAATTTGCTAAATAATTTTTTTTTTCCTCTTAAGATGGCACATTACAAAAGTCAAGTAATCAAAATATCTGCCTGGCAGTAACAGCTATGTTTTAAGCTACTTTTCATGATAACTTGTTGCTTTTATTCATTACATTAAAATAGCATTGCTGCTAACTCACATACAAGCTGAGAAGGTGAACAGACACACTTGTGCAATTCAGTAAGACTGAGCAAAAAGAAACACAGATATTTATCTTATAAAAGTGCTACCATCAACAAAATGCAGTGGCTTAAAGTAGTTACCTAAGAGATACTATCCTTCGGCTATTAAAATATGTTTCTAAAATTGAACAGATTTCCAGCTGGATGATTTAAAAAAAAAGCATGCCCACACATGCCTGTACTACCCTTTATTAGTTGCCCGTTTAATAATGTATTGTTTCTGTAATTCGCAAGTTTAAAATGCTCCTTCTTTGAAAGTATTCACAGAAATAAAAAAAAAATAAATAAAATCAATCTATCTATCTATCTCTCCATTTCTATGCTGGTAACTACAGGACTGAAGTTGATGGGAGCTTTGCTAGGGTGATCAGACCCCCTTGCTCTTTTTAATAGCAGTTAAATGTCAAATATAAATACAACACCACAGTGACATGTATTCCTTTGACAGAACCTGGGACTAGACACTGCACAGCTGCTGCTAACAATAAAAAGCAAAACTGACGTTTAATTAAAGTAAGTGTTGGTGGTTACGAAGTTGTGTTCAAGCCTGCCTTTTGTTTGGGAAAAAGTCAATATTCCAATGTGTTAACTACAGCCAGAATGGAATCAGCAGCTCCTGTTACTCCCGAAGAGTAGTGTGGTCCATGTCGGAAGAGCATGTTTTAGCTATCCGATTATCATCTCAGAGAGGGAGATACTCTCCATTTAAACTGCTAAACTAAAACATCTCTCCCAGTATCTTCAAATAGAAGTGCCTAAAGTTAAATGTGCTGAGTGAAATCCTGGCCCTAGGGAGGTTGATGTAAAATTCAGCCATTGGTTTCAATGGATCTCATCCAGAATTTTCCACTGGGAATGAGTATCTGTAATTCCCTGGGAACTGTGAATCTCCAGCAAGCCTAGAAATGATGTCATTTTTATTAATATTTCTAACTTCTAAGTTACCACGCTCAAGAATTTTGGCCTTCAGTTCTTATGCATGATAAAACTAAGCTTTCCATAAACATTACAGAAAGACCAGAGGAAGATTATTTATATCTCAAATTGTCAGCAGCATATAGTTTGTACAAATGTTGTTTTGCTGATGTTGCTGAGCTACTTTAAAAAGTACCTTGCAGCGTGTGTAATTTCATCACCAATGTCAAATGACTTCTAAAGATGAAACTTCTCCGATGCAAATTACAAAAAGATGCTTTGAATATATTTGATATGATATACCAAATTTTAAGATGAGGAATTAAGTTATCTTTATTTTCCATATCTGAGGCATGTACTCAGTAAGAGAAATACTGTAACTGCCACATATGTCAGCAGAGCACGAGTTACCCAATACTGAGATTTTATAAGTCACAAAGAACTAAATGTGATAGGTAGTGTGTAGACCTGAATCAACATGCATAGTAAATCAACAAAGAAATAGTATCAAGGCCTGTTTCGATTAATTTTGTAAGGACATATGGTTGTATTGGTGATGCACCTTTTAGATACATGTTACCAGTCAGCCGTGTTTAGGTGGTACATGTAACCAGGAGACGGAGCAGAAACCGGCTTGTACTGTCCTTAAGATAGCAATACAGGAATGATTTTTCATGATTCTTCAGAAGCTGGGCTTGCTTTACATCCACATGAAATGCTGTCATCACTAGGTCCTAGCCTGGAGGATGAACTGCAGAAAAGCGGGGCCGGGGGGGAAGTGGCGGGGGGGGGGGGGGGGGGGGAAAAAAAAAAAAAAGAAAAAAAAAAAGAAAGAAAAAAAGAGGAAATTGGTTTTCACAACACACTCAAAGCCTGAGTAACAGAGGAGAACTTTAATTATCTCCAGTCACAAAGAGAGACAGGAAATTTGGACTTTTAATTAGCCATTTGGAGTGCAGTTGGATATTTTTTTAGCAAGATAATTTAAACGCGAATAATTCAAGTCTGACTAAATGAAATTCACATAATCAGAATGCAGATAATTGAATTTCTACTGCATTCATTAATTCAGTGTGGAGGTGTGTGTGAAGACTTCTATGATGAGCTGTCACAGCTCAATAAAATCTCAGTCAATTAATTTTTTCATTATCTTAGTATTACATCAACAAAAAAAGTGAAGCATGCGCATTTGTGTGTATATATAGTCCAGGAAAGTAAGGAAATACAGAAATCACCTCTCTGAATCAGAATCCGCATCATTTTTTCCTTTTTTTCTCTCTTCATCTTCTATAGGAAAACGTCTGTTCAAAGAGGCAAACTTATGAATCGCATCAGCAACAGAGTATTTAGTCTGTCCAGATACACAAGCCTCCATGTCCTCTGGGCTTAGCTGAGTCTGTAAGAAGAGGTGAAGCCTACTGTCTGAAAGCAATAATGCATCTTGTAGGATCCTGGAAAAAGAATAAAAGTAAAATGTTTTTATATAGATGCACAAAAACATATATATTCTAAAGTGTCTTGCCAGAAAACATTCTAAATGATGTCCCGCTTTAAAGTTTCAGATGAATCCTAAATCAGTAACAGAAGGTAATGAACATATTAAAATGATTAGGTGCGTGTTACTTTCTTATTACATTATTTGGAATTTTAGGTGAGTAAAAACATGAAGCTAATAGTTAGGCACATCTGCTATTAGAATAACTTCAAGGACATTTCTTCCATTTAACCATCTGCTATTACCACATGGATCAATTAATGAGTTTTAGGCAGTTGGAGGCATATACTCTTATAAAAATTTGGTCTCAATTTGAGATTTTTTTTTTTTTACATAGCTCAGCTTTTCTAAAAATTACCAGTCATCAGTGTCTTTGGTGAGGAAAAGAAGCGAGCACAGAGAACTTTCATACATACACAGTGTCAGGACTTTGAAATACTTGTAAACAGCAGAGCCAACACTACCCAAAATCATTTACACTTTCACAAATATGTGTACATTTAAGATAGAATAAAACGACTAGTTCTGAACACCTGTTTAGATTTATTTGCAAACCATTTTTAGGGAATCTTAAATACTATTTCATTCCATCTATTCTTTTCAAAAGTCCATTTTAATCTTTGGTTTATATGTATATTAAATTAAGTCTTCAAATAAATTTATCTCAGAGTATTTACTTATATCACGTGAGAGTAAACAAAATACAATACATTCCAGTAACACTGAAAGTTGTACAGACACTTTTATAAGGACTCAGAACTAAGGATCATCATGATTTCGTAAAAAAGAAAAAAAAAAAAGGTCAATTTTTCTGCAATATTTCTTTAAAGAAGGCATTCTTTAGTACACAAATCCTAGAAAGCTTAACAAGATACTCTTTTTTGTATATACATGTAATGTTACTCATGTAATAAAGTCAAGGCCTATGACCATGCCAAACAGTGCTCCACAGAAAATTACAATATTTTTAATAAATCGAAACTACTAAGAGTCAATTTTTATCTATTTATATCCATTTAGGTCACAGTCATTACCAAAAAAGTCATTGCTATGCAACAGGAAACAAGAGATTACATTAATGACACTAGTTCTTACTAGTAAGAGCAGAAATAAATACTGCATTCTATAGGTACTCTGACCAAAATGAAAAGTATAACTGATCAGTTCCCTCTCTCAAATAAGATTAATGGTGTGTTTGGACTATAATGTTTTAAAACACAAAAACATTCTGAAAACTGTTCTCTAAAGTGACCAACATTACAATAACGTTTAATAAACACACAAAAGTATTTCTGGCTTCATCTAAATACATACAAATCTGTCATATCAAAATCAGCAAAATTAACTGAAAATGTGGGATATTTGTGTCCATGCATATTTCATTTGCCTAGGTAAACACATGTGCAGTCTTGACCAAATAACTCCAACTTTGACACCTTCCGATGAGGAAACGTCTTCAATGACCCTAATGATCTACCAGGTGCATTTGAAATTCAGTCTCAGAAGGACAAGGTTTTCCTGAAGTTCAAAATAAGCACACTTTCATACCCATAGAAAGCCTTTTTAATCCAATCTAAATTCTCACAATTTCACTTAAAACTAAACAGTAAACAGACATCTGTGAAGTCAATGCAGGCAGTGTATTAATATACAGAAAAATTTCTTCATAGTGTAAAAGAAGACAGCAAATGCTGTGTAAAAATGATCCAAAACACAGAATTTACAGGTCTACACATCTTGACAGCAACAGCGTCACAAATACAGTTTGAAAAGCCATCATTCAGCAGTCACTAAAAGAGGACTTCAGCCTTGACTCTTGATAAACATACATTCCAGAGACAAACATTGCAACAAAAAGTAAAAGTACCATTCTACAGAATAAATCCACTCTTATAGTTGATACTGTTGATGCCATCAGGGGAGTAAATATTCTCTTTCCTCTTTACAAAACAAACAAACAAAAAAACCCCAAACAAACAAAACAAAAACAAAAACAAAAAAACGAAAAAAAAAAAAAAAAGAAGAAGAAGAAAGAAAAATAATATGCTGCACTTCACCGTAGAGTAACCAGAGTTACTGTTTTTTTCCCAGGCTTACAAGCACAGTGTGGGGATGCACATTTTTGCAATTCTAACATTTGCGTGTCTAATACTAAGTAACCCAGGAAAAAACCAAGACATTCAATTCTGTGGATGGCATTTAGTTTCACAGATTTTCTTCTTGCCATACCTTCAAAACTTTCCTGCCAACCAGCGAAAGCACAAGTAACTAACTGTTCATGAGATTACACTACACTTACAGCTCTGTTGCTGTTTGAAATGTATTTTATTTTCTTTATAAAATAATGGGTAATCTTTAAAATTGATTTTAGATGGTTTGAGGCATTACACCAGAGAAGTAATGAGCACTAATGTCAATGATATTGGACACAAATTCATTTTAGTTTTATTTCATGTCCAGTACAATTCTGCTAAGCCTTGAACTGCTAAAGCACTGTTATTAACTCGGCAGTAACCTAACACATGGAACAGCAAACAAAAGTGATAAGAGTACAGACTGATCAGGACCTCAAGGCTACTGTCCTTTTTCTGCAGCTATAATTCAATTTCCAATTTTACTTTACATTGGACTCATTATTTCACAGCAATTTTCTTTTCTGCTTCATAGTGCCATCTGGAGGTGAAAGGAGGAGTAAAGAGAAACCAAGGCAAAGAAATGGAAAGATTTTCATAGAGCTAATCACAAACATATATGCATAGATATACACACGCATATATGTGCGTATATATATTCACAACATGGCGGGGGGGAATCAAAAACCCAATGCATTTTGCAAACCATCTAAAACCATCCTGAAAGCACATATATTAAAACTTTTCAGCCAGTCATACTCTTAAAACATTTCTTCTTTCTTTTAGTTAAAAAAATAACTTCCCCCCCGCCCCCGCCACATCCCCATTTGAACCAACAGGTTAGACTGCCTTTTAATTACATCCTTCAAGCAATCAAAATGAAGAAATAAATCTGCTATCTGTAAGCATTATGCTTTCCTGTTCAAAATACTCCTTGTAGGAAATAACCATACATTTGTCACCAGATGTTGCTAGTAGTATTAAGTGCTGGTAATAGCAGTTGCTCTCCAGAGCTTTTTGCCATCCTGGGGACTCACTCTGTGAAGGGTTGTACATGTGAAAAACATAGATTCGGCTCCAAGGACTTTAAAACTCAGAATTACAAAATGCCACCAAACAAATTAAAAAGGCAAGAGGAAAGGAGGAGCGTCATAATATTAACACTCTGATGTCTTCACAGAGGCTGAACGCGTGTGCGGTTTGAACACAACCAGTAGCACTCCCGGTGCTTCTCCAACAGTTTTATTACAGCCGGTGCCAATGCAAAGCTGCGGTTACAGCGATGTAAATCAGCTCTCGCTGCCGTCGCGCTAATGCAAGAGTCATGGATCACGGTGATAATTCCTATAAACTGACTGAGCATATTTAAGAGTACAACAGACTTTCTATGCATGCCTGGAATAAGAACGAAAGGCTAAATCCTGCAAAGTCTTAATCCCATCAGTAGTCATTACTTGTCAGAGATCTCACTCCTCTCAGATTGCTCACATGCATAATGACTATTTATGTGATTAAGGGGGCTGCAGGATAATGCTCTACATTTGAATTAAAGACAATAAAATAATTTTTTATCACAACCATGTGAGTCTTCATTTATAAGCTTTCAGTAAATGCTCATGATCTCTAGATCTTTAAAGAAGTAGGGCTTAAAAATGTCACTTCATAACCAGAAGACGTAATGTCATTTTTGAAGAAGTGCTGGATAGTATATGAGGAATATTTCTCCTTCCCCATGTTAGAGCAAGAACGTTTACAAAAGACAAAACATGTGTTTTGTCTTATTTGGACAAGGTCCAAAATCTGGTTTTCTTCAACATGATTTTATTAGGTATATTATACACTGTTCTGCTGGAGGACAACAACATATGGCTGAACAGTACAACTTAATCCTAACTAAAGATTTCCTGTATCTACTGTAACTTAATACAATGACAGATGCACACTTGCATGTGTGTGGAAGGTTAACACTCTGATTTTGTTTTCAACAAATTTATTCTGCCCATTTACATCATATCATGAGAGCAAGGGGAAGAAAAAAACCAGGAGAGGCAGGGGATGACAGCTTGTGCTGTGGTGCCCTCTATCGAGCATCCAGCCCCCCAGCCCCTCACCCCAGCCCACAGCAAACAAAGCCACAGTTTCCTCTTAAAAAAAGCCAACTATAAGGGACAAAATGTTACTGATAGCAAGCAACTGTGAAGCAACTGTTGGGCATCTGATAATGCATACATTTAGGAAAGGATTAAGTGACATGCACCTGCTAGGCATTATTCACTTCACTCGCCAGATAGGAAGTATTACCAAGGTTCCATCGGAAAGACACAGCCACCACTCGCCTGAGGAGATCCACTTGACCTAGGGCTGCTGATGCTCCCACCTGAGCCCCAGCAAGCTGGCATCCATCCCTTCGGCAGCCAGTCTGCTGCTTTCCACATCCCCAAGAGAGCACCTGATGGAGATGCCTCCAGAAGAGCCATCTGACCCTGCACCAGCTCCTGCTCGTGGGATAGGCAAGGAGGTGTGAGGAGGAGGGCAAAACTCCATCCACCTTCCGAGAATGGGTGTCTTAGGCAGCTGAGTTTTGGGTGGCTTGCTCACTGCAGCACCAAGTGAGCCTGACACACAGCCACCCGGAGCAGCAACACTGTAGATGATCTTTGTCTCCTGTGGATCCAAGTGCTGCATTTCTCAAAACTCCTAGTATGTCTTCCACCCCATCATGAACTGCATGTTTGAAAACTAACTGAAGACCATCCTTTTTTCTAAGCAACACAAATTTCGGGATCCAGCTGTATTCAATAAAAGAAGGCAGTGATTGAACCCGACTTCATTTAAAACACTCTTGTTGATTAGTTTTCTTATAAGCAAACCCAAATGATCTTCTGTGAAGGCAATCTAAATCCCAGAGTTAAACCTGTGCAGCTAGAAAGGGATGTAAGCAAAATGGATCTTACAGAACCTAGTACTGTAAGATAGTGTTTTAATTTTGACCTCTAATTTAAGCTTTTCCTGTGAAGTTACAGACATCCTAAAAGGATGAGGATACTTACCAGGAAAAACACATAATTTTCCTTATTCTTACAAAGTAATTCATAATTGAAAAGGGGCTAGCTGACTTCCGTTAATGCAAATGGCCTCTTGAAATATTAAATTATGCCCCGACAAGAAGTGAGCTTTACAGCTCTTCATCACTCAGAGATAATAACCTATAAGACAAGCAGGTCTTATCCTGCATTTCTGCAGTAAAGCCAAATCAAAATGGGACACCTGTTTCCAGATTTCATCGAACTCTAGTGCTTCACTTTAGTTTCCAGCTGTTAGCCTAATTCTCACGCTACTGTGGTCAGTACAGAGAAGCTTCACACAGCAATAAGTACACACCTTGCCCCACGCTAACTTGTTCTGGAGTGACACATGGAGGAGAACAAGAAAACTCCATAGCCATCCACGTAGAGGCAATATGGAGGTGCATCCAGGGCCAGAAGCTGAGTACCAGAGAGCCTCCAGCCACTTGATCATTACTTCTCTGGCACATGGCTCTCTCCTGGTCACAGAGCAACCAGCACAGGGCAAAGACAGACTATGAAAAATCTAAAATCCATTTCAGAGATGGCTTGGATCCTGATAACCTCACAAGGCACTGAATGCGAATTGCTCAGGTTCCTGCATTGCATGCGGGCATTTCAAACGTGTTACCTGTTCTTTGGCAGGTCCGCATAGGATTGAATCCCATTTGTTCCTACTGCCACAAAGAAACACCAGAGGGGCTGTGGGCTTGTGCACAGCAACTGCTGTCATTGGGGTGAAAAGAGCACTTGGCTTTGCAGTTCTGAGTTACACCACCCTGCAACAACTACTTTCTGGCTTCTTTTCCACCCCTTTTCTAATATACCAAGTAGGTCCTGCTTCCCCTGGCTTTGCTGCACTACACAATGTGCAGCATCCAGAGCTTTAGTAAAGTCAAGTGTGTGTGTAGGTAGATATCTATCTACACACACACACACACACACACTTGTTAGTGAGTCCCACTAATTCAGTTTCTGAGAAAGAAATCATAACCTTAGGTTCAGACCCAAAAAAAAAAAAAAAAAAAAAAAGGAAAAAAGCATCATGGCAGCCTAGCTGAGCAATCCCAGCAGAGTTTCTGTAAGCAGCAGCAGCAGCAGCACAGAGCTGGCAGCCAGCAGAGGGCAGCGGTACAGCACGTAAGGTGCCAAGGCACTTCAGCACAACACAGCCCTGTCTCTGCAAATTCCTTCCAGCTATTCCCCAGGGCTGAGAGAGAGCTGACACCTTTCTAAACAGTATCCAAGTTCAAGCGTTTAAATCATTACCTTATAACACTCCTGGACTAACAGAAGCAAGGTAAAACGCTCCACATGCTGTCATTCTCTGTTAGTACCCCTTTAAGCTACACACATCCACAAAATTGGAGAGTGTGGATGTGTTTTAAGAGAATCTACCTCTTTGTTTTGTCTTCTGAATCACAGACAGCGGTTATTAATATTTTTGATGCTGAAATACTGTATCTTGTTATCACATTGGCCTTTTTTGACATTTTAAAATGAAAGTGGTTTTGGAAATGCCCTACTAAGCAGCACAGCTAAGTTAGAACTGTTCAGACCCAGGGACCTGAACTACCACACCCTTTGTATAACCATTAATATTATTGCCTCTAGAAGCACAGTCACTATTTCACTGTCCTTCTTTCCTGAGCTGCAGAAAACCAGCCCTCTGATCCTCTCCTACATTCCTTTCCTTGTCTCATATGCCTACAAGTATTTGTGGACTATCCTTTTGGCCACTGATCCTATATAACTCCATATGGAATATTACTGCTGCAACAGTTAGCTCTCCCTGCCTTCAGCTGTTAAGTCCAACAAATATACCTCAGGACCAATGATTTGTTGTCTGTTAGGGAGGACTGTAATTATAGTAACACTGACTGGAAAAACAGTGGGTCCAGTATTCCTCTATCTACTGACCACAAGGCTTAAGGCCTACTTCAATGGTTTGCTTTTTTCCTTTGCTTATGCATTTCTGATTCATGGAAACAATGATACTGGAAAAAGATGAATAGCCTCTACTTGCACTGTTTTACCATGCCCAGACATCAAGCAGTGGCTAAAGAGAGTCTGCAAATATATGCACGACTCCTGCCCCAGATGCTGTGAGCAGCCTGCTCTCACATGGGCAGAGCCAGGCCTCGAGAATGGCAGAGAAAGCAGAAAATTACATCACCAGGGACTCTGCCACTGCAGAAGGGGAAGTGGTTACAGCAGCAGGACTGAAGGATGCAGTACTGAAATTCATACAGTACTCCCTTGCAACACAGGTCAGACTCTAGCTAAACCTGATGAATGATTCAATGCAGCTTGCAGCTGTGCTGGGAATGGGCACAACTGCTAGAGCTTGTTTATGTTAGCAGGACTGGTAAACAAAGTAATTTGCATTATAGGAAGTATCTGTGTTAGGACATCTCGCTACAGAGTAACTGCAGGCTCCCAAGGGTTTAGCCCACAAAGACACTGATTTTCCGTGAACGTAAAGAGGGCGAGAAGTCTGGTTTTTTGCATGTGACTATCTAACTCGCTCTTTAAAGCTAGAAATGGACATCATGGTGAAAGATCTCCCAACATAAATCCCAAACTATTCTTTATAAACCATGCAATGAATCAGTAGAAAAGCCCCAGTTGAAGTTTCCTTATAACCAACAGAGCTGAAGTCACGTGCATGACATATGACTGTGCAAATAAGAAAATAAACCCAAATGTGTAATGTGTACAGACGACCACATGGTGTCTCTCAAGTACCAGAGATGAGCGATTTTATAATCAGAAAATTGATGACATCATACAGATGCCAACATCCCTAGGATAGGCTGTACTTACTTTTCCAGGAATTCTTGCAGACCCTGCCGGCGATGGTCCACGTGATGAGGATTGTTCATATTGAAAAAGGGAGTTTTAGATGGCAGTTCAGGTAGCTGTCTTTATAAAAAAAGAAGCAAATACACAGTTAGAACCAAATCTGAAACAGTGGAAGAAAATACAATAAGCAAATGACAACCTTGAGCATGTGAAAATCATGAGTCATGTTCCAGAAGCTCATTAAATTGAATCAAGGAACACAATGTTGATAAACTGGAGGGCTTCTGACACACCTCAAAGGGAAAAATAAATTAGTCTGATTTTTCTGGTCCAGTTGTTAAGCCTGTGTGCACATCTGGCTGGGTCTCTTGTGGTCCTCATGGAACCTAAGCTCATCCTAAAAGGGCAGAGAGGATGTATGTACATCTTCACTACATGTAGATGTATGTACATGTATGTAATCTTCACTAGATTGCTGTTTCTGCTACCTGTGAAGCAGAAGAAAATGCAGATTAAATCTTGTTACAAATTAGAGGGGGGCTCACCAAAGAGAGGCTACCAGTACAAACGATGCTCTTCTGGGTTTAAAGCAGAGAAAATGCCTTGTACAGAACAAACTTGCACTAGTAAGAAACAGAGGGCACTTTCCAACACTGACTTCCGTAATTCTCAAAATTAAGATGAAATAATCCTCTCATTCCATGACTGACAGATTAAATAGCCACATATAAAGTTGCTCACATAAGCGCTGCATTGCTCTGAAGCCTCTGTCGAAGCCAAACAAATTCTCGAAAGCGACGTCTAACACAGGATGTTTTCCTTGTAAAGCACATACTGTTTGTCTGTTGGGAAATAAAAAAACATTTTGCTTTGTAAATCATCTTAAATTCAAGTGCAAGAATAGTATTAAAAACACATCTGAGATGCTAATCCCTGAGATATCAATGGAAAGCTTGACATAAATTCAGTTTAACTTAAGGACTGTGCTTTATCTCAGATGAGACTGGTAGCAGCTTCTCTGCTTCTCAAGGAAATATTTTTAATCTCTCTCCTTTTATTTTTTTTTTTTGGTTGAAAGCAAGAGATCTGGATTACAGTGCAACATGTAGTAACAGGAAAAAAGATCTCAGAAAAAAGTTTCAGCAGATAATGCCAATCTTCACAAGAGAAAAAAAAAAATCATGTTTAGTATTCTAGTTATAATCCCACAAACAGTTAGCTACATAGAGTTCTTCCACTGTGTAATCCCATGTAAATCAAGTCAAAGAAATGAATGCGACTGCTCTGCACAAGTAATAGCATTTGGAAATTTTCCCACAGAACACTTCTGGTCCACTAGAAAAATGCCAGTTCATCAAAAGAGAAACAACTTACAGAAATTACATGCTTTTGCCAAATTTTCCTGTGGAACATACATTTAGATAGAAGCCCACCCACCAGAAAGGACTCCATTATAAATCTGCCTGCTGCCCAACCCACCCTCAATTGCCTGCCAGGAGCCACAACTCCTAGAGAGCCACATGATGCAGATCGTGGAGGGCCCAAGGATGCTAGTTTTCTGCTATAAATGAGTACCTGGGATGTCCCACAGTTTAAGAAGCCAAATGGTCTATGAGCTCAGTAGAGGGGTAACCCAACTGGTCTAAGAGCTTGGCAGACCCAAGATTTTTAACCCATTGAGAAGCCTGGATGGTAGGACTGACCTAGAAACTTGATCTCTAAAGGCTCTGGCACTGTGCTAGTAGGAAGCCAAGCTAATGTTTATAAGCTTCAGAGATGCCCAGTGATGAATCGTATAATACTGGGTCTAAATGACATCATCCCAATTTAGCAGTCATTGAGAAAGCTGGAAATATGCCTCTATTCAGAAGCACCAAAACCTGTGAAATAGTAATAGAGCACCCACCCCACCAAATCTACAGAATTTCTATTTACCAGAAGTCAAAAATATAATTGCTTTGGAACCAGTACTAAATCACAATGGAAAATGTAAAAGTCTCACAGCCCTGACTGCCACACAGGAAAGAAGTACTTGTCACTATGACCATTTAATAAGCCATCATTTGACTGCTTGCTTTCATTACGCCAAACGCTTAACTCTTCCACACAGAAAGGAAATGCTTTCGGTCTTGTGCTGTGCCAAGCATTAACTACGTAACTCAGTGCTCTCAGATTCTTCACCTGATAGAAGATAGACTTCACGATTTATTTTTTTTATTTACATTGCAATAACTCTGGATCTAGATTTGGGAAATTAGGATAACTCCTTCCATATGTCATCCACCAAAGAATAATCAACAAACCAAAATGATGCATAGGACAGATTAAAGATATACAAGAACCGTAATTCTAAGTGCATTCCCATTAAAATATGGTAGACTACAGTCATAAACCCAAACGTAGTTACTTAACATACCCAAGTACCACTGAAGCAGCATAATATGAACATCAAGGTACATTGAAAACAACCACATTGCAGCAACCAAGTAACGGCAAAAAGAAGAACCAAGGAAAATAGAAAGTACAAAAAAACCCCAGATAATTACTTGAAAACAGCTTTCTAGCTGTTTTCCTGTGAATACCTGAACATCAAACTCCTTCTGTAATGGTAAGACATCACTGAACTACGACAGTCCTCTAGTTGATAAGTAAAGCTAAGAATAGTCTCTGTTGCAAAACAGTGTGTAGTGCACCTGTGAACACATGAGGTTCACCTCCCAGCTCTGCATGGCCTTTGGCCAACCCACCTTACCTGTTCCACTGCATCTCAGTCATTAGAAGGAGAACAATAACCCCCAGCTTCCCAGAAGTGGTGTAAAGAAATTCCAATAGCCCAAAGAGAACCCTGGTTTGGGCAGAAACACTAATAAGAGCCCAAAGAATCTGTGCTGATTTTTTTTTTTTTTTTACTTACATGAATGAATATCTCATAGTCTATGTATGAATGCCATGAGTCTTCTTTCTGTGTCCTGGGGTCTCTCACTAAGACAGTAACAAATTCCTGCAAGCGCATAATAAAAATCAGGTAATTAATTTCAGAAGACAAATGCAGTCTGAAAGACCCTCTTGCTTGCTCTGCTGCTCCACAAACTGCAGTGCTATGACTAAAAGCTGAACTGCTGGTTTATTGAATTTTGCAACCCTATAAAAGGAGAAGTAAAAAGCAATGAATCATCTGAGCTACACCACATGTCTGGGAAATTCCTTGCCAAACTGCTAGGAATATTTCAGATGAAGTAATACTGTAGAAAGTCATACACATTCACACATTTGGTGATCCCAGCAGCTACAAACTAGAAACTTAACATTCAGTGTCACATATGTAAGATAGAACTAGGTAGGTATTTCAGGCTTTTCCCACCCTTGAAATAAGCAATCACAAAGGATGTGTTACAAACCTGCTCTAGGTACCCAATACATACATACAGCATTTTATTTACTCCTAAATTTATTTTGTCATTGTACCTATTTTTTTTAAATCAAGTATTTATACCCATTGATTTCAAGGATCTGAGGTATCTTGATATCTTCGTGAGGAACTGAAGAACTGCCTTTTTTCTATGTCCCAAATGACTTGCTCCAGCCCAGTGAAAAAGTACGTACCACTATTAATTGCACTGGACACTCATTCAACACATTGAATTCAAGTTCTTAAGCCTAGTGTCCCTGTGGAAGGAGATGAATCCTTATCTGCCACACTTTCTGATACATGAGGAACCTAGCCACGAAGTACATCTGAGGATGTACACCTTGTAAAGTACACCTGGGCACTGCTATATCCCAGTCGTCTGCCCAAGGAAGCAACACAGTCACACTGCAGATCATAATTCCCCATTTGGAGTGGGGGGAAACAACAATATAGAGTATTTGTCACAGAAGTTGTCATATATAGTCTGTTTCCTACATCTGTATAATAACTTAAGAGAGGTCCCAAAGAAGTCTGAGGCCTGTGGGCATTACTGTCATATAAGTGGGCATCACTAATAGGAACTGAAGAATTACAGCCTTCCAAGTATCCATAGCTAATGACCATGGGAAAACTTGTATCAGGTTAAAAAAACAAAACAAAACAAACAAAACAAACAAAAAACCCAAACAAAAAAAAGCAATCAAACAATCAAAAAAACCCCCAAGCAATCAAAAAAAAACCCACAAAAAACCAAACAAAAAAACCAACAAACAGACCTGATGAATCTGTATGTTCATAGTAGAATGGAAAAGTATCTTTAAAATGCTAAGGTTGAAAACGTGCCTAACTACCTGCTGTCTCCAAAGCAACAAATACGCTACCCTACTTCAGTTGCTTAAATAAGCTATTCACCCAAAGAGCTAAGCCAATCACTTAAACAATGACTCAGAGAAAATCATGTATCAATTCAAGCTGTAGACATATTCCCCCTAAAAGAAAGGCACTGCACAAGATCTCCAGGTACAAGAATCAATGGTGGGAGGAATGACAGTATCGCTGATAAATAACGTCCTTTTTTAGTACAACTTTGCATAAATCAAGAAACCTTGAGCTAGAAAGCTCTCAAAATGTGTCACTCCATGCACAAACTGCAGATGTCAGAAAAGAAACCTTTACTCTTCAGCTAAGTCTTCTCCCCCATCACATGCACTTCGGCACACCACCAGCAGCAACCTTCAACAGACCAACAGCAGAACAATGACAATTATTTTTTTTCCTGAACAGTCACTGCACTCTGTACATAGCAGGAAGGTGTCCATGGTCTGGAATAAATAATTTACCATGCTGATTTCCACGTGGTACTGCTTCAGGGATGGGGAGCCTGTGGCCTGATGGCTGGATACAGCCCAGTGTTTTTATCTCACTTGGCCCTGCTCCTAGTTGCTGGGGTGTTTTCTGCATTATTGCTGGGTACCTTTTTGGCATGTGTCAGAAGCACCTTGCTAAAGAAAGGTTCAGTTTGAAAGGTTCCCACCACCTCTGCTGCTTCTTTCCTTGATGAAGAGCACCAGAGGCCTGATTTTCCTCTGCAGCTTTTTTAACTCATGCCAGTGTGGCACAAGACATGAACAGAGCTGTTATCTATTCTACCAGCTGAGGGTCATGACTTTATTTCTACAAAAACACTAGTGGGAGACATGAAGAATTTTCTCTGCCCCCTGAGCAAATCCTGAGCAATGTTCTAAACAAAGAAGAGGAAACCATATTTTGGTTATTTTTTTCTATCTGCCTGCATCACTATCTATCATATTTAGCATACATATATAGACATAGCATACTTTCGGATCCACTGTAACATCTTTTCTTATCTATAGTCTTACATTCTCCCAAGTTTTTGTCTTCCCCAGCCTCCGATTTCTCCATGTCCCACTCTTCTCCAGAGCTGCAACCACTTCTCCTAAACATACTTTCTTTTCTTCCCTAAGCACTAAATGCATTGGTCTTGCAAGTGAAAGAAAAGAAATTACATCAGGAAGTTTCAAACAGGTTACTGCTTTCCCCTTCACCTGCTGCAGACCAGGAACCACAACTGAAAGTAGTCTGCTCATAACCTAACCTCAGTCCTCTTCCCCTCATCTATCGCCATACCATCTTCTCATTGCCCTTCCTTTTGTTCAGGTTCTCCAAATTACCTAATTTCCAAGTAACTTTCTACAACCCACTCCTTTGTACAGAATGAAATTAATCTTTGAAGTAAAATGCTTCTTTCAACCTCTGTTATATCAAGGAATTATGATTAAAAGTTACTATTGCCTATGCTGTGGGTTAGCTATGGGGTTCCCCTACAAACCATTCCAGAACAAGATTTACAACACACAAAAAAATTTGTACACTTTTAATTTCCAGTTAAATAGTCACCAAGTTGCAATCCTGAGGAAGTCAAGCACCCTTCAGACTCTACTTATAGAAGAAAGGAAACCTGCTGTACACACTGTGGAGGGCAGGTGTGCAGGCAGTGTATCACTGAGCAGAGTAAAAATGATCTGCAGTACAGCAGAGCACCTCAGCAAACCGCAGCCCTCGCACACGGTGTCAGCTCCACTCTGAAACACTCGGACTTCAGCAGAATACTGTGTGTTTCTTTTTTTTTCCCCCCCCTTATTTACCACAGAATACCAAGGCGGAGTTCAGAATGAAGCAAGATAAACATTAAGCAATTAGAAAACAAATCCTAAAATACACAGCCTTTCTCAAGACCTAACATTACTTCCCCTATAAACACTGAGAATTCGGGAAGCATTAATCCCAATTCCTGTTACGGTTGCTGCTGCTCTGAAACAGTGACACTGCACATGTAGACTATCTGCTCTCTTTTGACCTTTAACCCTTCTCCAGGACACAAGACTCCAGTGGGATAACATTATTGATTTAAACTGCAGTCCTAACTGCCCAGGATAGATACACTGACAGAAAAGGTGCTTATACCTCCCAGGCTTGTGAAGGCAAATATTCACATACAGGCTACGTTAGGGTGCAAGCAGAGTTAGGAGGCAGAATATTCCTCTGGGAGATTGTGATTGTATGCCCATTCCATCCTGTGTTCTCTGGCCACAAACAGTCACCATATTACAGCAGGTTTGGGTAATAATTGCCTAATAACTGCCTTTCTCCTCTGTATATACTCCCTTCCCTCCACAGCTTGTTATAAAAATTAGGATACCTCATGTCTATCTAGACATCAGCGTGTCTATCTTCAAGTTACAATACACTTCACTTAGGGGAGGTGAGGCTGACATCTTCCTCCCAAAGCCCACATGAAGACATGACTTCATCTTTTGTCACAAGACTGCATTGCAGCCTGGCCATAAACCCGGAAAGCAGAGCCCAAAGAGAGACAAGGTTTCAGGGGCTTTCTACTTTTGTCAGATGCAATCCTTGTCAGGGTGTTGTCTTCTCCACCCACACAGTTCTGCTTGTCTTTTCCAGAATTGCAGATCTATCTATTGTGTAACACTGCATATACTTTCCCTTTTGGTTTTGGTTCATTTTCTGTTGGCTTTGTTTTGGGGTTTTTTTTAAGTGGAAGGGCACAATATATGCCTATCTATCAGGTGTTCAAGAACAATATATGTCCTGTAACACTTCAGCACAATTCCCTCAAAACCAGAACTTACTGCTGACTGTTCAAAGTGTCCAAGCTTTGCTGTGGAGGCTTATTGCACTGGTAACAATACAGACTGGACAGAAAGCTACTGGAAAAAGTGGCATCTCCGTTTTTTTCTCCTCCCTGTAAAGTGCTATATTTGTAAGCAAAACATTTCCTATCCAACAGCTACTGCTGTAGCTTTTATATGGATACCAGCAGCCATGCTGACCCAAACATCTTCATGAAGAACTTCAAATATGCCCTAAAAGTAGTCATAACTACAATAAAAAGTAGTCGTAACTACGTAACAGGCAGGAAGCAACTTCTCTGGCTGGATGTGCCTTTTAATTCCTGGCTAAGCCAGTCAGTTTAGGAATGGCACTGGTGACATTTTGCTACCATGACCTCAAGGCCCGGAGCAGTCCAAGTAGTTAGGGTCACACATAAAAGACAAAATGTCCAAAGTGACCCCCAAGCCTGTCCCTCATGGTTACAGACCTATGCAAAGAACATGAGTGCTGACAGCAGAGGAAAGGTCATGCAGACATAAGCACTGAAAACTGAAAACTGAAATGTTCCCATTTGGACTTGCCTCAACAGGAAGAAGACCATAAAAAGCTGCTGAAGCAAAGTCAAGACGACATTTTCCCCTGCCTTCCCCACCACTCCTTTCTTCTGTTGAAAGTATTTCTGCACAACGTGATAGATTGCTCAGAGACAAGGATAAGCCAGAAGCTCTACTGTATAGAATCTGACCACCAAACCTATGTTTCCAAGAAGTCACTTTTTAATATTTTCCGTTAGGAAAATAGGAAATCTGACATGGAAACATGTATTTTTAATAGTGTGTGTGGGGAATATCTATCACAAGGAGAAGGAATAAAAATAATCTCACATTAGAAGATTATTTATATTAATCATTCCAGATGCATTTTATTTCAAATCTCTGTGCTCAGGACCATGTCAGGTGATAACCTCATGTTCCATGGTGCCACTGTTACACATGTGGTTAGTCAATAATCCCCGAAGAGTCATTTTCCACAAAGCTTCAGAGAAAAATAGATTTTCTCATCAGGCTGTCTATTAGTAAGCGGATCAACCACAAAGGGCACAGAGCTTCTCATACTGGCAGTGTTGGTATCTTCATTCTACACACGCCGAATAGTAAGGCTGGTAAGAGGCCAACAGCTGAGACAAAAGAATTTATTGAAACTTTTAATGTACATTGGGACTGAGCAAAAGAGAAAATGCAAGTGCAATTCTTGTGGTCAATGCATCTGGTAATCAGAATTAAGACCCCGCTCCAGCCACTATGTCCTACAAAATACTTGAACTCTGATGGAGAAGACTGAAATCCAAGTCCTTCTGTCTCAGTGTCTGAAGCCCTTAAGCACAGATTTACTTACTCTGCTTCTCCTTGCTCATGAATATTTAATTCTTCCTCCAAACTTTAACAGAAGGAACTGGCACTGCATCACTCCAGAATATGCTGTAGCATGGCAATTAAAAGCATGAAAAATACAAATAATCTTTTCTTGTCCATGCGAACTGTAATGAAATTCAATCCACAACCACCAAACTAGATTCCTTTTTTAATCAAAGCTTAGATGTGACTTACTTGTTTTTCATGCTTTGGTGTCATCTTCACTGGTTTGTATTGAAATAAAAATCAACCTGGAAAAAAATAAACAAAACAAAAAAACAGACATCAGATTGGCACTTAGTAGTTATCTGAAAGTCATTAACACTTTTGCTAGACATTAGTAGACAGTGGAAAGAGCAAGGCTCAACCAGAATACAAATTTGCACTAACTCAAAGAATTCATTCATTAAAAACAAAAAACAAAAAAAAACCCAACAAAAAAAAAAAAACAAACAAAAAAAAACCAAAAAAAATATCCCACTTTACAAGCCCTGGGTTAGCCACCTCTGGGGATATTTGCCATACATGACAGTCCATGGATGCCTGTCCATCTTGGCAAGTCATTGCTTTTCTTCACTGCTCTGAGAGACACTCCAGAGCTCATCCTTGCACCCACCTCCCAACAGCGCCGTGAAACCAGTATCCCCAGTGCACAAACACGGCAGTGGCAGTGCTGCCCACACCTTTGCTCCTAGGTACCCAAGTACAGGTCTGTGTGGATGGGGTCCAGAGAAACCAAAACACCTGAGTCTGCAGAATCAATAGTCCTTCTTTCAACTGTTTCTCTGAAACAGAGATAAGCAGAGAGATAGACTGTTTGGATTCTGCAAGCTAGCTAAAACTCAGGCTCAATTTCACATGGCCATGGTTTTAAAACTTCCATGTAGGGAAGTGCATAATTAGACCAAATAAAAAACCCAAACAAAACATCTTGTTATTAACTTCTGGTTTAAATCTACTCTTTCACTGAAAATCTCAATAAATGTTTAACTACCTCTGAAGTTCTGTAAACCAGATGGTTTGCTCAAGACAGGTACCCACATGGGAAGAACGGGGCAGCTTTATGCACTTGCCAGCTTGCATACACATCACCTGCCTAAAAACAACTGCCACGGGAAAAGGACTTGCAATTTGCCTTTCCCCTTTTCCCCTCCCTCATGCCATCCAGTCACTGCCAGCTAACACCTACATTGAGCCCCAGCTACAAAAACATCCTTTTGCCTCCTCAGCTGTTAGAAGTCAGCCTTCTCTTTCCCAACCAAGAACCACCAAGCATGATCTCTCCTACACTGCAGGAGAGCAACTCCCTATATGGTCAGGATGGATTTTCTATAGGATCAGTTATATCAAAATAGGATATTCCGTCACCCAATAGACATGTCCATACATGGGACTTCGGACATCCTAAGTAGTGCCATCAACAAGGTTCCCGACTCCGTAAAGATATGACCACCATTTCTGTTCTGTAGCTAGGATAGCACTGACAAAAGCACAGAGGATTATTGAAAACACACTCTCAATAAATTGTCTTTTTTTTTTTTGTTTTTACCCAATGTATGTATGCCTAACTGGCATATATATGCCCCAGGCTGAAGGCATAGAAGAGCTCTTGGACACTTCTTGCTTCACCAAGAAGCTTTGCAAGGGTGCAGCAAGAATTTTGCTCAGCAGTTATAACTGCTGTTAATACAGAACTATATTAGGAGCTTTCCTTTTGGTGAAGATAAATGGCTTTTACTTCGCAGAAGAGCACAAGCACACACCACAGAAAACACTGTGCAGGGCTTGGGCTCTTAGAAGATTAGTATGTCTATTATGCCTCTCCATTTGGTGCAGTTTTAAAGTTTTGGGTTAGTTGTCCTCCCCCTCCTTCCCCCTTCCTGCTCTGGTTGAATTTGTTGTGTTCTTTTGAAAAACAGCAAATCAATTTTTTTTTTTTGTTTGTTTGTTTTTTTGTTATATATCTTTCTCCTATCAGATTCTGCAGCCTCTTTCTCTCCCACCTCTTAAGCGATTAAAGTAAGAAATTATGCAAACCCCAAATATCTAATTCCTGACACTGTTAATGTATGACAGGGCTGATATAACACATTTCATGTTGTCATCTGTTTTACTAATGACCAAGTTATGTGCTGATACATGTTAGAAAAAACAGTTTAAACTCCAAACAGCCATTGCAATTTTCAATAATTAATTACTAAAATGAATATTTCAGCACCAAAATCCCTCCTAAAATATTTAAAATACATCATTTTTTCATCAAGTAATTTGAAAAGAAATAAATTAGGTGGAAAAACAAGCCCACCAAAGCTACCTTTTCTGCTTGACTTCAGCAAGTCCGAGATTGCAGCAGCCACACTGCAGCCACTTGCAAACATACTGAATGGCAGCATTCTGTCTTGTAGCGAGACATATATTTTGGGATTTCATTAACATATGTAGATGCCAATGAAGTAGAACAGCTCAATTGTCTGCTTGAGAAGATGCCTTTTTATCTTTAGAAAAACCTTACCAAATATGCCAGTGTCAGAGAGAAGGAGCCTTCAGAAGACAAACAGAAGGTTGCTGGTCTTTTCATTCACACAAAAAAAAATTCCACTGACAGAGAAATGAACTAGTGCTAGGAAAATGAATCAAAAAAGGATGTGATTGATCTGTAGTTTTGATAAAACACTTTCTGTTGCAACTGCGGAAAAACCCCATTATTTTCAGTATGTTTTTGTTCTGCTTTTGATCTACTATCAGTCTGAAGACTTTTTAGTTTCATACACTTAATATAACACTTGGTCTTTGCAGTATGTATTTTTGACAGTTGTTAATTTCATAACCAATGAAACCCTTAGGAAGCAGCTCCACAACTGCCAATAATAAACACCCAAAAGCAAAAAGATTACGTAGGATAACTTGCCATACTTTCTGTAGCCTGAAAAATAAATCAGGGAAAAAAATACCACCAAACCCAAGTACTGCAGTGCTTTTCTTAGAGATAGTAAACTGCAATGCTCTTCTTGGGGATAACAGATACACACTATGAGTATTAAGTTTTATTTAATATTTTAGCATTGATTTTGTTTTAAAATCTAAATTTAAACAGATGATTTAATATTACTAGGGGAATACCCTGTTATCATGTAAATGTACTGCTCTTGAAGGAGGAAGTAATTTCTCCCCTACATTCCCAAACTGAAAGATGAAAACTCGAGCACTACCACAGACAAAAACCATGACAACCTGCTACAAGAACAGCACAAACTCAAGCCCTTCTGGCCACCTCACTAGCAGCTGTGTTTAGTTGCACTGAAATTTTATGATTTCACTCCTTGCTGGTCAGTGGCCTTTACAATGTTCTTGCCTGCTCAATGTAAGCAGATACTTTTGACTTCACCTAGTCCAGTTTAATACCTGGGGTCAACCCAACTGCATTCATCAGAGAAGTCATGAGTTCCTTTCTGTCACTCACTGTCCATGAAAAAGAATGGCAAGGACTGTAACCCTAGACTGCACAGGTCACAGAGCATCCTTCCTTCTTTTATCTACCCTTCTGGTGGTGATCTGCCTCACCTTCCCTTAGCAAATCACCATAAGGGTATGCTTGTCAAAAGTGAAAAGAATATGAAACACATCAGCATTTTCATCTAAACTCTGCACAGCACTCAGGTGTCTGCAGACTGCTTACTTAAGTTAACAGAAAGCAGTCCTTGAGCAAATCCACATCACTTTCCAGGCTCAAGGTACCCCTTTCAACAGCACTGTATTACAGTAGCAGCAGAATCGCTTCACTACTGAGCAGGAAACAAACACACCATCTAAATTGCTTTTAAAAGAACAGAAGCTTTCCAAATCACCAACAGGATTCACAGACCTCTCCTCCAACCACAACGCTACATAGAAACATGCCGCCAAAAATTGTCTTTCTCCAGCTGCACTTGAAATTCTGATTTCCTGCCCCTGTTGCCAGGTGTTTAGTTAACTACTCTATTCCTACAGGATTTCACCTCATTTGTTTGCT
The DNA here is from genome assembly GCA_025345505.1 of Todiramphus chloris collaris. Taxonomy (NCBI): domain Eukaryota; kingdom Metazoa; phylum Chordata; class Aves; order Coraciiformes; family Alcedinidae; genus Todiramphus; species Todiramphus chloris. The sequence continues at coordinate 3,924,001 of JANVCC010000019.1, read as the reverse complement.
AAATGCTTGTTTCTGGCCACCAGATACAAGTCAGATCCTCTTTAAACACTATGTTATAGTTTTTCCCCAACCAGCCATACCCTTGTGCTGCAATCTTCCTAGTTATTGAGGCAAATTTATCAAAACAACTAATTCAGCCCATTTAAAAAACAAAAAAAAAACAAATCAAATTTTCATTCTTTTCAGAGTAATGTGAAAGTCAAGGAGGTAATCAAACATGGTATCAGGAAGAAGTTCTTTACATTGAGGGTGGTAGAACAGTGGAATGGGCTACCCAGGGAGGTGGTTGAGGCCCCATTCTGGAAGATATTCAAGGTGAGGTTGGACAAGGCTCTGAGAAGCCTGGTCTAGTTGAGGGTATCCTTGCTCACTGCAGGGGGGCTGGACTAGATGAGCTTTGGAGGTCCCTTACAGCCCTAGCCATTCTATGATTCTATGATAATTTTGCTCTCCTCCCCCCAAAACATATATGTCACATGTGGGTCACAGATTTCCAGTTAGAGTGGTATTATACCCACTTTGAATTGCATCAACTAATACTGTATTGTTGGACAGCAGCATAACTCACACACCAAGCCTCTCTGGAACTTCTAAAAGCCTAAAGATAAACAAGGAAGAAGTACTATTCTGGGGATCATATCTCAGCACATGGAAGAAAGGAAGATTATCAACAGTAGCCAGCATGGATTTACTGAAGGGAAGTCATGTCTGACTAACCTGATAGCCTTCTACAATGGTGTGACTGAACAGGAAGATGCAGGGAGATCAGTGGATGTTGTCTACCTTGACTTCAGCAAGGCTTTTGACACTGTCTCCCATAACATCCTCGTAGGTAAGCTCAGGAAGTGTGGGTTAGAAAAGCGGACAGTGAGATGAGTTGAGAATTGGCTGAATAGAGCTCAGAGGGTTGTGATCAGTGGTACAGAGTCCAGCTGGTGACCTGTAAGTAGTGGTGTTCCCCAGGGGTCAGTACTGGGTCCAGTCTTATTTAACATCTTCATCAATGACCTGAATGAAGGGATAGAGTGTGCCCTCAGTAGTGTGCTGGTGATATTAAACTGGGAGGAGCAGCTGATACACCAGAAGGCTGTGATGCCATCCACTGAGATCTGGACAGACTGGAGAGCTGGGCAAAGGGGAGCCTAATGAATTTCAGCAAAGATAAGTGTAGAGTCCTGAACCTGGGGAGGAACACCATAGACCAGTACAGGTTAGGGGTAGACCTGCTGGAAAGCAGCCCCATGGAGAGGGACCCTGGCATTCTGGTGGACAAAATACATTATCCGTGGAACAGCAATGTGCCCTTGTGGTCAGAAGTCTAATGGTATCCTGGGGTGCATAAAGAAGAGCGTGGCCTCAAGGGAGGTTCTCCTCCCCCTCTACTCTGCTCTATTGAGACCACATCTGGAGTATTGTGTTCAGTTCTGGTCTCCCCAGTTCAAGAGGGAGAGGGAAATACTAGATAGAGTCCAACAGAGAGCTACGAAGATGATGAAGGGACTGGAACATCTCTCTTATGAGGAAGGGCTAAGAGCCCTGGGGCTGTTTAGCCTGGAAAAGAGAAGACTGAGAGGGGATCTTCTTAATGTTTACAAATATCTGAAGGGTGGGTGTCAAGTAGAAGGAGCCAGTGTCTTTTCAGTTGTGCCCCTTGACAGGATAAGAAGTAATGGTAGCAAGGTGAAACACAAGAAGTTCCACCTCAACATGAGTAAAAACTTCTTCACTGTGAGAGTGACAGAGCACTGGAACAGGCTGCCCAGAGAGGCTGTGGAGTCTCCTTCCCTAGAGATTTTCAAGACCCACCTGGATCTGTTCCTGTGTGGCCTGCCCTGGGTGTTCCTAGGTGTTTAGGCAATGGCTAGAAAACAATAATTGTGGGTCAAGACACAGAAAGAACACTACGTGCCAGCCTTCATCGTGGTGATTGGTTACTACTTAGGGCTGGTGCTTGCCACAGCTTCTGCAGACAACCTGGGGACCACTCAAAATTATTCTGCAGCTCCAGCTCCTGTCAAGCTGGTCTGACACGTGAGCCTGCCTTTGCTACTCTTTCCAAATATTACAGTGCAAAGTAGCTTAGACTATAATAAGTGATTTTGTAGTGTGAATAATTGCAGGTTTTGTTGCTAGGGCATTTTCCTAAGGTCAACAAAGAGATGAGGCATTCTTTGAAGGGAAGCACTGCTGACCTCCAAGGTAAAGTCCCAGTAAGCGTGCTTGCTCCAGAAAACTTTTGAGATTCCTTGAGATAGTAGAGACCAATTTCAGAAGCAGCAGCAACCTTATCATTTTTCAACTGCAGATGTACTTAATATGGAAAATACTAGATAGGCACTAAACTTCTTACCAATACTGCCCATGGCATGCCATAGTTGTGTAAGTAAAACTACCTTTGAAAATAAAGGGGAAGCAGAAAGTAATTTCCAGGCTAAAACCTCTTGCTGACATAAGTACCCAAGTACTTTCCACATCCAAGTTCTGTTCAGTTACTAAAGTGATGAGTGCAGATGCACATGTTGTGCACACAAACCATATATAGATCTTATCAGATACACCAACGAGAACTGACAATATAAAATTGCCCACAGACAGATAAGCCGCCCCTAGATATCTTATATAATGCCAATTACAAACAACACATCAGACAGCTGGTACTTTTCTAGGCTGCATTACAAACCAAAAAGAAGGGATTTGTAAATAGAGACAAGTATCACTGTTTCAGAACACTGATTAAAACCCTGACGGGGGGGTGGGGAGGAAGAAAAATCCTAAATGCTGCTTCTTTAGGAGTATGTTTTCCTTTCTTCCAAAACTTCATGTTTCTTACAGGAATTAAATACTTCATTGCATTAAATCAAATTAAGTTGCCTTAAAAATATTATCTTCCTCAAGGTATCTCTCTGTAATAACTAATTTTTACTTATTAAGGGGGAAAGAAGGGCTGATGGCAGCTGTATCTTTCTTGATGAGTAAGCAGAGCAAGAGTCAGCAAATGCTGTGCAGGCTTACTGCAACACTTCTTCCTCAGTCTGTCAAATGCAGAGGCTGGCATCATCTGACCCTTTCCTTCCCTTCCCAACTCACCCCCTGAATCATATTGAATCTCATGTGCCAGAAATTTCTCCCCTTTTTTTTTTCCTTCTCATTTCAAGTGCTTTTAATTTATGATATAATTTTTCTTTTCTGCTAGAACTGCTGTTACACAGCAGTAGATGGTCTAGCTTAGTTTACTTCCTGCTGCAGGTTTCTGTATTCTACCAACACAGATATTTTTGTGACGCACCACTTGGTCTCATCTGGGAAGTGCTAGGGATTGGTCTTGTCCCGAGTGGAAAGTGAAGCTTTTACCAATAGTCTTGGCTCCAACCAGCAATTTAGAAGTCCCAGTCTATGCTGTGCATTTGGGGAGATGGCTGGGAAAGACCAAGCACAGACACAGTCAAGAACAAACAAAAAACCAAGTTAAGTAACAACACTGTGAGACAGATCAATAGTAAACAGTTTCTGTAACTGCAGCTCAAAACAGCAGGCCAGATCAGAAATACTGCAGCAAATACACCATGCTCACCAAGCATTCTGATCAACTCTGTTCAAACTATTGTGTTTCTTGGGTTTTTAAGTTGACCAAGACCATGAAGGATCACTACAACAGTCGAGCCGGATTAGCCATCCAGTCTCTCACACAGTGGCAATTCACTCTTTATGCTCTCTTTCTACTGCAAAATCTTACTAGTGTTGCACCTGCACCCCTATACTGTACTAGTTTACTAGATGGATCTATCAACAGTTAAATTAACCATTTAAGAGAGTATTAACTGATATTAACTGGACAGCTTGTTTGTTCAATGGGCTTTGTTCTCTTTCTGAGCTAGCCTGTTGCAGTGGCATGAAAACAGTATTTTGAAAGCAAACAGCTTCTAAATAGAATTACTCATTATTAAAGCATACAGTTCTGAGGAGAAAAAAAACATTTGGCAGGAGGAACTTTTCATAAGACTAACCAATAAGAAACTTAGTCTGAAAATCAGTGATTTAACAAGATACTTGGGTTTTCTGCTTCTCGTTTCTTTTGTGCCCAATAAACGTTGCATTTCACCCCAGTTATGGAACCCATTGCTGTACCATGACTTTGTAAGTCTGCCATCAGCCCTTAGCCAACTCTCAGCACAGGAGGAAGATCTCTGGTAGGGAAAACTGCTTTCAGAAGTTGTCAGAGAACAGCAGGAGACATGACAAACACACAAAAACATGAGGAAGAGAAAAAGAGCAGCACTTGGGTTTGACCGTTGGGCCATCACAGCCAAGTCAAAGGAGCCGTCAGCCAGCCTGGAACAAACACTGGCTCAAAGGTCAAGCAGTAAGAGGAGCAAAGGCAGAAAACTTCATGCCTGCAGGTCACAGCTTGCTTTCATAGTGTCCAAACATACACAGTATTCTTCCAGTAATTAATTCAAGTAGACCACTAAGTGGTCCGAAGGAACTTTTCCTGCCTTCGGCAAGAGAAGAACTTCCCACTCATGGAGCAGCTGCTGCCTAAATGAGCAGAATGCACAGATCTGAATTCATTTTAAACATGGTCAGTTCAGGCTGTATTACAAGCCTGTGGGAAAACAACAGACCAAGGCGAAACTAGTTTAAATTTTTGTTGTTTAAGTAAGGCTCATTCTAGGTTCACTTAAATATATCTACTTTAGGCCAGGAAAAGCACAGTCTGGTCTTAAAACAGAACAAGTGTCAATTTATATAATCACACCTTTAGCTAAAGCAGTGGGAACCTACACATTACGTATGGATGTAGTTGAAATCCTACTTTGTGGTCCTAGGGACAATTCCATAGTAAACACCTATCACATGACTGCTGGGACTTAACAACCAAGAGAAGCTCTCCAGCTCTACCATTCTGCAGAAACACAATGCCGCAGGGACAACTTCTTTTCAGTCCAGGACTACGCACACATCTCGAAACAAAACTGCAATCTAGCAACTCAGTGAAATGAACCACCCAGACAAGGCAGGTACTGAAGGTACCAGTTACTGCACATCCCCGGTGGCTGGAAGCCTGCAGAGCAAAGCCTCACTGCTGGTATCCACTAGTATCCAGCCTGCTTCAGTTGCTGACAGCAACTTTTCTGCAGAAATTAAGCAACTGGATCATTAAGACCAGAGATGGAAATAACCATTCCCGACGATGCATTCAACTTTAAAGGCAAGTTTCAAATCCTGCAGCACTTTATATACAGGGAAGTGCTTCACATACTTGGAAAGCACTCTGTCCTTGATAGGGTCTGTTTTATTGATCTAGCAGGAGAACAGCAAGAAGATTGCTTGTCATCTAGCCTAAAAACAATACAACTTTTGCAACTGTAAGAGCTAGCTACTAACTGCTGAAAAACAACTTCACCTGCATTAAAGAGAGAATAAGGCTACTTAAGCTTTGAAAGTTAACTAGTTTAGCTGAGACTATAGGGAAAAGACCTTAGAATTAAGCTTTGCTAGAAATCCTGTGAAGGTGTAATCATATACACAGAACTCAATTATTTTCCACACATCCAACTGACTCATATTTCAGATGTCTAGGGCAAGGCAATTACCACCCAAGGTTAGAATAAAACCTCTAGTGATCCTCAAGACGTCAAACTCCTGCAGCATTCAGAAACACACTAATGCTTGCTGCTGTCATGGTCTGAGAGCACAGGTAAGACAGTGCTGTAAGTAGAGATGGTGCCTTGTATGTGAGATCAGAAGTATACTTGCAAATACTTCAGAGGCTGTATATCCCAAAGCTGTGGTTTTTTTCATGCAGACATGTCAATTTAATAAAAGATATTTGCTGTTCAAAACATGCCTTGGACAAAGATTTGTGACTCTGGAGAGCCTGGAGGATATGGAAGAATCATTTTTGAAAGCAAACCATTGCTTATGCACATATGCACACAGCGTATAATTCTTAAAATATTGTATTTAAATTCAAATATATCATGGTAAAAAGGAAGGCAAAAAATTTGTCTGCGGACTAAAGACTGCCTTTGTTTTCTTAAAGACACTCTAGAGCACTATGAATACTCTTTACAGTTACCTTACATTAGTTACAAGGTTTGGTGCAGTATCGAAGGGTAGTTTTCCTGAGAAAGCCAAGATGCTTTTCTTTGCAAGCTGACCTGAACTATTAACACCTACTTAGCAGGGTTTGCATTAAACCCCCGGGATTCAGCTGGGAAAAGCTCACAAAAAAGACCTCAGCTGAAAGAGGATCTTGCATCCTTACTCTAAGATTTAGCCTTGGACTACACACCCAGTGTAGACATCCTTTTCCTGTCTGGCAGGTCAAACAAATCTTCCTACCTGTGACGATGAGTGAAACAGCAGTCCGAAGGCTTCCTTGTGGATGAGCAGGCTAGGAAGGTTTTGTTTCTGCACAAGTATTTACATGTGTCAAACAGTTCTTCATAAAATCCCCAAAGGGACATTTTGGCTATAAATCCTCTCTAATTCTTGGATCTTACTGCCCAAACCTAGTTTCATGGTCTGGAAGGTAAAGGGCTGGTTAAGCCAGCCACCTGGCTGCCTTCCCCACCATTTTCACAGCAACCCCACCTTTAACCACCCAGAGAAGAGGAGACAAGGAGCTTTACCTTATCTGGAAGGAGAGATTTGCCTTCCTGTCTCCCCAATAACCTTGCTGATTCAATGCCAAACAGTCATACCACAACCAGTCTTCACCATGAGCAGACAGGCATAATGAACACAACATAGTCGTAAAATCCCAGGGAGAAGACCAGCTGATGTCACAGCCATTCAACACTGGTCTCATAGTAGTTTCACATGTCTGAAACATGTGAGTGAAGTATTTCACACATCTGAAGACACGTCAGGGTACTTTTGGGCTGTGTTCCTCCACACCATAAGAGACAAGGATATTACATGTAGCTGTTCTCAAGGCAAGCGTGATTGTAATGACACTATGCAGCAATGCAACTACTTACACATGCGACTGCCCAGCACATCGTAGGCTCTGGCACTATCAAAATGCTCTCCAGCACCCAAGATTCACAGCTATTTCCCTTCTCCCTGTAAACACTCCATTTGCCACATCACATTTTCATGCCTCATTAATAGGAATCCGCCTCCTCTGGGAAGATACACTATTGGGAAATCAAAGCCTTCCCCTCTGGGGAGACAGATGAAGATCTCATTAAAATGCGTATCAAAGTTATGACTAATTTAAAAGCACCCACCATCATTATGTAATTAAAACAATGATACTATTAGAAGACAAAGTTATAACCCCATGACTGTTGTTGTAGACGTGGAGCAAGACAGGCAAGCAGTTAGGACTTGCCTTAGGAACTTAAAGGATGTACTGGCAGTGCACGCGCACACACAGAGGTCAGGGTGTATTATTCATTGACAACTCCACAGTAAAACAGATGCTTTGTTGAGGAAGCAAAACCTCCATTTTGCTTTCAGGTATAGGATAGCTGTGAGTTTATCCTGCTGGACAACTCTGTTAGAGAAGGGAGAGGAAGAAGGAATTCTCTTAAGACGCAGATCCTTTAAATACCAATAAACACAAACTTCTTCATCCCACAACAAGCAGGCATGGAAATCAAATTGCATTCTCTTTTTACACACAAAAGTTACTGGAGAACTCATCGGTATGCATCCTGCTAAACAACTCTGTGGCAATCCATAATGTCAATCATATGAAGATGCTGGAGCAAAGGCAAACTCCTCTCAAACTGATGAAGTCCTTCCTCTTGGATCAGGCTCACAGCCTGATGCCGAGTCACAATGGTTTTTGAAGGGTTCATACCTCTTGATTAATTCCTCTGTGGTACCACAAGACATCCTGAAATAACTCACTGCAGCACCACCAAAACAGCAGGTATATAACACACACAGCAGAGTCCAAAAGGAAACGGGTTTCCAGGACCATGCCCTCTCTTCTAAGAGCACATAAGGATTCTGTGAAGATGTATCACTAAGTAGACCTCAAGGAGAGAAATACTGTTTTGATGTTCTCCAAGTCAAAAGAGAAGCACTGGAGGAGCACAGTGGGAAATGCAGGACCATTTGCAATCACATTATCAGGTTGTGTTTTGATAAATCTACCACCAACTCCCCTGTCCTGCAGAAATCTGGACAAGTACCATTCAAATAGCTGAACACAAAGATTCAGTGGTTTTGTGGATGCTCACAAGATGTCCCACTTAGTTTTCAGCTGCTGCCCAAGAAGAAGGTGGATCAACTGTTGGTCGTGTGTCATGAATCTCATCCAGATGTCCTGAATCTTCTTTGAAAAGGCCCATTGAAAGGCACTGGTAAGGCACCAGTCACCCACACCCAGGCAACCAACCCGTGCCCAAGCTGTACTGCACAGAGATTCAGGAACACTAAAAATAAACAGATACAGAGGCAAAATACTACACACCACACTTTTATATGGAGTTCGCCACAATCAACAAGCAACTAGAATAGGATTCACTTCTCTATCACAGGAGTTACCCTGACAAAAAGTCAGGAAATTCCTGTAGGACACATAACTGGTTTTTGCTCTTAATATTTTTAGTATCAGAAGAGCAAAAAAGTTGCCGAGTTGTTTGGTTGGTTTTTGAGATAATAAAAACATGCAAAATGTTTAACAACAAAAAGAAAGAAAGATCACAATATCATAAACTAATAAACTCTTTTACCTCTAGCTTAAGCATACTGCATACCACATGCATGGAAAGAAGATCCATTGCAGAGATATGATACATCAGATTTGTCACCTGTCCTATTCTACCCACCCACTCCCAGGAAGCAAGAACACCTCCAGCAGTTCATGCTGCTAAGCAAGTATGCACAGCCTTTTTAGTTTGGGATTTATTATAGTCTGGGTTTTGTTGGAGAGAGTTTTTTTAATCAGCCTGCCAGAGAAGTGTTTCCTTCTTTCATACAGAGAAATTAAAAAATTATCTGATAAAAGCAGAGAAGGTCATATTTGCCCAAAATGATGGCTATTAGGAAAAGTACTGAACAAAAACTGACTAAAATGGGGTGACAAGACTGATTCATCTCTTTATAGTTAGAAGGGCCCAACTTCTGTACTGATACCCATGACAGCATCTTTCACCCCACAGCATCACCGGACCAGTAGAGGGGCAGGTGGAGGAGAACACGAGACTGAAGCAAGTGCATTTGGTACCAGCAGGTACAACCCCTCACGCCAAAGGCAAAGCTAGTCTGCAGCTGGGGCAATAAGCATCAAAGGAGAGGTGCTAAAAGGTTGCTTAACTAGGAATAGGATGCAGGAAGCTTCAAAATTATGACTGCCATGGACTTCTCTGGGTGGGAAAAGCTATTTTGTAAGAGATTCATAGCAGCAGCAGCGTGAGCTCTGTAAAAATTTTGGGGTGTGTAGCCTTTGCCGTTACTATATTACAGTCCTCCTCTGTTCGGCACTACTACCTTACATCCATCACACCACCAGTCCTGGCTAGATGGTGACAGTTCACCCAGAGAAGCCACATCACAACATGTTTACCAACTGCTGGCTTGATTTAATGCTCCACCTCCTCTCATGCCTGAGAATTACTCAGCTTGACCCAAATCCCCAGCAGTTTTTTGCTCTGTGCAGCACTGTGCTTGGGAAGGGGACTCCCAGGACACCCAGAGCCTGCAGCACAGTGGGGTACCGCTCGCACCTGACCCATGTGCTGCATCCGTGCCAAAAGCATCACAGTGCCATGGGCACGCAGCCAGTGCAGAGGCAGCTTAAGTGCCTACACCAGGGCTGGTGAAAGGTGCTGCCTGCAGAACAGCTGTTCCTCAGGAGGTAATGCAGAAAACAACTCCTAAGCATATCAAAAGATGAAAGGGAGAGGCTTTGAAGAGTAATGGCAATGTTTACCCAGCTCTGACTGCGAGGCAGGGAACAAGGGAAAACCAGAAAAATGAAAGTCTGTTGAGATAGGATCTAGGCAATATTTAATGAAACACAGCATTGTGATGCCACTCCAGCTTCCTATTGGGCTATCCCTGACTGAACCATAAATGTATCTTGAAAGAGAAGAGGAAAACAAAACAAAAAAACAAACCAAAAAAACCCCAAAAGGCAAAACCGAAAAAACCCCACCAAACCTGCATCGTTCAAATAAATTAGTAACTTATAAAAACTACTGCAGTATATTCTGTAACTAAACAGCTACTTTTAGGAAAGAGCATTTGCAAGATGGCAACTGCTGTTTTGCAGTGGTACAGAAACACAAGTCTTTGCTTCCAGCAGCTCAGCTGACAACTGTTAACTGTAGTGAGAGACAAAAGTGAACGAGGAACAAACATAATTTATAATGAATTTGACACTTGCATTAGCATTTGGAGGTACTTGATTAAATGACCCTTTCTGTCTATGTTTATGTTCACAAATACTGTCTTATTTTCTACCTCACAAGTTCTCTGGGACCAAGGTCTGCCTTTTCACCTATATTTTCACAACTCCTACCAGGTGGCACAAATAACTTCTAGGTGCTACTGTCTTCTAAATACACAACAGCATTGGAGAGATTACACTGTTAGTATCTTAGTAGTAATACTTTCAGAACATTTTTCTCTTTTTTAAAAAAAACAACAAAACCCACTTAAATGTAATTAGTATGCAAATAAAATTTAAAATCCTAATAATCTATAATAAAGGGTAATACTTGAAAGTATTTATCCGAGTACAAGCATAGCATACCAATACAAGATCTTTACATGGAAATTCATTAAAAGGTAAATACTTCTTAGATTTGAGATGAAACAGACACGATGAACAAGAGACATCTGGATTTCAAGTCAAGCATTATAAATAATACCCTAGGCTGAAGCAGGCATAAATACAGTTTTCATCTTGTACACAAATAAAACACTGATGGTGCATTCCATTTTTCTCAAGAAAGTCCAGTTGTGTCATTTGGGAAAGCTCTGCCCTGCATTACTTTCAGTTTCAGTTTTCCCTAGCAGGAACAGGAAGAACATCCTCTTCACTTGAGCTACTTACTGACTGTGTGAGAAGCAGAGAGGGCAAGGAAAACTCAGGCCGCAGAGTTTTCCTTGGGCAGTGGATGGTACCTGCATGTGTCAGGTGGGAGCTTCAAAGGCACCAGAGCAGGCCAGACCCTGATCCTCAGCAGCCTGGCTCCACACCTCCAACTGCCTTGACCTTTCAACCACTGCTTACAGAACTAGGCAAAACTGCCACATCCTCAAAGGAGCTTGTGAGAACATCCAGCCTGTTGTGCTGATCCGATGGCGACCGTATGTCTCTACAGCGTGACCCCAGTGACAGGGGTGCCAGACACCAAGCAAACACGGGTATCTCAAGGAAGAGGGAAGGTGGCTGCCCACCAGACTCTGTCCCCAACTCCATCTGGTACATGGCCCAAGGCAAACCCAGCAACTCTGTCACTAAAACCTCCTGTGGCTTATAATTTGGTTAGTTTTAACTGTACACTGTGCTTCCAAGAGGTTTTCTTCATCTGTGCCCCAAAACGCTCAGGCTGCTTAACACAGAGAATTTAAAAGTATCAACAAGGCAGCCTCCTAACTAACAAAAAGGCACGAGTACGATGTACTTAATACAAAATCATGACATTATACAGATTACATCATCTACATTATATAGCTATAAATTAGTGTACCAAGTAATATGCATGATTATATAATGCATGTACATTATATTATTATGTAGATACATGCAGAGCTTTTGCACATCCGAATAAAGATCACCGTTGCCCAAGGTGATGGATTCGCTTTAGCAAAACAAAGAGCCGTGGTTCAAAGCAAGATTAGTAATTATTCAAACCAAAGTTTCTTACTGCCTGGTGTTAATCATTACTAAGAGCAGTCACCTACAGAGGTGGAAACCGCAGCGGGATCCTGCGCCACAGACCAGGGGAACAGCTACACTTCCAACGACAGGAAGGAGCGCAGCCCTGCCGCGACCCCCAGCCCTGCCTGCCACAGGGCTCGTGTCCGTACCTACGGCTTCCCAGCCCTTACGGAAACGCCGGGCTATTGAACCGAGCTCAGGCAGCGCCTCCCCGTCACCCGGACACCGGAGGAGGCCGGCTCTAAACCCACCCAGCTTAGCCAGCGTTTGCAGCCGCAGACGCACCCCCCCCCACACACGCACAGCCCGAGCAAAACCGGCCCGGCCGCTCGGTGAGCAATGCCGTTGCGCCGGCAGCCCCGCCTCGGGAGGACCGGAGGGGCTGCCCGGCCACCCACCGTCACCGCGACTCCCGCCGCCGCTGACCCCGCTCAGTGCTCGCCGCCGCCCCGCACGGCCCCGGCGTCGCCGCTCCCGCCGCCAGCCGCAGGCCGGGAGGAGGAGGTGCGGCACCAGCAGTGGGCGGGGCCGCGCTCCACGGCGGCGCCGGAGGAACCGCCACCAGCGGAAGGAGGAGGGAGGGGAGCGGCAGCGGCGGCGGGGGGCGGGCAGGCGGTGCGGTGCGGTGCGGTGCGGTGCGCGAGTCGGCTCGGCACAGCAGCGGTGGCGGGGGGCTGGGAGCGTGTCCCGGCGGCTCTTTAGTTTTCGTGCTCTGTGCTCTCCACCTGTGGGATGGAAACCCAGAGGCGGTTTTTCTTTTCAGACAAAAAAAAGGGGAACTTCATTCCACAAGAGTTCTCTCTTAAAATTTCCACTGAGATAAATTATTATTCTGCTATCTTGACATCACTGTGTCAAGTTCCTTGAGATGAACTCTGCCACAGCTGCGGCCATCCATTTACTCAGAGGGGGAAACTTAAGTGTGCGTTCACCTACGTTAGCGTTTCGTTTCAGATGAAGTGTGTGTTTTTTGAAGCAACTCTCTGGTTGCCCTCCCTTCCTTATCTTCAGGTCATTGTGTAGAGTGGTCCCAGAAGACGCAGAAGAAAACAGAACAGAATTAGTTCTGTTCACACTCAAACCAGGACACACAGTTGCCAGGCTGGTGGTACCTTCCAGCTCTTCAAAGTCATCCACCTCGATGAGGGCAAATACGCCCGAAGAGCTATTCAGTATCTGTGGTTTTCAGAAAGATGGTGCACAGCACGTTGAAAATGGCACCTAGGGTGTTAGCAGCAATTTCACTGTGGAGCACTGAACATGGAAAAACGGTACCTTATTAACTGGAGCCCCAGCCTCAGTATTGTGGTAGGTTGTAAAGTGTGGGGCAGACAAAAGATGGATCATCGCAGGGTAGCACCTGGCTGTGAATTCTTTGCATTTCTGTGGGAGAACCCAAACTTCAGCGTCCCAGGCAACAGAAGAACAGAGGGCAGCAATCTGCTGTTAAAACACAGAACAGGGGTCCTGTTAACCATGAAACTCCTGGAAGAGCCAACAAGGGGACAGCAGGAGGGTGACTGACTCCCTGCAAGACCAAGATGCCGTTCACCCCATGTACAGCCGGGTGTGCTCAGAAATCTCTGGTGACTCCCCATCGTTTTCTCCTTGTAGGTGCCTGCTCAAGCGGGGTGGGTACAGCCACTCCACCTTCTGCGGGCTGACGGGGCTGGATGCAGGCAACTGCATGACTCCCAGGCAGGAGTGCCACCTGCTGAACCACCAACAACATTGCCTATAGCAAATTGGTTAGGGTTTGTAGATTTGCCCACAGCATCTGAAATAAAAGCAGCAATACCTGAGATATTTTAATTATGCGTTGTATCTAATAGCATGTTTAAATGCTTGAATCTAGCAACTGTATCTTGAACTACCCTGAAGGAGTAACACCAGCTCTAAGCCAACAACTCATTCAAAAGATAGGGTTGACAAGTTGTTCTTTTTTTTTCCCAAATTGAGGTGATAGCGTACATTTTCTAAGCGGTGATGTGCAGAATACTGGCAGGCACGTCACCTGTGGGTCTGTGCCAATGAAAGAAGGAACACACTTTCAAAGGGAAGCCCACGAATACTGCTTTTGATCTAAGGTCTACTGTGTATCCTTCCATTAAAGCAAAAACTTTCAGTGCCTCCACCTGGATCATTGCTACTGTGATTATTGACACTGGAGAGACATGAGCGTGTCTCAGGTGACTGGAAGCGTGATGCTTGCACAATGTTTCTGCTGGCTTTTGTTCAACAGAAACGATGCATCTTGGCCAGGCTACTTGTGGTGCTCAGTGATGGAAGGAGCAAATAGGTTTTCTTAAGCTTCCCAATACGTTCCGTACAACCAGCATTTTGCAGGTCTGGGAAGACCAAGGCCACAATTTGTTGCCTGCCTTTTGATGGGTATTTTAAAAAGAAGGGGGACGAAGTTCAAGCAGCCTCTGAATTTCAGACAGTGGAAGAAAAAAGCATTAAGCAGTAATGCTCTCCAAGTTGTCCAAACATACCACTTCCTATATACTAACCTATGTAACTGTATTTAGCTTGATCGGAATAACTCTCTTGGCTTTTCTTGAAATGGATTGTTCACAAAAAATGAGTTCTATTTTTAGCTTCCTGACTTTAGCATCTGCACACTACACTAAAGAGAAATTATTATTGCCCATGGGATGTAAAAAGACAAAATAAATGAAGATCATAGTAGTAAGTGTTAGTATTGCCTGTAGTTGAGAACGGGTCTTCTGTATTTAGTTGAGAATGGCTCTTCTGTATTTCTTGGTATTTTCCAATGTTTTATTTGGGTTTAAATGTAGTTATCTAGCTTAAACGAGCCTTTGGATGTCATTAAGGGAAGAGGAAAAACAGTGACTTTCTAGCATTGGTTACAGAATACTTGGAAATTTGCAAATGAGTCTATTAGGACAGACATCAGTGAGGAATGTATTGGAAATCAAAATCTGTAATTCGTAATTCCTTAAGGAAGCAAGCCCTCTATTCACCTTTACATATGTCTAGGCTGTATCTTTGTAGTCTCTTTTTCCTTAGATGTCTGCATCTGTGCAGTTGTGCTGACCTATCTCTTCTTCTGGTTTTATATTGTAGTTAGAGCAATGGGGCGGTTGCCAAATACAAACTCCTGAACTCAGAGACGTGCATTTACTAGCAATCTACCATGCTGTGACTTATCAAAATGAAGAAAGGGTGACCAATACCATCCCAAACTTCGGGTGAATCAGATAGAATGGATGGTATCATAAAGAATAATTAAAACTGCTGCTCAGTGACAGCCAGTGATGCTCCTGCAACAACTGCAGAATGGCTGTGACAACCAGGTGAGATGCTGTTTCTCCTTTGGATGTCCAGCTTTATTGGCTTAGCAGGATTGATGGCTTAGTGCAACAACTCGAGTATTGAGTTCAAAGGTGCAGCGTATCAGGTGATTGCTTCCTTTGTCCTGGTGAAATATGTCTCTTTTCTAGTTTTGCTTTTTGATAGGTGTGTGTTTATTCCTATGAACTGAAATTAACTGCAAACCCAAACTGCAACGCTCCTCCTGTAATCCAAAACTAGCTACTTAATAAAAATATTATTTCTTACTTAGGCAGAGAGGCTTCGTTTACATAACTACTATTTCACCAACAGAGGCTTTCCCGAAATATGAAGAGTTAATGCTTATCTGCAGAGTTTTATGGTTTCAGGTCAAACATTTCAAACGATGGTAAACAATCCACTGAGCACCAGGCCCTGAATTACAGTGCAGTGATCTGTGGGGCCTGGCAGAATCACTAGACACCACCTGGTTAATTTTAACAGCTCCTTTACCGTGGAGATGTAAAACCAGCGTGCAACTGCACGTGCAGAACTGGTTCAGTACCTGGAAAAGCTCTGGAGAAGATCGTGGTGCATGCTCCTGAAAGGCATTTAAAGAACAATGCAGTCATCAGGTAGAGTCAATAGGGGTTCACAAAGGGCCAGTCCTGTTTCACTAATTAGACAGCCTCCTAGCACACAGTCACCACCTAGAGAGTGAAGGGATGGTGGCAGATGTAGTTTTTCTGGGCTTTAGTGAGGCTTTTGGTACTGTCCCTCACAGCATGCTCCTCAAAAAGTTGTCCAGTTGTCAGGGGAGCAAGATGAAGAACTGCCTGACGGACAGTTTTCTGCTGTGTTTGTCCACTTTAGCTGGATTTACACAGCATGGCAAAAGACCACATCTCTGACACTAGTGAGGCTCAC
Source organism: Todiramphus chloris collaris (assembly GCA_025345505.1). NCBI lineage: Eukaryota > Metazoa > Chordata > Aves > Coraciiformes > Alcedinidae > Todiramphus > Todiramphus chloris. The sequence continues at coordinate 3,907,923 of JANVCC010000019.1, read as the reverse complement.
AGATCAAGGCCTCAGTCTGAAGCAGGACATGATCCTGAACTAAATGGTTGCAAATCTTTTTGCTGTGAACAATACCTGTTCATGTCCCCAAGGATTTTTTTCCCTTGTACTCCTTTTTAGAAATGCCTGAGCTGTTTCCCTTGGGAAAACCCAACAAAATGCAACAGCCTGAGAAGAGCGATACCCGTTCAGAGCGAAGGTCCATCTGGCCCATGCTCTGCCTCCAAAGTGGCCAGCCTCAAGTGTCTAAAGGAGCGCACGTGAGCAGCGCAGGTCTACTTCTGTCAGAGCCCTGGGGGTGCTCGTGGCCTCAATGCCTGGGAGCAGCCTCCCCTGGGACCTCCGCTCACCCTGTCTCCTGCCAAGGCCCCAGGGGACAGGTCTCAGCTTGGCCCAAGGCCTTCAGTCCCTGCCTGAGCCATGTGGGAGCTGTGCCCATCTCTGACCCCGTCTGCTGCTTGGGCCTGGGACCTGGGACCTGCACTGCACATGGACCCCTCCGACCCAGCTCGCAGCTTGTCACGCAGAACTATGTGCATAACCTGGCATCACTGTTCCGTTCTATTCCCCTGCAATTTCCTGCACTCCTGACCAGTTGAGTAGTGGTGAGAGTGTTATTGCCCTGAAAATGCTGGGGCTTTTTCAGCTCCAAAACCACTTTCAAGAACACAAATCAGAAAGACTGCAAGTGGAAACTGTACTTCATTGCATCGCATTTATTTCAGTAGATTGTTATATTTGATTTTCTATTTCACTGCATTTTATATTTTATTTTCTATTTTGTTTCATCTTATTTTCTGTTGGTTTATGTTGTTTTATTTTAATTTCTATTTGAGAAGACAAGAGAAAGAGATGCTGAGAGAGAAACACTGACAGAGACATCGATGAGAGAGACAACAGGGAGATGACAACAGAGACAATGAAGACATGAGAAGAAGAGGAGAGAGATGGCACTGAGAGACAGACTCCACAAGAGAGAGACAGACGCTGCAAGGAAGGGAGGAACCATGCGAGGGAGGGACAAGGACATGGCATGAGGGAGGGAGGGAGGGAGGGAGGGAGGGAGGGAGGGAGGGAGGGAGGGACGCCGTGAGGGAAGGAAGAATGACGCGAGAGAGGGAGAAATGATTGGAGGGAGGGAGGGAGGGAGGGAGGGACGACATGAGGGAAGGAGAGGAGACGCAAGGGAGGGAGGAATGACACAAGGAAGATGCGGAACAACACTAGAGAGGGAGGAACGAAGAGAAGAATGACACGAGGAAGAGAAGAATGATGCGAGGGAAGATGGGAAGGCGGGAGGGATGACGCAAGGGAGAGAGGTACGACACGAGGGAGGAAGGAATGACGCAAGGGAGGAAGGAATGACGCAAGGGAGGAAGGAATGACGCAAGGGAGGAAGGGAGGCCGCAAGGGAGGGAAGAACGACGTCAAGGAGGGAGAGACGCCATGAGGGAGGGAGAGGCGATGCAAGGGAAGGAGAGGCGACGCGAGGGAAGGAGGAATGACGTGAGGAAGAGAACAACACGAGGAAGAGAAGAACAA
>JANVCC010000019.1:3769578-3906281 GCA_025345505.1 Todiramphus chloris collaris | reverse complement strand
GATGCGAGGGAAGGAGAGGAGATGCAAGGGAGGGCGGAACGACACGAGGAAGATGCAGAACAATGTGAGGAAGACAGGAATTATGCAAGGAAGAGAGGAACGACGTGAGGGAGGATGGGAAGGCTGGAGGGATGATGCAAGGGAGAGAGGCACAACACGAAGGAGGAAGAGACGCCGCGAGGGAGGGAGAGACGCCGCGAGGGAGGGAGAGACGCTGCGGGAGAGGGAGGGAGGAATGACATGAGGGAGGGCGGGAGGGATGCCATGAGGGAGGGAGAGACGATGAGAGGGAAGGAGGAACAACACAATGGAGGGAGGAACGACGCGAGGAAGATGCAGAATGACGCGAGGAAGAGTGGAACGATGTGAGTAAGAGAGGAATGACTCGAAGAGAGAAACTACGCGAAGAAGAGAAGAATGACTTGAGGAAGAGAAGAATGATGCAAGGGAGGATGGGAAGGCTTGAAGGGTGACTCAAGGGAGAGAGATATGATGCAAGGGAGGAAGGAACGACGTGAGGGAGGAAGGAATGACATGAGGGAGGGAGGGAGGAACACCGTGAGAGTGGGAGGGAGGGACGCCACAAGGGACGGAGGGACACCACGATGGAGGGAGAGACGATGCGAGGGAAGGACAGGGGACACAAGGGAGGGAGGAAAGATGCGAGGAAGAGAAGAGTGATGCAAGGGAGGATGGGAAGGAGGGAGGGATGACGCAAGGGAGGGAGGTACAGTGCAAGGGAGGAAGGTATGATACGAGGGAGGAAGGAACGATGCGAGGGAGGGAGGCCTCAAGGGAGGGAAGAACGATGCGAGGGAGGGAGGGAGGGATGATGCGAGGGGAGGGAGGGATGACGCGAGGGAGGGAGGCACAGTGTGAGGGAGGGAGGCACGACGCGAGGGAGGGAGGGAGGCATGGCGCGAGGGAGGGAGGGAGGGAGGGAGGGAGGGAGGGAGGGAGGGACGCCATGAGGGAGGGAGGGATGCCGTGAGGGAGGGAGAGACAACGCGAGGGAAGGAGAGGCGACACAAGGGAGGGAGGAATGACACGAGGAAGATGCGGAACGATGCGAGGAAGAGTGGAACGACACGATGAAGAGAGGAAGATGAGGGGAGAGCAGTTGCTGTGGTATTTCTTGACTTCAGCAAGGCTTTTGATACTGTCTCCCACAGTATCTTCACAGCCAAGCTGAAGAAAGGTGGATTGGGTGATTGTGCAGTGAGGTGGATTGGGACCTGGCTGAAGGACAGAGCCCAGAGAGGTGTGGACACGAGGGAAGGAGGGACGACGCGAGGGAGGGAGAGACGACGCGAGGGAGAGTGGGAGGGAGATGGGAACAATGTGAGGGAAAGAGGGATGACGCAAGGGAAGGACACACGCCACGAGGGAAGGATACAATGCACGGGAAGAGATGCTGCATGGGAGGCAGGGATGGAGGGAGGGACGACAAAAGGGAGAGGGGTATGACATGAGGGAGAGAGCAACAACGGGAGGGAAGGAGGGACGATGCGAGGGAGGGACAACGGGAGGGCGGGACGACGGGAGGGCCGACGGGAGGGAGGGAGAGACGACGTGAGGAAGAGAGGAACGGGGTGAGAGAAGGATGATTAACATGAGGGAGGGACAACGTGAGGGAGGGAGGGAGGGAGGGACGCTTCTAAAGAGGGAGGAACGATGGGAGGGAGGGATGACACGCTGGGAGGACACCACGAGGGAAGGAGGAATGACGCAAGGGACAGATTAACGACATGAGGGTGGGAGGAGACGACAAGACACAATAAAAGAGATGAAAAAGAAGAGAACATAGAAGACTATAAAGAAGGTGACAAAGGAAAAGAATACCAAGACCAAGAAAGCCAAAAAGACGAGAGGAGGTGTGTGGTACTGTGGAGTGTTGTCAAAAAGGATACCAGCTATCAATGCAATCATACTTTTGCCTTCTAAACATTCCTCCACTGAGCTTCTTGGCCATGAAGGCATGAAAAGCGCTCTCGTTCCTTTTTAACACTGGGCAGGAGCCCTGGGGCCATGGAGCCAAGCGAGGTCAGAGCTCCCTACGGCTACACACTTGCCATGGGGAAGAGCCAGAGGGAGCTGTGGCATCAGAGAATGGTGCCTCAGCGGTGCAGTTGCCGTAGCAAAGGCCTGGCCAAAAGGGCCCAGAGCAGCCCTGGCAAGGGGCCGTGCCCAGTGCTAGAGAGGAGCGGCAGCAGCCCCCGGGGCCACCCGGAGTCCCAGCGCCGGGAGCCTGGAAAGATCCCTCCCCCCGGCTACGGGGCAGGAGGGCGCCTCCGTGGAGCACGAGCAGCCGGCACCCGGGCACAGCGGCCCAAAGGAGCCCTGCCCGGGGCCGTGCTCGGTGCTGCAGAGGCGGGCAAAAAACCCCCGGGCCGCTCGGCAGCCCCCGCGGGGGAAAAAAAGCCCGCCCCCCCCAGCTGCAGGGCACGAGAGGCCAGCGCTGCGGCGCGGGAGCAGCGGGCGGGAACCCGGCCGGAACGGACGAGGGGAGCCCTGACAAGGGGCCGCGCTCCATGCTGCAGAGGAAGGCGAAAAACCCCCGGGGACCGGCGCCAATGCGCCCCGGGGGAAAATTCCTTCCTGACCCCGTGCTGGCGATCGGCTGCTCCCTGAGCATGGCAGCGAGACCCGGCCCCTCGTCCCCCCCGCTGCTCGCGCCGCCCCGGAGGCACCGGCACTGCCCATCCTCTTTCCTCCTTCAACATGGAGCCATCTCAGGGGCTTCTGAGAGTGCTAAAAATGTCCCTGGCCTGATCTGGGGGCAAGAATCCTTCCCAGGCCTGGTGAGACACCAGGGGGAACTCCAAAGCCCTGGGCGAGAGCGCTGGGTCATCTGTGCCTTGCATTTCTTAGGGGTGCTGCCGCTGTCTCTGCAGAGGATGAGGACGGCCATCTCTGCAGAGCTCCTCCAGTGCCAGAAGCATGTTCCCCTTGTCTTGCCCCTGCTAGCCAACTGATAAAGACTGAGAACCTCAGGCATCTCCAGGGCTCGGTGGTTCTTCTCATCTCCCGAGGAGCTTGCTCCTCTGTTCCCCACAGGCTGAAGCACGATCTCCATCCATCAGATGAGCTACAAACATGGCCCCACAGGGAGACGGAATTGCAGTGGAGAACCTCCAGCAGCCTCCTCCAGCCTCACAGAATTGTCAGAGGTGGAAGGTACCTCTAGAGATCCCTCAGCCTTCAAGTAATTCCACCAGCTCCTCAACAATTTGCTCTCAAATGTCTTGGGGCTGCCCCCAGGCCTGCTGTCTCCTGGTATCAGGGCCAGGCAGGCTGGCAGGGGACAGGCTGCTCTCTTTTCCCCTGCCCCGGGCACTGGGACTGCTGCGTTGCCAGGCGCTGGCATTGTGACATTCGGCCTAGAGAAAAGGAGTGGAAGGATCTTATGAAGAGTGGCTCCAGCAAAGTGGTTAAGTCTCCATCAGGTATTTAAAGGACATGTAGAAGAGACACTCAGGGACATCGGTTTGTGGCAGACTTTGCAGTGTTAGGTTAACCATTGAACACTGTGATCTTAAGAGTGTTTTTCAACCTAAATGATCCTGATCCTAAGTTTCTTTAACCTGCCTTTTCTTTATAAAGGCAGAACTTCCCAATTGTTGACCCTGCTTACAAAAAGTCAGGCAACAAGGCCCAGTCTTTTCAACAAAGGTTCTGAAACAAAATACACACAGATTTCAAATGGGAACTTGTGCAGAGCAGTGCACCTGAATAAGAAAACCATTTCTGGGAAGGAGGAATCGGACATTTTAGGATTCTATGACATAGAGGCCAATGATGCCTCTGGTGGTCTAGCAAATCTGAAGGATTTGTACATTCAAACAAGGAAATAAACCAAACCCAACCTTGCCATCCAATACCATACCCAGAAGGGCTACCTTTTCACCAGACCAAAAATCATTTTGCAGGCGCTGCAATGATTGGAAGTTCTGGACCATTTACTGAAAAACATTATGTAGTAAGCAAATCCACCACGAAAGGTTATTGCATTCTCAAACACCATGCCATCAATGTCAGCATCTTTAGACGTAAGAATAGGAGCACCCGTCTGGAGGTAACATCTGGAGCCCTGGGAATCATACACAATTCCCTCACCATGTTAATAAATTCCACAGCACTTACAAGGAAGAAAATCATGGCCCCTGCTTGTATGGAGGTCAATCAATTGCAGGTTTTTTTCTATGGAAGAAGTGCTTCAATTTTCCTTACTTATTTCTTTTCAGTCTAAAACTATCCATCATTTATTTGAAATGAGGTTTCAAAAAGATCTGATATTACTCAAGCTGATGGACCAGATTGTCCCAACAGGAAGGAGCAAGAGCAAAGCTCGAAGCTTCTGCAGCTCTTTCCAGGTCCTACTAACATGAAGGTACCACCAAACACTTATACCTCAGCTGCTGCACACCATCTTAAGTCTTGTCACAACTAAAGGCCAGCAGAACAGCAAAACACAATCAGGCAGAAACTATACAGCTGAGACAGATAAACCCCACAACAGCTAGTCAGTGTATTTCTCTGCAAAACAAAGCATGACTTGGGCTAGTGGAGATACAGCTTCATAAACCTACAGGGAAAAACTTGTCTCTGAACCTGCAGCTTTTTTCTTCAGGTACCACACAGCTGTATTTCCATGGTATTGCACTTCAGCTTGTAAGGGGCACCAAGACTCTTCATTTTTGGGAAGGCACCTAGGAACAAACGGAGGGGCATGTAGTTTGGCTGATAGTCCAAGTTCAGAGGCCTCTGACAGCAGAGTAGACGTGTCTTAACAGAAGCAGCTAAATTCAAGAGTTGAGTAAGAGGTGAATTGAGAAGAAATTCCAAACAGAAAGAGGACACCAGCAGTAAGAAAAACACCAAGGATGCTGGAGAAAGCTCTTACAACAGGAAAGGAGGACAATCTTCTAGAATGCAACTTGCCTAATTCTGGCAAGTAAATACGTAAAATAATAATTTGCAGTTAAAGGAAAAATGTACTTCTAATTACAGTTGAAATTATGGCAATGGGTGGAGTCCTAAACCTACTCTAATCTATTAATAAACCATCAAGCAGTTTTAAAAAGAACGGGACCATACATCCAGTACCATGAAGGACGTAGAATCCACATGTGCTGAACTGGTAAAATTCACTTGCACTGCTGATAAAAATTCTTAGTACCTGCAGAAAAAGCATTTAACAGCAACAGCTCTGTAATTAATTTGCAACTAGTTCAATACTAATGAACAAGTTAAGTTTTATTCTTTCTTAGCAAAGGAATAAGAACCAGGGCTGTGAGATGATAATGCCATAACTGATCCTGATTTTAATTTTGCCTAATATACAACTACCTGGTTACTTTTAACTCAACAGTATTTTCTTCAGCCAGGATGAGGAGTGGAGGAAGCACAGCTGGGGCTTTTTTGGTTTGTTTTTTCTCTCATGATAGAAGCATCAACACAAAGTGATCATGAAACGAGAGCCCAAAACCCTTTTTTTTTTTTTTTTTTTTTTGTTTGGTTTGTTGCACATTCTGCAACAGTTTACACAGACTCTAACTTTAGTGTTGCATTTCATTACTATCAAAATGCAGTTTGGGGGGGGGGGGGGGGGGGGGGAGTCAAATACCAGTCACCATTTCTACCATTGTAATGTAAAATTTTAGAAATCCAAGTAATTGTCTGACAAGCACTACAGTTGCAAGTACAGTGCATTTTTAAGGACAGTCAGAAGGAAGAACCAGATACAATGTAAAAGCTGTCTCTAGTTGCAAATCTGTATTTTAAGGGTTACAAATTGAGAAGAATCAACCTTTCAGCAAAAATCTCTACGTCTACCACTTGTGGTAACTGATAATTTACATCTACTGTTCCACCTGTGTCTCTTCGAAACAGCAACTTCATATAAACTTGATATCCATGCTTGAGAAGGTACAGAAAGTACAAAGTTTCAGACAATAAAATGCAGACTGTAGAGTTAATGGTTTTAAGACTCCCTAGAAAGCACTCCATACTGAAGAAGTAGGCAGGAGAACACCAGCTGCTTTGGAATTCTTCTTTAACCTGTGTATTTCTGAAGCTACTGGGTGGGAAAAAAAAACAAAAAAAAAAAAAAGAAAAAACAAAAAAAGAAAAAAACAACGATTTCAGAATCCTATATACGAGGTGTATAAATATTCCTATTATAGGCTCCAAAGAATTAAGTCATGAATTCTGTAGAAGACTTAACATATGACAAAGCTGGGGTAATTTTTCTAAGGAACAGGCAAGAGACACTAGCTAAGCTCTGAAATCACTATTACCTCGTGTGAGGGAACCCCCACACTAACAGGGATATCTGATCTTTCCTGGAACCACAGACAGCATGTGAATTCTGCCCAAACCTAGGAATTAAAAAATCATGACATGACAAAGCAGTTCCACATAAAAGGTAATTTAGTATCAGTTTAGCCTCCACAGTATTGAACTGTAATTTAAATAGTTTACAGTGACAAGTTCTGATTCACAATGTAAATGGCTTTTGAAACTATGTGAGGACAAAGAGTTGTAGTAATGATTTGTGAAACAGTATCAAAAGAACATCAAGCACAGACTAAACGCCTTGATTCGCTTCTGAGCTCACCATATAAGGTTTTCCAGGAATACCTGTCTTTTTTTGACCTGAGAAAACAGAGCTGGGCAAGCTTAACTGCCTCACCTAGGCCACTGGTGATAGCATCCTACAGGGTTATTTTTTTCAGTCAACAATCTAAATTAAGGGGAATTCCAAAACAAGCTTGGCCATTGACATATTGAGAGGCGCAGCTCAGGGCAAACTATACCAGAGTAGTCAAAACACAAAGAAATGAAGCTGTGTAGATGAAAGCAAGTGAAGAGAGGAATGGCAACCTGAGGAAGGAAAAAAACCCAAAAAACCAAAAAAATGAAAAAAGGTAACTCTCCTCCTTTTCCCCACCCCTTATTTCTGCCCTTCTGAAGGCATTCTCCGATCAGCTGATTATAGGACTCACTTTAAAATTCAATCTGAAATAACAGCAAAGTCTTTTGTTTAAAGTATATGACTTAAGTATCTTCATGAAAATATGCCACTTCAAAGGCAGAGCTAAGCAAGTGTTCTTCAGGACATCGCCTAAAGAGTAATTCCATCTGAACCACCTCTCATTATGTTACAGCCTTGTATTTAAACTTGAAATTAAAGCAAAGGCTGATACTGTCAACACACATCAAATATTTTCTAGTATACTTGCTGTCACCAGCAGCCATACCTAGGCAGTATGCTTGATGTCTGTGGCTTGAAAAAGGACCAAAGCACATGAATTTCACAGGCCTGGCTAATAGAAAAAAGCTATGCCTCAGGCATTGTTCACCAAAAAAATACAATGAATCAAAGCCCGGTATTTGTCTGGGACTATGATTACAAAGTAGCAATGGGGTAGTATTAATTGATCAATCTTACACCCCCCTCCCCAAATTACAGTTAAATATATTACTAATTGAGAGCTTAATATATCAATAGTTCAGAAAGATCATACCACTTCCAAAGAGTCACAGCCTAGCAGTATAAAGGAAGTATATAAAACTATTTTATTGACCACTGTTCACCAGTATTTACAATAAAGTAAACAATATACAGTTTGATAACATTCAAATTACTACAAAGTTAGTTTCCACCTGGTCTTCTTGAGACCAAGTGATCCCAAATACTAAAAAGAATGACTCTACAGCTTTCAAGGGCTAGGTGTGGGTAAAGAAGATACATGCACATCAATAGGATAGAAGACTACAAAACATCTGTGAGTTTGTTTAGACATTCATTATGATTCTCTCATAACTATGGAAGATTATGAATGTTTTATAAAAGCTTTTTCCTAATATGGAGGAAGAAGTAGTAGTATCAAATGCTCTCTTGTGATAAATGAAACAAGTTGCAGAAAGCTTTTATTTACTTGCTGTTGATGCAAAACACACTACTTCAAAAAAATATCAAATTTGATTCTTGTTAGAATGTATGCTTCTCACATCGCTAATAAATCAAATTTCAGGTTTTAATATTCATATATATAAAAAAGCAATGCAAACAATTATTGTGCTTCATCTTCTGGGCAAGAATGCCAAGTTAGTCGCTCCTCATAAAAGGCGATTACGATCTGAGGACACTTGACGTTAGCTTCTTTGGCCAGCACCAGATCTGCCTCATCAGAGTCTTTCCTGATTTACAAGAGAGTGGGATTTAAGAAAATGAACAATCATTAATTCAGTAAATGCAGCAGTTCTTGATAGGTCATAAGTTCTGAAAAGCACATCAGCGAGAAATCAGGTTTCAGTATACCTTTCACTACAGCTACCAAGAATTTCCATGCTAACAGCAAGGTTTCGTAGCTGCATCTTCCTTCCCATTTCTTTTCCCGTTTGAAAGTAAAATGCTATTCAAAGGGAACCATTTATACTGTTATCTATTGCGGGATGTAATGAAAGCAGTACGACTTCGCTAATTTTGTCTTTTAAAGCATAATCAAAACTTCAAAGTGAGATTTTAAAAAAAAAATAGCGGCAGTCTTAAGAGATGGTACTTGCATATAAATTCTACCTACTGTTATGCAAGTAACTTGTCATATTTCAAACTCCTATTCTTGATGCTGTCTTGGCATCATAAAACACACCAGTCTGACATGCTTCAGAGCCCACTTTAAAGTGGACGCTGCCTTTACAAGACAGTTTTATGAGTGCATATTCATAGCTATGTTTGTTGCCTACAGTTAGTTATGAAAAACTAATCAACTGCAACCGAACTTAAGCAGAAAAACTTTTTTGTATGTTTCCTTTGTGTCTGATTTTGCCAATTATTACTACAGAAACTCAAACAGTCATGATCTATATTTTGCAAACTCTTCTAAATTTCACATAAAATTTACAGCAAATTTGAAAAGGCAGAAGCAAGACAGAATTTTCCAAAGCATTAATCTTCATCAGTCCAGTCACATCACATGAAAAATCATTCCTCTGGAGACCACTGTTTGACTCCCTCCAAAAAATCATGCCCTTCTCAAAGGCAGCAGAAAGCTGCCCAGCAGCTGGATTCTGCTTAAACATATAAAGCTGGATTTCTGCCTGCCACTCCCTCAGCAAGAACACTACCAAGGTCCAGCTTTTCCACATAAATGCAATTATTTTTCCAAATTTTATCAGAATTTAACTTTCCAATTTCTACTGTAAAACTGAACCAATAGAAACTAAAGCTAGTTTGGCTTTTGAAGGAAAAGGGAAAGAGTACTAACTGATTACAGAAGCCTTGTGTTTTCTAATACAAAGTTAATAAGCAGACTACCAGCTTCTCTGTCTTATTACTGAAATGCAGCTGTCTCATTAGCCTAAGTGCAACTGTCTGCCCTCCATTACTATGGACAAGAACCGCCGAGGTAAGACTTACCATTTCATGAGGAACATAAGCTCTCCACTGCTATCCGTAGCCCCAATTATCCGCTCAGGATCAAGGCCCCTTGCAAATCCTCTTGGTTTATCAACCTATTGAAGTGGTAAGATTGTTACCTAGTTTAAGATACCATTCTCTTTTGGCATCAGAGCTACATGCATGCATTCTTGTGTGCGTGTGTGTGTATATACACACACGCAAACACACGTAGATACAAAAAAAAAAAGTGTAGCCTTACACATTTATAAAAGCTATAATTACATATAGTTGTCTGAAAATGACATTGATTGTAATGTTTTTTCATGACTGATCTTCAGGTCAAGCCATAGAGACGTAGAGTAACAATGAAGGAATTTTACATCAATGTTTCTAGGATTTATTTCTGAAAACTCAAAAAATGAAACAAATTACATGAAAGCCCTTATAGTAGATAAACAGACAAGCATGGCCAGTAAAACTAACAGAAGAGGGAAAGCAAAAATGCATGCCTGGAAGCAGGAAAAACACATCCTTTTCAACAATGGAACAGGCTTGGGTTGGCTTAAGCCAAGTGTGAAACTACACCCTTGAGGAACACCTCAACTCTTCTTGGCTCACTGAGACCACACCGGTGGTCAGGAATACCGCAACTTTTTCTCTACATGGGTTCCTCTACGTTCATAATATCCTTTCTGAGACAGTGGCCGCGACTGGACCAGGTGAAGATGCACAATTGACTTCACACAGAAACTAAAATATTCTCTGTATTATTCATGAACTGTTCTTTCTGATGCCTTCCAACTTCTTTTGATAGGAACCACACATCCAACAGCTGTCTTCAGTAAACCACTGCCAGGCCAAATGGTTACTACTCTGAAGTTTACAGAGAAACTGGAACTACTGAGCACATTATTATACGTTTATTATTTTGTACTTATCAACACTAAATTTGTCATGTTTGCTCATTTAAGTTGTAGGGGAAACCCAGACTTTTAAGAAAAGGTAAGCTTCCTTCAGTCACCCTTTCTCCTCCCTCTCCACCATCATGTCTGGTCTTAATCTGTAACTGACTGGTCCTCACATTTTGTCATCTTGCCACCCACCTATTTAAAATCATACACTAAACATCTTTGTTCCATTCATAAGCCTTTTGCTCTAACACAGTGATCAATTAAAATAATTAATAAACAGCTCTGAGGCAGTCTTACTTTCACTTATTTAGTATCATGGGATAATACAAGAACTTTTACTCATCAAATCAATTAATTATCTTTTACCCACTATTTGGGTAGTCTCATTAATCACCATGAATGATTAACCTTTTCAACTACAGTTCCAGATGCTGTGCAATTTTTACAGTTTAAAAGCCATGTTTGGTCTCATTCTCAAAGTCACAACAGGATTTTTTGGAAGGATGGAAATGAAGATGTAGGAAAGACATACAGGAAAAACAAAGCTTACCACATGAACATATACTTACAGAATCACGCTTTTTCTTTGATTTACTATCATCAGATTCACTATCTGACAAAGATTTTCTTTTGGCACCATCTGTTTTTTCTTTACCAGCTTTCTGAGAGTTCAGAAAAGCTTCGATTAGCTCTGGACAATCTAAGTTTTCTTCAGGTTCCCATGTGTTGTCAGCACTGAAACATACAAACATTAATGTAAAACTAGGAAAAGAAGAAAAATGTAAAACTAGCCATTTTTTTCTCCATTATGTAAGGCAGGTTTCTTAAACCTAAGGATGCTTATCTTGCCATCTTTAGTAACCTTCATGTACTGCATTTGATGACTGAAAGAAATATGCTTTTCTGTTGTTGAAAAACAACAATCTCTTAAACTGGAGATAAAGAATAAGCAGCTCTGTTAACTCTTATGATCTAGGTGGCATCATAGGGGTTAAAACAAGCAATTCCCACTTTACCAAAACCTACCTGTAACCATTTAAACTGACTCCCTTCCCTGCTTCCTCTAAATACTGTCCATGCAGACAAGCTATATGGTAAGAGCACCTAAAACTTATGGAAAACAGAATGTACACAGCACCACTATAAACAACAGAAGTATATACATATAAGCCTCTATATAAGATGACTACTCTCAAAAGCTCTCTCTGAGCACTGAGCTCAACTAATCATAGACTATCTTCCTCCTTCAAGTGACCACAGGAGGAACAAAGGTTTCATATTTTCTCTAATTTGAGAGCAGTTCATCAAAGTAAATAAGCAAACTACTGTATTCAAATTCAAATTGCTTCAGAGGTGCCTACAGTTTAAATACATGCAAAATTTGTTACTCAGAAGTAACATTCATTTCACCATATATGAAGTAACTGTCAGTATAGCTTACCTGGCACAAGCTGAATTGAACAGTGGTAAAAGAATGATGACTAAAAAATTAGCAGAAGTGTTGGAACAATTTATGTAGTTCCAACATTAAGCTATATATCTTCTATTTTATTTCCATACTTGACTGCCCCACTTGAATATGCATTTACAGATGTCCTTCCCTTGAGTTTCTTTAAAAGGTATCCCCATCATGCAATCCCCTCTCTGCATTTATTTCCAATAAATGGCTGATATTTAGCACTCTATCAGAGAGATGGAAAAACAAAACAAAAAAAAAAGAAAAGAATAAGTATTGCCTTACTCTGTAAATCCTTTCCACTTCAAGTAATATTCCACCTTTCCATTTACAACACGTCTGTCCAGGACTTTCTCCACAACAAATTCTTCAGGCTCTGCCTCTTCCACTTTTTTACCTTTGCCATTCTGTTTCTTTCCCATTTTGTGCTACAAAAGAAATTCAGAATGACATTATTCATTCTTTTGTTTTACACAGTTACTTCACTGGCCAAATCCAACTTTGCTCAGTAAACAGCAAAGAATCATTTACTTATCCACACTAAAGCCAGAAGCTGACTCCTTTAATGTTAGGGCATGTGGTCAGGTAACCTGAACAAGTCATGTTAATGTTTTGGGTTTTTTCAGTTGCTTAATGAGATACCCAACACCAGTTTTTAAAAAGGTGAAATATTTTTGTCCATATACTCAGTGCCTCTACTCTCCTTATAAATTTAATTATTGGTGCTACATGCTTAAGAGTTTATGAAGCTTCTAAAAATTAACTCTATGCCTGTAAAAAGGCAGAGGGCAAGAAATAGCATAAGGCAGAAGAAAAGAAAAGTAATAAGGGAACTGTGAATATGTATAAAATAGAAAAAGGATGGTACTCAATAAAAGGTGTTTACTACCTTTTCCAAAAACAATGGGAGAAGTTGATGGGAGCAAAGTTTACGATGTTTTGCTACAATAAGCAAAATGGTCAACAATAACCTGTAACTACTGAACAGGATGCATGCTAGGAGCATTCCATTACTGCAGTCCCTTCTCATTCTTAGCCACGCACCGATGTAACTTGCATTCAAACACATGTCACAAAGGTGCAAAAATTTAAGACAGCTACACTTAAGTACAGCACTTAACACGTAAATTAAATTTTGCTAACTTAAAAAACTTTATAAGTGTTTTAAGTTTACATTTTAAACTTCAAATAATACTGTAAGTTCTTACAATAAATATTACATCCACATCATCCTCAAGGCATTCCCAGTTTAATAAGGCACAATTAAATAGTAATAGAAGGACACATTTCAGAATTTCCTCATTTGTAATATTAAAAAGGTTGGAACAAGACTATCATGTTGTTGTATCACATTTCTGGAGCGCTAGCAGACCAAAAGCACTTTCCTTGCCATTTTGGACTGCACCTTTTAAGGGAACTGTTCATATGGCAGCAATGAACTAATGGGAGCAGTATTAAACTCCTAAAACTTACAGCCATACAACACCCTAAATCAATGCAGACAGAACTTATTCCTCACTAATGTGCTTCCTATACAACAGGAGAAAAAAAAAAAAGATAAAAAAAGAAGATAAAATCACAGACCACCTCTATTTGCTTGCAGGCCTTTCTCAAGTCCTCTCTGAAATTAACGTGGGCAAGCTTGAGAATACTGCAGAGCAATTTCAAAACTGTCAAATTTTTAACTTTGTAGAATTTTGTCTTGATGTGAAAGGTAAAAAAAAAAAAAAGTGTCTCAGACACAAGAAAAACTGTCTTATTTTTGTAAGATGAAGATTTGCAGCTGATTCTTTCTTTCCAAAGCCCTGTCTTTGTACCCCATATTTTTTGTTAATTTTTCCCTCCCTCATTACTATAGTTTGCAACCCATACATTGAGGGTGCAAAGAATAAAGAGAATTCAAAGTTTCCAGTTTCTCTGTCAAACAGCAAGTTTCTGTGTATGATTATATCTCATGTGACACTTGTTTTCATTTGGAAGCATGAAAGACAAATTATCTAAAGCAAAGCATGTATTTCCAATTAGATTTTAACTGCCTGAATATCCAGGTGTATTTTGACCACAGAATTCATGTCTGAAAACTGTCAACTTAAGCACACTGGCTTTTTTTGCCTCCACAGGAAGAAGAACATAAGACTGGAACTGAAAGAAAATAAAAACATAAAGATGTCCAATGCTTCTATGAAGGCAGCTTCTTTCAAGAAATGGAAGTGTGAAAAAGAGAAATGCAGAAAATAAACAAACAAATAAAGAAGCAGAGGTAAAAGGGGAACAAAAAAAATAAAAAGACACAGACTCACTATACCATAGTAATAACATTATAATTACTGGTGACGAGGCAAGCAGGCTACAAGTGGGGAACATCTCCATCTGTGTTCTCCGTTGGACTAAAATTCTTTGAGTCAATGGAAGACTTTTCTGGCACTCTTTTCGGCTTCACTAATTCTTGTCACTTAAAGATAAATATTTTGGATTTCTGTATCAAAGCAAATTTTTTTTTACTTTTTGGTTTTGGTTTTTTACTTTCTAATACTTAAGTATCTATATAATCTTCCAGAGAAGAAAAAGAATGTCATGAGGCTCTGTATTTTTTTTCTTGAAGTGCAGTAAAAAATAGCAAAATCAAAAGTATGATGCTTTTTGTTTTAAATATTAGGGAATTAATTAGGTCTTGTGTGAATCAGCACTGCTTTCCAAACTCTTGAGCCTTTCCAACCTATTAAAATAATACTTGATTGCAGAACCTGCAGAAATACTGAACATTTGTTAAAAACCTGTACATTCTGAGATTACACAAGCCAACGTAAACCTTGGCCCACAAATGAACGTGGTGCCTGAAGGAAGATAAAGGGTACTAAACATCTACTAGACACACGAAATTCCCTTCTCTAAGGCTTTATATTAATGTCCTGGTTTGAGGGGTATAGCAGGCTGCCCTGACCCTAAGCCTTGACAACTGTAAGCCGCAACTTGGCCACCTGACCACTGAATGCTCATCTATGGCTCATTTCCCTTTCTGCATTCAGAAGTCACATATGACAGATGCAGATTTGGGTACAAACATGCTTTCTCTAAGGGACAAGATTAAAACGCTGATGTGACACTGTGGTGAAGGGTTTTAACATACAAGAGGTAACAAAATCAGAATTACAGTTCCATAACTACACTATCCTTTAATACATTTAGGTTTTGCATGCAAATACATAACGAAGCAGAATTAGTTACGGTTCCCATGGGAACCATAACTGATTTTCCTGACCTGTGCAGCAAAATTCTCAACAACATCAAAAGATTAAAAATACTGCATTCACAGCTTCTTTCCTCTCCCTGAGGCACCCCCCTCCCCAGGCTGGCTAACTCTTCCTCAAATTAGGGAAAAGTGAGCAATCAATTACTAACAGAAAGTTCAGAAATTCACCTTGGTGTAATCTTTCTAAATAGCTTGTTATCATACAGTATAAAGGAAGCACTCCATGGCACTTCTAAGCCAGGAGTTCATACAAGTTTTTAATATAGCTCAATCTGGGTCAACCAGTAATAATTTCAGTAAACTTAAGAACAGGCCTTTTGTGTGCATTACAAATCAGTTGTTCTGCTATCCAGAATTATACACATGTATTTTGGCTTACTTCCCCACCTAAACCTCAGATGCATCTCACACTATAGTTTTTCAGTTCTGTCTTTCACAAAACTATGTATCCTTAGTTGAATGGTAACCAGCAACCAACTGCCCTTAGAAGTCCATTTTTTAATGTCAAGCAAAGCTTTACAGGACTTGAGATCCATGAATGCATCATTAAAACGGTCCAGGAGGGGTTGACATCTGATAATCTCTGCTCCTATGAAATTCAAAGAAACTGTTATTTGTTAAAAATCATTTCAAAAGGCATCTTAACTACGCCACATCATTTCCCAATAATGTTATTTTTCATCTGTAAAGACTGCCTTTTCTCAGGCAATTAGTTTTCCCCAAATACACTAGGAGAAAGTAAATACATGATTTAGATTTTACTTTTTACATATATGATACATTACATGGTATGCTGAAAAGGAGGCTAAAAAAATCCTTAGTGTTTCCTAGCGCAGAACAGATGACATACTGCAGGGTCCTTTATTATTTTTTTCCCCCAAAATTCTCTTTAGAAATGGCAGATTTATTACAGCCAAAGACAATGTCCTTTCTAGTAGCCTTACTTTCTGGATCTGAAATTTTGGTCAGAATAATGCTGGGGAGGGGAGATGTGGATGTATCTTTTAAATGGAGATGCCAAGTCATAAGTTTGAAGAAAAATATGTTGATTAAATCCTTATATACTTTAGGTGTGCATGAACTTACCAATGTAGTTTTATTGGAGGCCATTTTTATTGCAGACTTGCAGAGCTTTTACTAGAAAAATGCATGACAATTAAAAGGAAGTTTACATTACTCAAAGAAAGGCATCCCAATACAAGCATGGTCCTTGTTCCAACCCCCATGTATTCACTGCATATAACATTTCTAATAAGGATTAAATCCAGAACAAAAAGTAGGTTACTACTTTGTCCAGCATAACCCAGTAACGCACTGTTATGCTAGCCAGGATAAATGATACTGACAAAGTGGTATAGAATTAAAAAGAGGGGTTTTTTTCCCCAAGGCCTTCTAAGGCATAGAGATGTTTCTAGGGAAAAGGGGGAGGACCATCAGGGATGCTTATTTCCTTAAACCCAATAGAACAGGAGCTCAGATTCCAGCAGTTAAGATATACGTGGGTATATTAACTGTGAATCTGGTGGGAAGCAGCTACATATCTGTGGTGTAGTAACAAATCACCCATACTCTTACATCGTTGCAAATGCTTATAAACAGCAAAAACATATCTTAGTGCAACTATAACGTTGCCTTCTTATATCCACGTTTGCATGAGTTAAGGTCCTAGAGCAATATTAACTCATCTAAGCTGTACATACCACATATTTAACCTACGCAAACGATGTTGAACACAATCCATCCCCTTTTCCATGTCTTTTCTCATACTGGCCACCTCCTTAGGTATATAATGTCCCCGCCCCACTGGAAACTATATAACTGTTAGGGTTCCCCATATGCCTGGGCAAGGCAGAAGATAAAGTCCTTCAAGGCCAGAAAACCTCCTGGACTCAGCAATCCCACCCAATTGACCCCTGACACAGCAGGCCGATTTTGGCAGTCCCGGAGGCAGTGCGCTATTAGGTGAGGTGGGAAAAGGACAGGGGCTAGGGCCCCAGCGCGGAGATCCTTCTCTTGTCCCCTTTTGAAAACCAGGAGAAAGGGGAAAAGAAACAATAACAACAAAACCCCCGGGCCACCCCCACCAGAAAATAAAGGCAGCGCTGCGGAGGCCCTGCTAGGGGAGGCTGCGCCTCGGGCCTGTGGTGGGCGCACGTGAGGCCGGCAGGGACGCCCCGGGCGAGCTAACGGGACCGCCCCGGGCGGCGCGGGGCCGACCCGCCGCCTCACAGCAAGGGCCGGGGAGGGGGGGGCCCGCCGCTCCCGCCTCAGGCAGCCGCCACCGCCCGGCGGTCCCTCTGCGCTGCGCCCCCGCCGCCGGGGCCCCTTCCACGCCGCCTCCCCCACCCCGCCACGTTTCCCCCGGGCCCGGCACACGTCGCCGCCGCTTCCCGAAGCGCGGCCGCACGGCCGCGGAGGCCGCCCCTCAGCGGAGGCGGGCCGGCTTTGTCTCCCGAGCGTGTCCGCCACCGCGCGGGTGCCGCTGCTCCCGCCCCCCGGCGCAACCCTCCTTCCCCGCGGCAAAGCCCGCTCGCTCCGGGGCCCTCCCTCTCTCTCTCTGCTTCACGGGCCGGGAGGCGCCGTGCGAGCGCCGGAGCCACAGCCTCCCGGCAACCCTGCTCCGCCCGTTACCCCCCGCCGCCAAGGAAGCGGCAGCGTAGGGAGGGGAGGGAAAGTCGGGCGGGCGGCGGGCTGCGCCCCGCATCTCCCCACATCTCCCCGAGGCGGCCCCCAGGCGAGGCCCTCGCAGCGGGACGCGGAGGGAAAGGCGGGAGGGGAGGGGGAAAGGAGGTGGCTGGAGCGAGAGAAAGAGGGAGAGAGAGAGAGAAGGATACAGACTTCAATGGTGCCCAGCCGCTCGGGTCTCCCGTCTCCTCCTCGCTCTCTCCCAGCGCGCACTGAGCAGCGGCGGCAACAGCGACATCTGAGGGGGGTTGAGGCGGGGGGTGGGGGAAGGGAGGGGGTGGGGAGCGGCTGGGCGGCGGCGCGGCGCAGGGCGGGCGCGGCGGCTGGCGGGGCTGGGCTGGCCGAGCACTGCGCGCCGGCGGCTGACGGGGCAGAGCGCACGACGCCGCCTACGCGCGAGCTGCAACCTCCTACCGTCGTCGCCGCCAGCACAGGAGGGGGGCCAAGACGTCTCTCCAACGGGGGGCTAGCGCAGGACCGCGTCAGGCGTCCAAAAGAAGGAAGATGCCGCGCGGCGACAGAGAAAGCGACTGGGTGAGCCGGTGGGCGGCGGGCGGGGGAACGGGCCCACGGCGCCCAGTAATTGCCGCCGCCATGATGGCCGCCGCCATGAAGGCGCGTTGGGCCAGAGCGGACACCGCCTGCCGCGGAGCGACACGGTCAGGGGAGGCCCGAGGGAGCCCCGGGAACGGGGAGGGCAAGCAGGGAGTGGTAGGGTAGGTTTAAAGCTCGTCGCGGTGTGGCTGAGGGGGGTGTTTGGAGCGTGGCCATTTCCCGCGCTGCGGCAGGGAGGCCTAGTCGTTAGCGAGGGCGCGGGGGGAGGGAAGGGGACTTGGAAAGCCATAGCCGTGGGGGGAGGGAAGGACCTCGAAAACTTATTTATTAGTGGGAGAAGGGATCGGAATGGGCTGGAGAAGCTTCTCTCCGGGTGAGGAGCTGCGGGTGGATCCACGCTGGCTGTCGCCGAGAGCTGGAGAGGCGGGGGGAGAAGAGGGGGCGGGAAGAAGGGAGCAGCTCCAGCGCCATTTCCCTGTTGCGCGGGGCGGCAGCACTCACCCTTTGTCGCGGGGCGTGTGGGGCCGTTGAAGAGAGAAAAGGGGGGATGGGGGGGGGGGGGGGGGAAAGGGGGAAGAAAGGAAGAACGGAGTGCCGAAGCGGGCGGCGCGCTCGATCTCAGCGGTGCGGGGTAGAGCAGAGCAGGCTGTGGCGAAGTTTGCCTCTCTCCGCTGGCTCGCCAGCCCCCGCGATGCGTCGGCGCTGGCGCCAAAATCTGGGTAGTTATCACTTCCTCCCGCCCGGGCGGAGGGGGAAGGGACCAGGATGACAAGAGCAGGGGGAGATTTTAGGGGTGCGCTTCGCTCAGCTCCCGCCCGCTCACTGCCAGTACCACCATGTGGCGTTGGGGGGGGGGAGGGGGGCGGTGATGTGAAGCGGCCTTCGGCTATAATCGTAACTACCGCCGTGAGGTTCGAGCATTCGGGGCCATTCGGCAATTTCCGGAGGGGGGGGGGGGGGGGGGGGGGGAGAAAGGCGACACGGTGATCGGGGCGTTTCGGCTCCGCTCGGAATCATATTGCGAGTCGCTTCCGTTGTCGGAAATTGCCGAAGGGGCTGAGTAGTCGATGAGTGCTGCGTCTTTTCGCCGGAAATTGCCGATCAGGTTCGGTTCGCCATTCTCTCTTTGCTTCGGCAAATTCCGGAAATTGACGAAGGGAGTCGATTGGGCTTCTATTCCGGTTTCGGCTCTTTCCGGTGGCTGTCGAAGCGGATAAGCTCGACGACGACGACTGCTTCGGCTCATTTCGGAGACAGCCATTACTAACGGAGTTGATGATTTTTTTTTTATTACGTGATAGAAAGATATAGGGGCGTTATACCGAACGGTTGCCCCTTTGGAAACATTTAGGCATCAGATTCAAGCTGCTTTTTTTTTTTTTCCTCAATAATAATTAAAATCTTGGAAGCGAGCCTAGGCTGGAGGAGGAGGGCGCTAGCACCTCGCAGAGCTGAATTTCAAATTACGTAACAGTTAAGGCAGCCATTACTGACCAGTTGTACGGTACTCTCCAGCAGGAATACGTAAACCATGAAGAATATGGTACGTGAAAAGGGAAAATTCAGAGTTTGCTTTTAAGGAGGGTGGCACGTTTGATTATGCGTTCGGAGTGAATTTTTCCGTCTCTGGGCGTTAAGGGGGGGCTTGAGCCCTTGTCAGCGCAGGTCTGGCTGCTGGCTCCCGGTCGGTGAGCCGCGGGTAGCGGAGGGGGCTGGATGTCTTTCCGCAGAGAAGGTGTCTGCGGGAAGGAAGGTTCTGGAAGCGGCGGTTGGGGCTAGTGCGCAGCCTAGAGAGGAGGCGGAAGCTGCGGTAGTTGTGCATGGCGGATGACGAGTTTTTAAATCACTTGCTGTATCCGTTAGCTGAGCTGCCGTTGAGGTGGCGCTGGAGGTGGGGGGGGGACACGGCTATGGAGGTCAGTCAGTGCGCGCGGTTCGGAGAGTCGCCTTTAGCCGGCGAGGTGCTGACCGGCCGGGGTGGCGCTTCTGGTAATGGCGGTGGCCGGGGGGGGGCGGGACATGACGAAGACGGGGGTAAAATGGCGGTGGTGAAACTAGCCAGTGCTGAGGTTGCTTAGGATCGTTCTGAGCGCGAGTAAGGCGGGAGGATAGTAGCGGCTGCGAGGCGGGAAGGCAAACTGTAGTCATCTAGTATCTGCGGGGGTGGAAAAGGACGCTTGCAAGCTCAAGCTCTTCCCGGTGCCGCGCGTGTAGGTGCACCCTGGAAGCGGTTTGCAAGAGTTGGTTTCTGTTTAGCCCGACGCCCCAGGTGGCGTTTAACTTCTTTTATATATATATGTGTGTGTATATGTATGTCTGGGGTGGGTGCTTCCCTGGGTTACTTCCCTGCTGCCGCATCGCTGTCCCTGGAGGCGGCGGCTGCTTGTGGGCGCCATTTTCCTCTTGTAGCTGTGGGGGCCCTGTTTTTCTCATATCCGCCACATGGCGGAGCCGGCACGGTAACCGCGCTCGTCCCGAGAACATCGGGCTGCGAGGGCGGGGGAAGGGCCAGAGACAGGCTGTTGAATTGCAAAGCCTTGCAGAACGTTTAGGTTCTAACGGGGCTCTCGGGCCAGGGTAAGGGGAGAGCAGTGTCTTTCTAGTTTGGGACCGGTAAACCGATCTTTTGCCAGGCCTAGTCACGGTAGGTCAGCGATCCCACTTGCTTGTCTCTGTTAGCCACTTACATGACTCGGATTCTTAACTCTGCAGAAGTCTGTGGTCAGCTTGGAGTATCTGTGCCCACATTATTGCTATATCAAAACATTTCCTTGCTCTGATGAATTTTCCAGCGATGGCTAGACATTTTCCAGTCCTTTGAAGTGTTGCTTTAAGTCTGTGAAGTAAGGCTTAAAATAAGCACTAATGAAGATTCTACAGATTCATAAAGATCTCTTCTCTCACTCCCTTCCTGCCACAGATTGTACTATGGAAATCTTGAAAGAGGTTTTTCTTCCTTCCAGCTCTTATATTGTGGGCCTTGGCAGGCACAGGTTGTATGTTCGTGGGAGGGTTGTTGTTACCAAAGAAGATTTTCATCGAGATTCTTATAAGGACTGGACTGATAATATTGTCATACATTTTCCTGCTTCCACGTAAGCTTAGATGGTTGGAGCTCTCTGGACCCTGGTTGGAGGCTAATTCTAGACTAACCAGAGCTTTCTTGAAATTGGCACGTTTAAGACAGCCTCTCTGCAACCAGAGGTTGTGCATGTATTAATGAACAACATGTTCATGATATTTTTTGCAGTGGATTTTGTTAATTGTCGCATCCTGCTGTATGTGATGCCTAGATGTTCTAGGCAGGGTACTTAATACACAGTAGATAAGTTTCTAAGAATTCATATATCTGTAAAGTCTGTTGTTATTCTGTTCACTGTTTATTAGCAATGTGTGATATATGTTTGTCCTTTAAAAAAACAAATGCAGTTGTTAAAGCTGATAGATATCATTCTTACCTTGAGTTTTGTTTACATGTTTATAATTCTTTTCAAAAGTAAACCTACCACTTCCTGCCTGCTACATTTTCTTGATTTTTAAAAGACTATAAAAGTGCATTACTAGATACATGACAGACCTTTAGGTAGGAAAAGGTGTCTCCCGTGGGCCTATGAAACTAAAAAATAGTCCCTAGTTTTCAAGCAGCAGAACTGAAGTAATTTGAAAGGAGGGGTTTTCTGGTCAGTATTGTTCCCTAAAATGATTTTGCTGATGGCCTAGTTGAATTATAGCATGGCTTGCAGCATACATGACTTTTTAGTCCAAGTCTGGGATGCACCATCCTTTATTCCTTTTAAGAGACAAGGTGAAAGGAAACTTGACACATGAGTTGCTGCTTTTAAACGCTTGTGTCTAATTTTGCCAGTCTGTACAAGGAGGAGATAGTACTAGCTTCTGTGTTCTTTAGAAGAAAAACCACTAGATCTAACAGCAGATTACAAGTGTTTTTAAGAGACATTTAAATTCAAGTGTTCTCAAATACAGTATTAATTTGTGGGGGGAGGAGTTTGGTTTTGTAATGGTTGACTTCCTTGTGAGGCTGTAGTGCTGGTAATAGGGTGATGCATTTGGAACAAAAACTGATTCAGTACTACCCACAGTAATTGTCTTCCTTTTAGATGTATCTAGATCCAGACCTGCTATGGAAAGCCTCAGAAAACATGCTGGTCTACATGCACATTTCCTTAATACTCTTAAAAGCATTTGTGTGCTGAACTATTTTCTTATTTTTCAAATTTCACTGTTTGTCATTGGTTGTCTGATACGCTTTTTTACATTTATCTTAATGTCCATTGCATGGTAAGTTTACCTGTTATAGCTAATTAAGCAGTGTTTGGGTTGTTTATAAAACAGTCACCACCCTAAAGAAAACAAAACCAAACAGTCAAGCAGATTTTCATGATTTTTCAAATTAGTTAATGGTATGAAGCTGAAGTAATGATTGCAGGACTGTTCTCTTTCAAACAATACTCTGAAATCTTAAATTTTGTGCAAGGGGACTGCTTTTTAGTGTGTTATTTTGATTTTTTTTTTAATTGTTCTTTCACATATGAAAATGCAAAATGTATAATCTACTGATGCTATTACATGTAGAAAATGACAATTACGTTGTCTGCTTAGTATAAAAAGTTAGTGCAAAAGTTTTTTTAACTTGCAGAGGCTGGGAGGTTGTCCTTCCAACAATAGTATCACATACAGAATAGTAAATGTAGTACATTGTTATTGGTCCTGGCTTTTGTTAATTTTATACCTGTCATGACAGCAGAAATTTCTGTTGAACAAGTGATAATTTCTCTAAAAGGTAGTAAAGTCCTGTGGAAGTCTGATTTGTATTAGTGAATGTGTATGTGACTGTTACTCTATTTCTGTCCACTTAGCTTTGATAATGCTGCTGCTGAGGGTGGATAGGTTTACCACTAATTCCAGTGGTATAGGATCCCATATGCATTTTACAGACGTTGTGTCTTTTATTAATTTTAGTAATTATCGAGAGAACACAGATGTGTGACCCATTTTAGAACGTATTTGCCTGTATCTTCATTTTACTTTTTGTTGTTAACGCCTTGGGTGAATAGCATGATAGTATTCACGTACAACAAATTGAGACAGAAGGGTTTTTAAAAGAATTGCCATCTGAAATAGAATCACACAGTGTGAATAAATAAATCTTATCTGTGATAAGAACTTTTTATGTATTTAATTTTTATTTTCATTTTCTATTAAAAACATTTCCTAAAGATCCTTGAGTGGACTATTCTGAAAGTCTTGAGTGTGGTCCCTTTTTCTTAATATTTGTAGGGAGAGGTGGGAACAAGCTAGTTACTAACATCTGTGTCATATAAGTGGACCCATAGCTTAATTTCTTCAGCAGTGGTAGAATGCTTAGAAGAGCCAAGACTCATTTTGAAAAACACGTCCCTGAAAGTATTTGATACTTAAGAGAATCATACTTAGTGTCTAATTATACTGATGCAGAGAGACTATTGTTAAATTGTATTAATGTAGTCTTCTTTTCTGTAATAGAGGGAAAAGGAGCAGTTCCGCAAACTGTTTATTGGTGGCTTAAGCTTTGAAACAACAGAAGAAAGCTTGAGGAGTTACTATGAGCAATGGGGAAAGCTTACAGACTGCGTGGTAAGTTTGGCATGCTAATGCACAGTGATGGCATAGAATGTTTACATGATGTAAAATTGGTTTTCTTAGTAGCTTAATGAAAAGATGGAATATTAAGGTTTCTTAAGCATACAGTTGTTTGGTTTATGCATAATGTAGTCCATGGAAGCTATTCTCGGTAGAGTTAGGGAGCATTCATAATCTGTTCCCTGTAAAATCTGATTTCCAGAGTTTAAAATTAATTTGGTTGTTATGGGCTGAAGTACGTTAGAGAGTACTGGCACAGAGCACCACTACATATCTGTGACTGGTAACCAGTGGTAGAAAGCTGATTTAATGGTAAGCAGCCTCAGTAAAGTTGGAAAAGGATGTCTTTGTGGGATGTTTTCGTAAAATTGTTTAGGTTGGAAAAGATCTTATGATTGTTGAGTCCAACCATAAACCTAATTTCCGGGTCCATCACTGAACCATGTCTCGTAAGTGCCATGTCTACACATCTTTTAAAGACCTCAGAGACGGTGACTCTTGCAGAAGTTCCTTCACTGAATTTGTTTTGGGAGTGCTAAATATATATTTCATGACAAAGTTTGTGGTCTTTAGAAAGCTTAAAAAAAAATGTGTTTCTGTTGGGATTTTTTTGAGACCACATGTACATAGCAACATTTGTCAGTTACAGGTATAATCTTGGAGGTTAACAATAGTTTGAATTTCTGTGATGCCAGGCAGTGCTCTCTGTTCATACACTTTGCATGCCCTGGTATTTGATTATAATTGTATTTTGAAATCAAATCAAGGAAAATGTAACTTAAGTTTACATGTGTTTTTATAAACGTTGTTACTGTTAAGCTTAATGTGAGCCATGTAGAAATGGTTTAAATGTGTTTTTTGTTTTAGGTAATGAGGGATCCTGCAAGCAAAAGATCAAGGGGGTTTGGTTTTGTAACATTTTCTTCCATGGCTGAAGTTGATGCAGCCATGGCTGCAAGACCTCACACAATTGATGGAAGGGTGGTTGAGCCTAAGAGGGCTGTGGCTAGAGAGGTAAGTATTGCTTTGAAAGCAGACACTTTTCGTACTTGGAAAAAGGAATCTGTTTTGTTTGGACAGTTATGCTTTGTTCTTATTTGTAGTCACCTGGGTTTAAGGTCTGTAGTTAAAAGGCTGTAGTTAGGGCACTATTATCCACACTTTTGGTCTATTACATGACACTATTACATAAACATCTATTATTACAGTGAATTACTAAGTAGTTCTGGTTGTAGAATCATGTCTGCAAGGTACACAACTGGGATCTAAAAGCATGGTTAGTGAAAAGATACTGCGTGCCTGTAATTATGCAGATTCCAAACTAACTCTTTTCTGGTGTGGTTACTATTACTAAACCTCATATTAATATATTCTTGTCAATCTCTCATGACTATTTTGGGTCTTTTGGGGTATTTCTAAAAAGTGTAAGACCAAAGTGACTAAAACAAGAGAATGTAGTAGGGAACTCTTCCTTTTCTTCCAGTGGTGGTGTACAATATCATCTTAGGACTACTTTGTTTTTATCCCCACGCGTATGTGGTTTTAAATTTCAGGGTGCAAATTAGTTGTGCGCACGGGAATGCAGTGCTCCAGTAAGCTCTTCAGCCAGGTTACTGTGGTACAGAGGTACTTGAAGAGCAAATGCAGATTCTAGGTGTCTTCTATTCACCTGTGGGAACTCTAGGAGGATTTACCAATTTAAAGTTAGATCCAGGTGTACAGTGAATTTGGACTGATAAAATGGAATTTAATGAGCTGTCCCAGAAGTCAAAGGAAAAAAAATCAACCACTATAGCAAGCCTATTAGCTATGCCAATTTGCTTGCCACTCCCTGCAGAATTCAGGGTTGGTTAGCATTTGGAAAAAGGTAATGAAAGCGGCATCGTACACACTAAACTATTCCTAAGTTTAGGAATAAGTCATTCTTATCTACTCCAGCAGCTTGTGTATGATGCTTAAAGTGTAGAAACAACCCATGAATGTAAGCAGCTGTGTTCATATTTTGGATAGGGATTAAAATGTATAGCTGCAAATTCATTGAGGTTGAAGGACCTTTGCTAATAGCAAAATTGATATGAGTGAAATGTGGGTTTCACTGCTGTTGGAGAAATGGGCAAAGGAAGCTGACGCATCTTTGCTTCAATTACAATTGTGCTCTAGTTTAATCAGTAAAAGCTTGTAGGATCAACCATCTGAAAGAACTGTTTTCTCTAAATGTATTTGAAGGGATTTTATTTACTTGTATGTATTTTACAGCACTTTTATGTGTATCTTTTTCAGTGCTTTTAGGCTTTGACATGGAGGGGAGGAAAAACCTCCAAATTACCCCATGTTGCTTCCCTCCCCGAAGGCCCTTCAGTCAACGTTGCAGGGACATGCATCGTAAGAGGGCTACCTCAGTGCTTGAAAAATCTTAGTTAATTAGTATTCCATTCCTGGTATTCTGGAAAAATAGTGACTTGTGAAATTTCTTTTCTTTGTGGTAATATAAAGATTCTTATAACAGGAATCTGGAAAACCTGGTGCTCATGTTACTGTGAAAAAACTATTTGTTGGTGGTATTAAAGAGGACACCGAAGAGCACCACCTCCGTGACTACTTTGAGGAGTACGGAAAAATTGACACTATTGAAATCATTACTGACAGACAGTCTGGTAAAAAGAGAGGGTTTGGATTTGTTACGTTTGATGACCATGATCCTGTGGATAAAATTGTATGTAAGTTTCATTCTCTTTCATTTGACAGTTTTGGTACAATTGTGTAGGAACGTGTATTTTTAATAAGTATAGGCTTCTTTGCTTAAAAATTTATGTGGTATTTTGTGTGGATATGTATAGAATATGTATTGATTAATTGGGAAATTAATACATTTTTGGAAGCCTGATGCTCTGTATTTGTTGTCAGATCACTAAAATGCTGATAGTATCTTACTTGATATGGTTACAGTGCAGAAGTACCACACTATCAACGGCCATAATGCAGAAGTAAGGAAAGCTCTCTCTAGACAGGAAATGCAGGAAGTTCAAAATTCTAGAAGTGGGAGAGGAGGTAAGCACAAGTAATGGTTAGTCATTTGTGGTTGATTTTTGTGTTCACTTTCCATGATGTCACTGCTTATGAATCATAAACTGTTACAGGGAACTTCGGTTTTGGCGATGCGCGTGGAGGTGGTGGCAACTTTGGTCCAGGACCTGGCAGCAATTTCAGAGGGGGAGCTGGTAAGACAGGCATGTTTGTAGAATTTTTTTTTTATTATTTTTTTTCCCCCCCTTAATTATACTGTCTCTCTAGTTGAGGGATGTTTAATTTAAATGCAGCTGTAGTAGTTAAAAAATTTTGGATGGGGAAAAAAAACCAATCAATTTGTGTACTACACAGGGTTATGTAGCTAGTCAGTAAAATGACATGAAATCATTTTTTTGAAGTGTTTTATTAAAAGCTAAAATTAACCTAAACTTAATTGAGAGACTTCTCCTCTGTAATTCTACGCAGCACTTGCCTGACCCTTACAGTAGAAGGACTATGTCCAAAATTAAATCTGAGTAGCTTACAAATGCAAGAAGACAGAAGATACAGAGTAATAATTGGATGTATTATTTCACATGAATTTTTCTAAATTCAGGTATACATGTGCTTAATAAGTAGTCTCTGAGATTTGGTCCTTAAGGTTATAGTGGTTTGAGAATTCAGTTCATTTGCTACAGGTAAATTGAAATACTTTGGGGTTTTTTCCTCTCAACAGATGGATATGGAAGTGGCCGTGGATTTGGTGATGGGTATAATGGATACGGCGGAGGACCTGGAGGTTAGTTTATTTTGGTGGTGGTGGTTGTTCTTCTCTCATTCAGAAGCATTTTTACATTCACTTAGCATTTGTGTAACATTTATATTAATTGCTAAAGACATTCTGTTGGCTTTAAGAAGCACATGTGGCTGTGTGCTTGTCTTAAACTTCTGTTTGGCAAGTAGGAGGCTTTTAAGCAGTCTGACTGGTGGTTGTTGGTCACAATTTAGTTAGAAAGCAAGTTGGTATATGCCATGAAAAATATCGTTCATACCAGTTCCTTCAGAGAACTCTTAACCCCTTTTTCTTCTTTAGACATCTAAATAGAAAAATATCCTCTGATTCTGTTGCCTTCTACACTTAAATTTAACTTAAAGTATTATGTTGTCATAGGTGGCAACTTTGGTGGCAGTCCTGGTTATGGAGGAGGAAGAGGAGGATATGGTGGAGGAGGACCTGGATATGGCAACCAGGGTGGGGGCTATGGAGGTGGTTATGACAACTATGGAGGAGGTAACATACTGGCTTGAAATGACCAAGCATTTCAGTTGTAAATCAGCGCAAGTCTTTTGAGATGGGTGGGATGTATGTGTGTGTAAATATTGTCTAAGGAAGTTCTTGTTTTCTAAATAGTATGAAAAAGCACTTCATTGCATGCACTGTTGGAATACCTGTGTGATTTTGTACTTCATTTAAAGTTCTCATAATGAGGTAACTTGGCGAGTGCTGTACATGTTTCAGCTCATCTGGATACTTCACTTTTGTATTGATAATGCAGGCAATTATGGAAGTGGAAACTACAATGATTTTGGAAACTACAACCAACAACCTTCAAATTATGGTCCAATGAAGAGTGGAAATTTTGGTGGCAGCAGGAACATGGGGGGACCATATGGTGGAGGTATTGTTTATGACCTGCCTTTGAGCCAGAGTGTAGGCGGTCTTCAGCCTTTCGGGGAGGTGGAACGGAAAATAGGACAGTCTTTAAAGATTTTGGCCAAGTTTCATATCCTCTGCTACCAGCACACGCTATTTGTAGAGTCTAGTTAATGTCCACTAAACTGTCTGGGATTTCCTTTCCCCCACCCTCTTGTTGTAGTGTTGTTTTTTTTCTGATGCTCTCTGCTTCCCCCCTGATTGTTGCTTAATATGGCATGTCAAACTTGTGAAACAGAAAGTGAAATACAAAGCCCTTTCTTGCAAGGTTCAGCATGCAAATAAAAGTCATCCCTCACAGACTCTTTCAAGAAAGTACAGTGCATGAAATTGCATGTGACACTGCTGAATCTTCTATGATTTCAGCCTGTAGTTCTTGTGGCAGTTCTTGGAGGTTAGAGGGAGACAGCAAAATGTTAAAATCTTAGTTGCATGTGCTGTCTTGGGAAGTAAAGCAGCTGTTAATCTTCAGACAGAACCAAAAGCATTCCTAGATTTAAAAAACTGTACTGATTCTAAAGTTCTAAACTGTTCTAAAAAGTGTTTCTGCAATTGCAGGAAACTATGGTCCAGGAGGTAGTGGAGGAAGTGGTGGTTATGGAGGGAGGAGCCGTTACTGAGTTTCTGAAAGCATGCCATGGGTAAGTATGTTTATAAGTATTAAAATTGCAGTGATTCTTGAGAGTAGCTGCAGGAGTTATAAGCTTTTTAGGATCATATTATCTTTCCTTTAAAAAATGGTTAGATGAATAATTTCATAACCTATTTTTTTACTCTTTACTTCTGTTGAAACAGGCTTCACTGTATAAATAGGAGAGGATGAGAGCCCAGAGGTAACAGAACAGCTTCAGGTTATCGAAATAACAATGTTAAGGAAACACTTATCTCAGTCATGCATAAATATGCAGTGATATGGCAGAAGACACCAGAGCAGATGCAGAGAGCCATTTTGTGAATGGATTTGGATTATTTAATAACATTACCTTACTGTGGAGGAAGGATTGTAAAAATGCCTTTGAGACAGTTTCTTAGCTTTTTAATTGTTGTTTCTTTCTAGTGGTCTTTGTAAGTGTAGAAGCATTCCTTTGATAATGTTAAATTTGTAAGTTTCAGGTGACATGTGAAACCTTTTTTAAGATTTTTCTCAAAGTTTTGAAAAGCTATTAGCCAGGATCATGGTGTAATAAGACATAACGTTTTCCTTTTAAAATTTAAGTGCGTGTGTAGAGTTAAGAAGCTGTTGTACATTTATGATTTAATAAAATAATTCTAAAGGAAATATTGTGTAATTTTAGATTTTTTTTTTAATACCGTAAAATAAGGCAAGGAGTGGGTAGTATAAGGTCCCACAAATAATATAAAGCTATTGTTGTACATGTAAAATTAAATGTTGGTCAGAAAAAAGTATGTTGTCTGTAAATGATCAGGTTTAAAATATCTAGTTAACTTAAGGGGTATCTCTGCAAGGAGAAACACCTTTTTAGATCTTTTAGATGCTGCTTCTTCAATGGCAAGGAAAGGAAGTATCCCCAGCGAGGTACTCTACCAGGGACACAGGTCTAGTACAAGAAAACTCTTGAAAACGTCACTAAGTTCAGCCAGTCTTAAAAAGCTGTGCTGTATTTCTGCAAAGCTTTAACTACAGTAGTTGATAAGGATGCCAACGAAGGCTGAGGGTGTAGAGCAAAATAGTTCTAAGCTTCAGTTAAACTTCTTTAGGTAAGATCTTATTTACTTTTCCTTTCTTAATGTTCCAAACCCAAGAATTTAATATTGTGTGACAGTATTCTTTCAGTATAGTGATTATCATTATGTAGTTTAACATAGCAATGAATTGAGTTAACATTTACAAATTGAAAAGAAATTTATGAATCCTGCTTTCTTGTATTAAATTCTTTACAAACACGTTTTCGTTAATTTCAGCTACTTAACATATTTTTTTCCTACTGGAATCTAGCTATGATATGAACCCTGGACAAGCATAGACTGCTGCCACTGTACACTGCTACAGTTGAACAAATGAGACCTGCAAGTGTCCATTAGTAAAGCTTTGCAAGGGTTCCATCCCTGGTGTTGGTAGTTAAAATGGTAGGTCACAAGTTAATTAAATCGTACAACTTTATTTTTGCATCCTGCAACATTTTTTTTTTTTTCCTTGGGAGTCTATGCATTATGGTGGTTGCAAGGTAATGCAATGAAGGTAGTTCTGTGCTGTTGAAAATGAACTATGTTATGTGTCTTTGTCTACTGTAATCTATGTTACGTAACACGTTTCATCCTGAAGGTTCCCAAGTAACTGTAGACTGTTTACGTGTCAGGAAAAAAATTGCACCGTCTGCCTCTGAAGGAATGTGTCGTCCATTCTTTTAACAACTGCATAAGCAGTTCTTTAGGAGGGGAAGTGAAAACTTCAAATGAAACTGCAGGTGGTATTCATAAGTGTATAATTAATTATGTTAAATTGGAATTTGGCTAGAATGTTGAGGTTTCCACCATTTTTTATAGTTCTTGCAGCTAGTAAACCTTAGTGCCAAATTCAGTCTGCCTTACTCTCACTGCATTGAATATTTGCACTTCAAATTAAAGAAAATTCACCACGTAATGTATTCAGAGTAAGGGTGGCATACACTATTAGATTTGGTTTTTAAATACAAATCAACAAAACCCACCAAAAAACCAAAACAAACAAACAAAAAAAAACAAACCCAAAAAAGCCCTACTATCAAAGTTCCATTGCCTTTAAAAGGCTACCCACTGAAGAACACGGACTCGGCTAACAGAAGTCCTGTTCCTTTTTGTGTTAGACACACAGTGAACTGCTTATACTTCTTTTTTAAAAAAAAAGGAAAAAAAAGGCTGAAGTTCCCCTATTGGTAATTTGGTTTAGACATATGTGATAAACATCTTCAGATACACTTTTTTTTTCTTTGGCAGGAAGGTGCCATGCTGCAGGTAACTAATGAAGAAGTGGTCAACCACAGAAACGCTTCAAGAAATATGAAATTCTGTATCATCAGAAAATAGTTGGTTTTGCTGCCTTCATTAAAAATCTAGAGGTTAAATGAATACTGATAAAACATCACAATTAGTACAGCTCCCTGTAATGCTGGGTTTTTTAAATTATAGTAATAATGTCTTGTAAACCTTTCGAATAAAATTCAGATTCATTAGGAGAAACAAATCACTAATGTTAAAATAGCAAAACATTCTGTGAGTAGAAAGTTTAACTACATATTTTTATAACTTTGATAGCTTTAAAATAAAGTATTTTTTATACCAAAGTAGTTCTAGTGTAATGCTTAATAAAACTTAGTGTGTGTCTAACATTAAATAATGTTTATGTGCAGCTTTTAGACCCTTTTATGTTTTGAAACATTCCATTTTAAGGTGGATTTAAAACAAAGTCAACTTGGCAAGTGTATTCACAGAACTTGTGTCTCTGACTAGAGGCATCTGTTCTCTGTTGGGAGAAACAGTGCTACAAAATATAAAATGCTGATCCCACTGCTGTTGGACACAATTGTTTTAAAACAACAGCTTTTTGGCTGTGTTTTATATCACTTTATTAAAATAACTCCTCCTTTTATTGTTAATGAAACTAACCACTTAAGACAGTTTGTCAAAATGTGGCAAGACACTAGCTTTATCCTTTTCACCTGTAAAGAGCTTTTAGCATCGAGAGAATGGAAGGTAGAGTTCCTGCTGTACCAGGACTGTATTTTACTGATAGCTGAATTTTGTGGACAAACAAACAAGGAAAAGCCCACCAAAACAAACAAACAAAACCCACCAAGCCCAAAAACACCCAGAGAAACCCCAACTGCGAGCTTGGGAAAGTTTCAGTTGGAATTGTATTGAGGGAAATTACTTTCAGTTTTGTACTGTTACAACCTGCTATGTATGTACACAGTTTATCCTAAACTTGAAATTTACATGCTTAGCTTTGGCAGAATCACGATGTTTTTAACCTTCATGTAATTCAAAAACACTACTAAAGGTTTCACATTTGATTATTTTTTTTCCTGTTTCTTAAGTTGAACTTTGAAATACTTGTATAGGTAACCAGTGGGCTGCAATGGAAGCAGAAAATGAAGACGCGCAAAATCCGCTTTACTTTCTTCTTTCCAACAGAATAAGTTGACCAGATGATCATCAATTTGCCTTCTTTCCTATAACTTAGATTTAGTTGACAGAAGTTTTTTCTTTACAGTTGCCATGTCCATATTCATAGGACACCAAAAAAACCCCAAAACACTTCAAAGGGCAATAATTCTTCTTTTTCTGTTTGAGATACTTGCAGTATTTTAGTAGTATTGCAACAAGGTTTAAAGTTTACTGAAGTACATTGTGTTTTCCATAATGAGGATGTTTTAATTTTGAGCTACTCGCAGTTGGGGGAAGGGAACGTATAGGGGACAGCAGTATGCAACAACGTAAGTTACTGGATATTTAAGAGTCTTGAAAGCTTGGAGTATTTGAGTAAGTTTCCTGTTGTCTTACTGTTGAACTTCCATGACTTTCCTTTCTGGGTATGTTCTTAATTAAAGCAAGTAACAATCACGGTATTAACTGCCAGATTCAGTGAGACAAGTCACTGTTTTGAGTCAACCTGATAGTGAGAACAACTGAATAAAAACAACAGTGTGTGGTCAATTACTGGTTGTCAATTGCTAGGCCCAGCTCACCCCAAGCAAACACTTTATGCAGTAAACTGAGGGAAGAATGTGAAAGACAATGTAACTTGGTGGTAACCAGTATGGAAGGGGGGGGATGGCGGTGGGGAAGAACTGTGGTCTATGACTTGGATTTAAAAGGTGTGGTGAGAAGTCATTACTAGGGTTCTAGCCACTCAGACACTCTTGTGTTACTTGCAGTGAAAGCTTGAGTATTACTCATTTCTGTCATGTGCTTAAGATGCTTGAAGGTGTTCAGGAAATTTAAAAAATTGATACTAATACTGTAAAACGGGGAGGAACTGTGATACTGTAAAATGAGCAGGAATTGAACTTTGTCATATGTGTGTACGGTTGCATTCTTTCAGTTCCATGATGAACATATCACGCCTGGGGATGATGTCATACTATTTCTCAGGAAGGAAAAACTCCACAAAACCAGATCTGAGTTTAGAAGTAGCTGCCAGCTGAGTGTGTTTTGGCATCTTGACCACATTTGTGAAAGAGGTTGATTAGCTGAGAACATATGGGAACAGTACATTCCCTCTAGCTTTAGTGTTTCAGGGTTTTTTGTTTTTTTTTTTTTAAAGCAAAGTTCATGATGCAAGTGAAATCCCACAGTAATCCTCTTTTTACTTCTTAAGGGAGATGGGAGGTTCTCTTCTCATTTATACAGTGATACTGGTAGGAATGCCCAGGAGTGTAACATGGAAGGGTTTTTATGGGTAACATGGATGCTTTTGGTCCAAAGTCATACTGTCCCTTTTAACATGTGTTCTCCCTTTGCAGCTTGTGTTAATTTGCACTGCAGCAGAAGTTTCAGTGTTGTCAGAAGTTACTCCAGTTACTGTAGCAAGAACTGGTTAGTTTATTAACAGTACAAAGTGTTTAAATGACTGTGTGACTTGCCTGAGTGCTGTGAACATACTAGGCCAACAGTGTTTGGGGACCATGTAGTTTATGAACTAGTGTGTGACCTCCCATACTGCTTCATTGTATGAACAACGTGACTGGGCAAGCCTTAGAAAACTGCTTTTCCCCCCAACTTCTCACAAACACATGATTCTCCTCTATGACCACCACTGCTTCTTGTGTGGTCTCTTCTGGGGCATTCTGTGAACATCAATGGTTGATGAATTTAATGGAGTTACAGTAGCTGTGTAGCAGGTATCAAGTTTTAGTGCTTTTATGAGGTATGCTGTGGAAATAAGTCCTCACATGGTTACGTGTCGTCTCTATTTGGATTATTTAATAAACAGAGGGTTTTTTTTGCTAGAACTTGGTGCCAACTGTCTTGTTGCCTCATTTATAGGCCTTTGTCTATTCTCAAATTCTTGTTAGAACCATTTGATCTGACTCCCATATGATACAAATACATTTTGTTAAAAATGGCAAACTGATCTTGAAGTTTCTTTGTCCTCTTTTTTCCTCTTCAAAGTTCATTCCTCTGGTTATGTCTAAAACTAGATTGTAAGCTCCTGAGCAGGAACAGTCTAATCTTGTAAAATTTAGCTTCTGTAAAAAGCTATGTGTTGAATAAAACCAGAATGTGAAGTTGAAGCTGCACTTCATTCAGTGCAGTACTGTTAGTGCTCATTCAAAGTGTGCATGGTGTCAACAGCTTGTGAGGGGGTCTGCCTGTACTAAGTGTTCACCCTTACCTGTCACATGATACTCTGCATACTGTGTTCTACTGAAGTGCTAAAGTTGTTTTTAACAAAGGTTTTCCCAGAGCAAGTAGGGAGCCAAAAGCAGCTAGTGCTTCTCCATAGTGCCTGTGGGTATTGTTTCCAGCAATAATCAAGATGGTTAGCTGTGTGCTTTGTGATTCACCCACCACCCAGTGCTTTTCTGTGATAGTTGCTCAATCTGACCTTTGATAATCTCTTGCAGATAACCTCTTCATTATTAATGTAGCAGGGCTAGTGTTTACCACTCATATCATATGGACTAGTTAATAGCGTTACCATGGGAACAATATTTTAATGAGAACTCCCACATGGATATTTCCATTTTTTATTGTTGTATTGACAGCTACATTTACAATTCTCAACATTGCAATTTTCTAGTGGTGTAACTAACGAGCCTTAAAAATGTTTTTGTTGTTCCTACTTTAGCGAGATGCCTTCTTCCATGCTAACAACTTTTCACTGGACATCTAGCTCCAGAGTAATTTTGAGGCTGTATCGTGTCTCTCTACACAGCATAGTTCTGATTTGTATGCTCAAGATCTTGGAAGTTAAGATCTGTCAATAAGAAAGCCAAGCTAGACTTCAGTCGGGAGTTTCCCACCTTTTGTAACTACTTCAATTAAGTGTTTTCTGTAGCAGCACTGTTGCTCTTTGACTCCTGTACAGTGTCTATAATACCATTATAGAAACCATATTAAAAACAGCTTAATGAACAGCTTGTCTTGGGATAAAAGCTTATTCCAAAACCTGCTCTCTCTGTCTAGCCTAACTTTCACAAATAAGCTAATGTGAAAATAAGATGCAGCCAAGACGAAGGATTGTTCAGGATTTTTCCTGTTTGGTTTTGCTTTTCTTTAAACAGGCGAGTCACAAGAAGAGGACTCATCAAAACAGTGACAGTTTTTTTAGGTGATCTGTAATGGCAGGGTAGAGAATGTTTTTCTGAATTCTGCCTATAGGTCTGTCTTTTCTGGGGTGAGGTAGCTAGCTGAAGGTTTGAGAGAACTAGTACATCTAGGTTTAATGCTTGGTGCCTGTGTCATCAGCACTGTTTAACTTGTAGTCTGCCTGAAATAATTAATCTGAGAAGTTTTTGTAAGAGTACAGTTGCTAGCTGAGCTCTCAGAAATAGAGGTTCATGCACACACTTTATTAAAAGAAATACAGTTGTTGGAACAGTAACTAAGGTGGTATTGGCCGAGGGCAGTTCATGACACTTTCCAACCTAATGTACAGGGAGTGGAAAGGGGTTGGCATTAATGTCTTTGCATCAGCTGGAGGCTGCTGCTTTCTCTTGGGTTTGTTCTCTGAACAGAGTTCCAACATACTGTTATTTTCAGTATATGCTAAAATTTAATCACGTAACTGTTGCCTAATTGGGGGTACCCTTCAATATTAGCTGGCTTTACAAGAGTTCATAGAACTCTACTAATACTGAAGTGAGTATCAAAAGGCTTAGGCATTTAGTTGGGGTTTTTTCTTCTATCTCTCCTAGGACTGTAGAAAAATGTTGCAAGGCCTAAAACAGAAATAAACTTGATTTCCTGGTTTTACCAGTTACGGGTCTAGTCTACTTGTGCACTTGGGCCATGAAGTCAATCTAAAGGCCTAGTCCCATAAAGCTACATGCATAGACTTTAAAATGCTTATGTCATTTAATTAAAATAATCATAACCTTGCTGGACTCAAAATGTACAGTTCTGTGGGTTTTCTTCCTGGGAACTAGATTAAAGTTCACCATTAAACATACGTATCTGTTACCTGTTGCATGTTTTAGTTGAAGTTCAGGTACTAGCAATTGAATTCTCTGGAAATACCCGTTGAGATAGATCTGCTTCACACTGATGCATAACTAACAGCAAGAAATTTCAGGGCCTCACTAACAAGTTTACCCTGTCAGTTTGAGGGTGTGGCAAAACTGAGAAAAAGGGATGCACACATTAAAGAAATCTTTTACTATAAAGCAATGACCAAATTGTTCTAACCGGCCAATTTCATTATTGATAAATCAGTGGATTTCACGCTCTGAGGCAGTGCTCCCCTTCTTGATAACATGCTACTTGATGCCTCCAGTTACTGTAAAACACAAGTGCAAACAAACCAACATGCTAATGGCATAGTTTGTCTTCAAAAGGTATGATTTGTCATTTAGACTTGTATGTATGCGTAGTTTGATGTGTTTAGCCTAAGTGCTTTTTTTAACACACATTGCTATAAAGGTGCTATGTTGTCATGCTATGATCAGTAAGATTGTTTTTCACACCGGTTTTATGAAGTAGGTTTGTAAAAGATACAAGTCTAGTTGTTGATACTACTGATTATTTTAATATCTTGCAAATTAGTATCCCTCTTCACATTCCTGCCTTAGTCATTACCTGCCCTTTAGGCCGTTTTTGTTGCAGATCTTTTCAGGCTGTAAAATAGAAAAGGATAAGCTGTTGTGAATAAGTGAGTGAATACAATGTCATCTTTTTTCATAGCACAAATAAATATCAAACCCAAAAGCTCTTCATTTAAAGCCACTGAGTGTAACCTCATTATCCCAAGTACAGGTAAATAGAAGTTTGGGTCAATTTAATTTACACTAGCAAGATCTGGTGAAAATTTAATTTTTTTTAAAAATATAATTCCTTAACATTGCAGATACTTTAAAAATACCAGTTTTAAAAAGCTAAAAAGAAGAACTTCAGTACTTCTTGAGGAAGGTACCCAGGTAAGGTATACAAGTAAATGTTACCAAAGAGTAGGACCAGAACAGGAATTCATTCACCAACACTCATTTTTGTTGAAGAAAGTTGAAAATTACTTGGTTGCAGAGGATGAAGGTAAGACACTACTGAAAGACACTAGTTTTTCAGAATCCACTTGCAGATTGACCATGTGAGTTGTAAAATTAATTGGTATGTTACTTTCTTAGAGACATGATGGTGAAAGCAGTGAGGAAAAATGTAGCTTCCTCTAGGCCTCTCAGAGGAAAACTAGGAAAAGTAGAACAGTTCTAAACAACTGCTAAACCATTCTGTTGGAAATACATAAACCCACTGAATCTGAGCTGAAGAA
This sequence comes from Todiramphus chloris collaris, assembly GCA_025345505.1. Classification (NCBI taxonomy): domain Eukaryota; kingdom Metazoa; phylum Chordata; class Aves; order Coraciiformes; family Alcedinidae; genus Todiramphus; species Todiramphus chloris. The sequence goes on along the minus strand of JANVCC010000019.1, from coordinate 3,868,234 downwards.
CCTGAGCTACACTTTTTCTTTCAGTGCTAGGAAAGAATAAAATAAGGTCACTTTGTGTATGAAGAATCAAGTACTTGTGATCAAAACACATTATTCTTTCAACATGTAACTTTGATCTAAAGCTTGCTCTTTTCTCCCACCAGAAATTAAATTCCTGGTTTTACATAGGTGTATATAACTACAGTTACACTGATGGCCTACTTCCTTGTAACTATCCCATTTAAAACAAAATGGATTCCCTCATGCAGAAGCCGCAGCTGGTAGACTTCCTAACATCACAGTCAGCTGGGTTTCCCAGATCCTTGAACACAGTCTTCCTCAAATGCAGTCTCTTCTGTTTGTACTACTGTAATTGCTGACCTCCACTCTTCAGGCAAACATCCTTAGCACTCTCAGGAAAAAGAAAACCCATGTGATTTCCAACCACCTTATTTTTTGTTTTCCTTTTGGTCATTACTTTGTTTCTGTTGTGATGTGACCAAGTGTTCAGGTATTATGAAAACACTGCTACTGCAAGGAATGGCATACTAACCTGGGTTAACAGGTCTACCCTGGTCATCCCTCAATCTACTGAAAATGTCATGGTACAAGTCTTTTAACTTCTGCTTCATATGGCTGATCTGCTACACTGAGAGTGCTTCTTTTTAAGGGACTCCTTTTGTGTTTCAAGATCACATCATCTTCCAAGTTAAGAATTACACTCAGTTTGCATTTACAACAATTTTGAGCAGCAACCTTGTTTTTTCCTCGTCTGATGTCACCTGAGTATCTGTCAGATGGTTTTTTGCTAGCATGGTGTTGAAAGAGTCAACAGGCATGCTCACAATTTCATCAACTGAAAATGGTATTCTCAGAGCTTCTGGACAATTATTTATTGTTGCTAAGGTTTGTATCAGCAAAATTATGGCACCTATCCTTTACTTTGGTTTCTTCATCAACATCTGTAGTGGATGATCCAGAGTGGATGCTGCTTTATTTGGCAGTTGATTACAAGCATGGTTATGAAGAAACTCAAGTCTAGCTTCTCTAGAACACTCCAAATCATCTAGATATTCCCCATGGACATATTTAGTGTGTTCTTGGCTGTAGCTGCCAACAGCTCCTAAGCCATGTAAAGAAGCAGATCACTGCTGTAACAAACTGCAGACTGAGTAAGCAGCAGTGCTGTGACTTGAATTCAAAGACAGTTCCAAATCTGAGGCAGGTTCTTCAAAGATCTGAGAAACTTGTATAGGCTCAAAGCCTTCCTCCAAAGCCAAGGATGTAAGTTTAGTTTGATCAAAATTATCATCGTGGGCCAGAAGGTTTCTAGTGTCAGCTGCTGAAAACCCTGTCAAATCTGACCCATGATGTAGTGATTCTGGACTTGGGATACTGGAGCTTGACTGAGAAAAAACTCTTGCCTTGGTAAAGGTCTTGTTTCTGAATTTGACTGAGTGGGGTAGTCTGTTCTTAGTAGTGTGGCATCACAAGGACTGAAACAGTGGAAAAGAGTCTGGGTCAAACTTCTATTGTAGTGTGAGGATGACGGCTCTCTGCCTCTCCTAGAAGTAGGAACTTTTATATCTTCCAGTAAACTCACCTAAAAAGTGATGGGGGGAAAAATGGGATGTTTTGTAAAATGAATGCCTCTACATTCCTCAAATACAGTCTTGATCAATTTAATTTTTTAATATGCCACTATTTGAATTTATTAAAGTCAACTCATATGTTAAACTCATAGCTACCCTGAATACTGTTTCCCATCTGTATAAAGCATAACCTGTGCTGGCATATGGCAGGAAGGGTGCAGAAGAAAAGTGACTGAAGGGATGGAAGGAGGAGAACTTGCAAAGGACAGTGTGGGACTGCTGAGCATTAAGAGGTGGAAGCAGGACTGTTGCTAAGTGTACAGCAAGCTACAGCCTACATGTTCATCTGATCTAAGAAAAGGTTCTTCCAGGAGGGACAGTCCTACCCCTTCCCTGGTAGTGGTTTCGATGATCATCTGATTCCAGGGTGATCCTGTTCAAGGTACTAAACTGATAGAAAGTTAACCTTGTAAAGAACATAAATAGCCCACTGGCAGAACTTAACTGGTGAGAACAGTGGTGTAAGAAAAGAGGGAAGGAGGAAAGGACATTCTCACTCACTGCTTTTCTTTCACAGTTTATAAAGCTTTGGGGGTTTTGTTTTTGGGTTTTTTTTGAGCTGTGGCATTTGGCTTTGTTCCTTAATTGAGGTCTATTGTGTTCAGATTTCAACTCCTTTACTAATCAGTTTGGAGGAAAGAGACACACACCATACCTCCCCCCCGCCCCCCCAGTCACACTTTCTGTGGATGTCTCAACTTTAAATTACAACTCAAGTTTGGGGTTTTTTTACAAAAATAAAGCTGCTGTATGATCCCTCAGCCCAAAGTCCAGATGATAAATGAGTGCTGCAGGAGCATTAAGGATCAAATTTGTTGGCCTGGGTTACAGCTGCCATGTCCCAGAAGCACACAGCCACTGTACAAGGTAATGTCAGGGCACTTGCTGACTATTCATAAAATGCATGGATACAAAAACTTGAGAATGTAAATATATCAAGTAGGAAGCATATGATTTCAGTCTTCCATAGCTAAGTGTCTCTACTGTGGTGCAGGAAAGGATTTTTCTGACTGCAGTTCATTGAACAATGTAAAAGGCAATTTCCACAGGGAAGGAATCGTATATCATAAAGACCAGAATGCCTGAAGTTCTCTGCTATGCTTACTGGGAGCTTGGGTAACAGAATGAAGTCTGGCCTTATTTCTCCTGGGGATTTACCTTTTACTAGACCACCTGTATGTAGTCAGAGACAGGTGGTATTTTCAGTTAAGCCATTGAAAAGAAATATTCTTAGCACATTAACTATTAAAAATGCCCCACGCTGAAAAGACTTGGGTGTCTGGAAAAAAACAAGCAATCCATTTTCCACAGATAAATTGTCACAAGATGGCAGTGCATTAATAGTCTTAAATAAAATATGCAGCTGTGTATTGTTATAGCTACATACAGGCTACAGCCAAATTTATTTTAAATTATGAAAAGAACAAAGAAAGCTAAACTAATGAACTTCTGAACCTTTTTCCACATACAATCCATTACCAAAGCTGAGCAGAGGAGGTGGCTAATTTAGAGTCTGGAAGGCACTATACAACTCAGAGATTCACAAAACTAGGTTTTCCAGAGATGAAGATATATGGAAAACTAATGATCCTGTAAGGCTCCTACAATGGGAAACATATGAGATGCCCTTGGAGTATTGCAGAAAGGGAATGTATGAGTAGCTCTGTGGTTAATGACTGCAGCTATGAGCTGTGGGAGAGGTGGGAGACTCCAATTAAGATAACTCCTTTTTTGTGAAGATGGGCACCCAGAAAGTAGAGTATCAGAAGCCAAGAAGACTAAAAAAACAAAACAGTTTTGCTGCTAATGCTGACTGCCCTGATTTGCAGTGAAGATGGGTCTGTTCTTCTTGAGGGTAGTATCCTTGTAAGTATGTGACCCAATATTTATGGCAACTCTAATATTTGGCTGCATATGTATAGTAGCTGCTAGTGCTTAATTACTCAGCATTGCTCTAGAGAAACACAACAAGAGCTGCTGTATAAATACGAATTGGCATTCGATTTCAGAAAGGGAATTATTAGTTGAACTGATTAAGTTGTTCAGTGCCTCCACCCAACTTTGAGCACCAGATGACAAAGAAGGCAGGTCTTTGCAGTTTTGAAATCCAAGACAAATTACTGGGGAAAAATTTTTCAAGTAGAGCCTATGACAGCTGCTGTAAAAGGTTAATACCAGTGCCTTTAATATCTTCAGGTAAGTTTTACTGCACTGATTTGCTGATATATTCACTTTTTTGTTGTTTTTGTTGTTTTGTTTTTTGGTTTTTTTTACTTAGACAAAACAGAGTAAGTCATTGTCCAGTAATCACTAACTGCATCCCAATACATGTGTTTTCCAACTTACCTCTAGCATGTTTTCCATCTGTGATGACAGAAGCTTTAAATAGCCCTCTAAGGAGAGAAAGGCATCTACACGGTTGTGGTTGCTCTGTGACAGAAGAAACAGAAATGCTTTGTAAAGCACAGTTATTTTACATAAAAGGAGGTAAAGAAATCAAAGTCTGATAGGAAACAGAGCACAGCTCTGTGAAGCACTGCTGTTGACTCTGCCGTCAAGTCTTCATCCTGATGGGAGATACGTTGCTAGAACAGAAAGAATAACTCTACAGCAAGAGCATCCTACTCTGCTCCACAACAGCAGAACTGGACTTTCCTCCTCTGAGGCTGCATCTACCCAATACTGTGGGAAAAAATCAAGCAGTGTTTCAAAGCCTATCTGCCAGGGGGCAGAGGGGCTGGGAAGAAACTCGAATCAGATGTTCTCAGCTTTTATGAGGTCTGAAGAATAAATGCTCTTTTCATGGTGCCTCTCGGAGAAACAAAACCCAAAGTGCACCAGCTTTAGTATAATATTAAGATTATTTCTCTGCATTCTATTTATAATTAGGTGTGTAATTACACATATTGGGATCTGAACAATCCAGTTGCCAAAACGTAATCCTACATTTGACCATCAAACTTTACTTAAATGGTGAAAGCTGTATAATTTAGCATCCATGTCTCAAGTGTTTGCAGGCCAAAAGAAATCCTTGCCCACAAAAACAACACCTTCAGGATGGGAAAATAAAATAAATTGAAAAATGATTAGTTGCAAGTGATTTCTGTAAACTTTGGAAAGTTTCAACTGCATCAACTATACGGGGGAGGGAATTTTCAAGATGTACAAAGGCATCATTTACAAATTATCATTTGAAGTCACTGTTCCTTTCTTGTTCTTGCAAGGAGCACTCAAAATGAAGAGAGGAAAGAAAATGTTTCTTTCAAAACCATTCACTCCATTTCTTTCAGTACTCTCAATCATAAGACTTATATCCTCCTTTACTTCACAGAATCATAGAATGTTAGGGATCGAAGGGACCACAAAAGATCATGTAGCCCAAACCCCCCTGCCAGAGCATTTCCTCTTTACAGTTTTGCTTTCCTCCACTTTCTTCATCATTTGCTTGATTCATGTCTTCCTCTTCTCTTGAAGTTCCAGCTGATCATCTTGGTGTGGACAGCAGCCATCCAAAGCGTCTTGACACACTTTCAGGTCAGCATCCTGAAGACAAATAAAACACAAATAAAACAGTTCTATTACGCAACATACTGTTAAAAGTTAATCTTTAAAACACACTTTTTGTTTCTACAGTTAGAGCATTTAAAATAAAATACACATTAACAGTTTATTCATGTGTCTGAACTGACTCAGTGCAGAATGAGACCAACATCAGTTCAGGAGTGAAGACACCACCTCTTTCAGTGCCCAGGTACTGTACCCATCTGCAGTAGAAATGGACATTCATAAACAGTGGAAACAAATTCTTCTAAAACAGACAAAATTATGTAATTTCCTGGAAAGTTTTGGCTATCATTGTCTTTTGGATGTCATTTCACAACAACATATCCAAGCCAGTGATGGAATCTTAAAATAGGTGATTATATATGACCAGGCAGCAAAATTCTTCACTTTTTCTTTCAGGAAAACTGTAAAAGCAGCTGTTTTCCCATTGTTTCCATGTAGTCATCACCCATTTCCCATTTAGGCAAATGATAGATTAGGGGTTTTTTTTTTTATCTCTGTCAATGAAATTGTTCTCATTTAGTGGCCTTGGAAGCATTTTTGAAGTTATCATTTATGTATAGTAGCATCAGCAGACTTTTTTAGTTACAGGGCTGGGATATTGCTAGCTTAAGAAAGAATCACTGCTAAGGACATTGCATATTTATGTGTTTTAAAATTTTGATATTTCAGCTTTTATAGGGCAAGTCTGAGTTATTAAAATGTGAAACTCCGTGGAATGGCAACCAGAAAACCAAGTGGCCACACTGTATTATATCCATTATATCCATATATCCCCAGCAAAATGCCATGACAGGAGCAGAAATGACAAGCTCTCAACATCAAATATAACAAGTTAGTATTTTGTTCTAAAAATCACAAGCCACTTTTATCATGGCTTAACCCCCTGTGGCAACTAAGCATCATGCAGTCACTCATTCCTTGCTGCCCCTAGCCCTCTACCCCTGTAGGATGGGGAGAGGAATCAAAAACTAGTAAAACTTGTGGGTTTAGATTAAAACAGTTTGATAATTGAGATAAGATTAAAAAAGAATAGTAGCAATAATAATATCATCAATAATAACAAAAATTAAAAGAGAATGAGGTAAAATCCAAGAAAAGACAAGTGATGCACAATGCAATTGCTCAGCACCTGCTGACTGATGCTCAACCAGTCCCCAGGCAGCAATTGGCCCCTCCTGGCTAACTCCTCCAGTTAACATATGGTATGGAATATTCCTCCAGACAGTTTGGGTCAACTGTCCTGGCTGTGTACCCTCACAACTTCTTGTGCCCTTTCAGCCTTCTCACTGGCAGGGCATAAGAAGCTGTAAAGTCCTTGACTTAGAATAAGCACTTCTAACCACAACTGAAACATGAGTGTGTTATCAACATTATTATCATCCTAAATCCAAAACGCAGCACTGTATCAGCTGCTAGGAAGAAAATTAACTCTATCCTAGCTGAAATTAAGTCAACTTTAAAGGTTTTACATGAAAGCATAAAACCTGCAGTTGTAAGTCATGAAAATGTGCAAGAGATTTTTTTATTAACATAAATGTATGTTTTAATGTGTTTTGTAGGAAGGTTTAAAAATAGGATTCTGGAGTAAAATTGAGTATAATTTTAAAGTACTATTAATTTTTATTAATATATTTCTAATAAAGTTTGTTTTTTAAAGTTATGAAAAATAATTTAACTGATTTTATTTGGTTTTGTGTACTTTGTGTTTATTTGTATTTTTCTGCGCTTTCTTTTCAAGGATTGAAAGGTAGCTTTAGTTTTATAAAAATTTCTAACAACAAACAGATATACAGGGCACTCATCTGACACTGATGTACAAAGTACTTTCCTTTAGTGATGTCTAACACAATTTATAGCTATTAGAAGTGATATTCCTACACATTATGTCAGCTTTACCAGCTGCAGTTGGAAATAACCAGACGACTTGTTATTGCCAAATATGAGAATACAAATCTACTTTTTTTAAACACACACACAAGAGTCAGTTTTTCACTATATAGTAAAAGAGCAGGAGAGGGATTTTTAGTTTACAGGATACACATGGTAACTAGTTACCTGCAGACACTTAAATTAGTTCAATGGAGCTACCCACAGGCATGAAGTTAGACCCATAATTACATGTTTGCAAAATCAGGGATAGCCTTTAATTTTACAAAGAAGCAACCTAACACTTATCCAATGAATATGTTCTATTACCATCCTAATTAGTAAAATTCATCAAAAGCAAAGAAGGAGTCAAGGACAAGCGCTATTAAAGACCTTAAGCAGCTCCTCTTGAGCTGGGTGGCCTGGAAAGCTGCTGCTGCTAAGGCAGAGTATTTATCTCCTGAGTAACACCTGGCAAATACATTCTCTACCAGTGGATGAAGATGCAAATGCAAGAAAAAAAAATGTGATACTTTAAAAAAAAGACCCATAAACACAACTGTAAGCATTGGGTTTGAATACAGAAAATATACAGGTGACATCTCAACGCTTGTTCTTAAAATCACCAGGGGTACAAACCTCTTCTGGCAGCAGGGAAAAGCAAAGCTCACAGTAACTTTGGAAACAGCCCATGCTGGTCCTGCACATCATCTGAAACCCTCACAGTTCAACTTGCTTATGGTAGCAATCTGCCTGCAGACAACGCTGGTCTGATGAAGTCTGCAATGGAGATGGTCCTTCCCAGCACCACCATGAGGACACCTGAATTTTCAGCTGCTTTCTGAAGGGAAACTAAATGCTCTCAAAGCTCATAGAAATTTGTGGAGACTATCGTGGCTTCAGTCTCCCCAGGAAGTCAAAGACAACTGAATTTTCAGGCCATTTCCTATCAATATATAGAGCTTGTTGACTACTAAGGAGATGGAGGATACTTCCAACCATGAATTAAGTTTTATCTAGAGTCTGCATTGATTTTTATGCATCTTAAGAAAATACATCTTTGACTACATTATCTGCTAAGCTATTGACAGTGTCTTTGTACCCCCGTTTTCCAGGCTGAGAGCCACCACCTGCACTACAACATCACAAGGCATTTTGTTCTAATGATCCTTTGGCTTAAGAACAGCCCAGCCATCAGTGTCTCCCTCTGATCTTCACACAAAGCTCCTGCTGATGTGAACAGAAGTGCCAGCAAGGATGGGAGAGGGCAGGGTCTCATATCTGCAGTCATGACAGCTCACTGTAGCTTACCAAAGGGACTGTATTATCTTGACTGAATGAGCTTAATAATGCTGCGCTATGTGGCTTTGAAAATTAGTCTTACTACCTTCATTTCTTCCTCCAGCAGATATTATTAACATATGCCTGCTCACACTGATTATTACTGCAATAAGTTATCCATCCTTTTTTTAATAAAAACAAAACAGGGTTCACCACTACCATCTTGGCCCTGTGACCAGTATTTCACAGCAGTGGTGGTAGAGATACAGTGCACGTAAGACTGTTCACAGCGCCAATTGCTATGTATGGGATCATTTCAGCAAAATAACTCTATGGAAATCACGTAACCCAGCCAGAACCTTTTCTCTCATTTCCCCACCAATGTAAGATCTATACTGAGTGTCAGCTGCATGTCTTTATTCCATATGCTTTTTCTCAGTGATTAAAACTTCAAAATTTACACAGCCACAGTGTCTCAATTTAGCATTTTCCTTAAAATGCATTCCTTGTGCAATCCATCAATAATTTACAAGCACACGGTGAAAAAAATAAGTAGACATGGCTAAATTTACCTGTGAAAGTCAATGTTACTTACTCACATATGGCCTACTCAGTGTGACCAGGTTTGAGTAGGACAAAAGTTATAATAGTGGATGTCAACGTTCAAATAGCTGCTGAAGTAGTAAGTGGTGCTCCCATTGCAAATTCTTTCTTTAAAAAAACAGGATTGCAATTTTTTTTCAGCAGTAAGAATATTAAGTGGTACGCAGACACTGTTGTATCTGGGAAAAAAAGTGTACCATGAGAAGTAATCACCCCAACAACAGATAAGGTTCACTCTTAACACTATTTCCTTAGTAAATATGGCCACCCGAGTCTAAAAATCTTGGTCTGAGGTATTCAGCAAGTGGCAGGACCTGAATCAGCTTTCATTACTACAGAGATTGCTCCATTTATCTGCATGAAATGATGCATGTTTTCCTGGCTATTCAAAGCAAAAGTTAATTGCCTTTAACTTATTTTTCTTTTCCTCTAAAAATATAAGTCATGGTTCACATACAGGAACCCTGGTACTTTAGTCTCCATCTTACACATCCATGAGAAGCAAATGCACAAGCATTCATTCTGTAGCTGACCCAGATCAGAACAGTGCAAAGGCACTAAACTAATATCCTAAGCCATAGCAGCACATCCTCAACCACACGCTATGACCTGCTGTAGGTAATGCAGGACAGTGAATTACAGGTAGGATTCAGAACAAAAAGGCTTTTTAAATGTAGTCTCTGATGTGGTACTAACACTTTATCCCTGGTCCTGTTGCACACATCCATCTAAGAAAATGGGTAGCTAGACTGAGATCATATGATTATTTTACCCACTAAAAGGTGGATTTCAGAAGAAATATTTTGTTGTTTTTATTACTAAGGCAACAAAATATTGTGGAGTTTACATTTCATCAACAAACTTAGTTTGACTACAGAAAGGGACTGAATGCAACAATTTGCCAAGAACATGGCAAATACAAAGGTTAGGGCTGCTCCCAGTGTGTCAGGCAGCAGAGCTGAATGTAGGAACCTACCTATTTGCTTTACTCATTGTTAAAGCTGAAGCGCTCGGGCTGTCCTGACACTGCAGTACATCTCATCTTAGCACGGAACAGAAAAATAGGCCAGGCAACCCCATGTAGCATAGTATGCTCTAATAGCACGCTTCCACCACCAAATGTGTTTTCTTTTGCTGCTACAGTTGTCTTCCAGAGTAGTTTTAATTACCAGTTTCCAAGGATCAACAGGTTGCACTGTGTTGCCAGCAATGTCCTCAGCAGGGACCAGAGACCAATTAATAAAATTAATGCAGCAGTAGGTGAGTCCATCTGCTAATTTTCCCACAATACCCATGATCTTTCATCTGTTTACACCAACTCCTCATCCTGATCTAGCACAGGTAAGAGAAATGCTAAAAATAGCTTGCATCTATTTTTACAAAAGGCAAAATGAAGCTTATAGATCAGCTAATCCACTCTGAAATCCATTATACTGTTATAATAACATTTTGACAGCACAAGTGGACTTACTCAAACCTACAAAGGTCACTTTAGGAAAACAAAAAAAAAGGATCAACATTGTCCTCTGTTTCAGATCTGTCACGCATTTCAAAAGAAATCTAGTGAAGAATCTAGTGAAGAAATACTTAAGTCTGACTTTTTAGGTCAAGAACTGAGCACTGCCTTATCTTCCTCCAATCATTCTTTCACTTAAAATTTGCTCAAGAGGCCCAGACCTACATTTCACAAAGAAATGAATCATCTGTCCACAGAAACGAGTGTTCTTACTGTTAGGGTGTTGAAACTAGATTTGCAACTACTTCACAAAAATAACCAAGCTAACACATGTTAAAAAAAAAAGGGCGGGGGGGGGGTAAAGGAAAAAAAAGAAAACCTACCATGTAAGAAATGTAACAATTATCAGCTGATGCTTGTCCGTTAATTTATAATAAGAACCAGCTATTCATAAAGCTCCAAAACTAACTTATAAAAGTGTTGATAGCTCAACTTGGTCTTTCAAAATGTCCTGAATGTCAGTTATAAACCCACCGTCTTAGCATTCATGTACCTTTTGTATCCACACAGTGTTATCACAAAAGTCTCCGAGAGTAAACTCCTCAGGAAAAGTGAAACTCTGTGCCCACTAGCGACTTAACTCCGAAGAGCAGCCCCTGCAGCTGAAAGGCTCGGCTAGTCTTTGACTTACAGATGTGCGCAGCTCTGCCGCAGGGCGAGGTGCAGCAAGGACTGCGCGTTACATCACCCAGATGGGAAAACTGGTCATCGCTGCGGGTACTTACTGCTCGAGTGTATTGTTCAAGAGGCCACGCTGAAGACAGAGGCAGAAACAGCCAGGCTGGAGCTCAGCCCGGGCACAGTAGTACTCCCAAGATCGTAAGAACTGTCCCTGTCAAGTGTAGCTACAAGCTTACGACACAGACATGCCCTTCCCCAAGCTGAGGGGTGCAGTTCTGCTCTTCACAGTCATGCACTACGGAGAAGCTGCATTTCTGCAGCCACATGACATCCTTCAACTGCCGCATGAAGAAAACCGAGGAGATTCCGGAGAAAATGCCGAGAAAAGCGTCATTCCTAGCCTTGCAGCCCTGCCTGGCAGGTAATGAGCGGCGCTGGGGCCGCGGATGTGCCCAGGCCAGGGCTGTTCTGACAGGCTGACCCCGCTCCGGTGCCTGGAGAGCCAATACCTGTTGCTCCGTTAGCAAAAGGCTGCGCCAAAAGGGTGCACCTCACGGCACCAACCTCCCCCTTCGCTTGCTTTCGCCGCCCAGCACCCCCACCCCGGGACGGGCCGCTCCGACGCACCTCTGGAGGCGTTCCTCCTCACTTCTTTTTAGGCGGGGTTTGCTCGGGAAAGAGTCCTCCTTCACATCTGCACCTCCCGCCCCGCTCGCCGGGCGCAGGCGACGAGGCAGACGCGGAGCCTGCCGGTGGCAGTGGCTGCTCGGCCGGACCAGCCGAGCCTCCCCCGCCGCCTTGACCTCCGCCACGGGGCTGCCGCCTCCGTGCACGGCCACCGCCGCCTCATCCTCCTCCCGCAGTGAAGCCGGGGGCGTTTCCCCCGGGAGGGGCGGGCAGCGCCGGGCACCGCCGCTCTCCACAGCGCCGAGGCGGGCCCGGCTGCCAGCGGAGTCCGAGGAGGTTCGGGGAAGGGTGGAGGGTGTCGGTGGCCCATGGTAGCCCGGCGGCAGCCCCCTCGATCCCCGCAGCCAGCGCGCCTCTAGGTGTGCGCGGTGAGGATAGGCGACCGTCCCGTCTCCCGCGGCCAAGCGCAAACCGAGCCGCGCTCCTCGCACACCCGCCTCCGCCGCAGCCGCACCGGCGCTTCCCCCGAGCGGAAGGCGGCGCGGGGTCGGGCCGGGGACACGGGCACCCACGCACCGCCCGGCCAAGCGCCGCTCCGGGGCCAGGCGCACACCTGTGTCCTGGGCGCTTCCCGCGTGCCCCAGGGGAATAACAGCATTCGGTCCCTGAAGCGAGCTGGAAATAAAGGAAACGAGTTAGAAAGTACGGTGGTTAAGGCGCTGGGGGGACAATGAAGAAAACAAAACCAACAAACCCAAACCAGAATATTGTAACAACGTGAAGAGATTCACTACCTGTCTCTGGTAGTAAACGTTCTCTTTTTTTGGCTCGGCTTTTAGAATCCCCAAATAAAACACAAAACAGGTGTGGTCAACCTTATATCTAAATATCTATCCTGTACCTTTGCTTTCCCACCTATTGAACTACATTTTCCACAACACATCTACTTACCACTACCCAGACTTACTCTCGCACACCCTAGTCATATCTTTTCCAGCTGTTTTGTTCTCTCTGTCCTTCAAAAAGGCCTTTTATCACTTCTCATCACCTCCATTTATCTGAGTGTTTCAGACTTGTTCTGACATTTACCAGTCATAAAGCTGTTCGGGCAGCCCTTGAAAGTGTCACTGCCTTAGTGATAACTCCGTGTAATGGGTGCAGTTTCTAATTTCTTTGGTATCAGGGATGACATTTTCCTTTTTACACTGTGTCCAGCATGATATTATGCAATCTGTGTGTTACAATACTCCTAGCATTTCCTTGCATTTTATTTCTTGAATTCAAATAAAATAAGTTTTCTTTCAAAGATCCAAATGAACTGGAATCATCTAGGGTCTTCCTGCTCTGGCAGTGGGGTTGGATTAACTGATTTTTTGAGGTACCTTCCAATCCCTAACATTCTGTGATTCCATGTCCAGATTTTTCCCATGCTGGAGATCTCTGGCTTTTGAACTGGAAGCATAACTGAAGGTAATGTGTATTTTGCCATTGAAAAGAAAATTAACATAAAAATTTGTACGTCTCCCAAGCTAAATGCAGGAGATTTCACATTATAATTCATAGCACAAATGCCAGGACACACATCCATCACAAGAAGCCCTTAGATTCTATATTATTCATAAGTATTAACATTCCCCCACTCCCTTTGGGTTTTAGCACAGTCAAAAACTTCACAAATAATTTTTAGGATTATAAATCAACTCTTCTAATGTTTAGAAAATACATGAGAACTGAATATAACCTATAGAGTTTCTTGCAAGAGATAGATAAAAGGAACACTTTCTTGTCAGACCTAACACTGGGCATGCAGCCTGGCACATCCTGCTCCTCAAGGGAGCCCAGAGCCTCTCTGTGGCCACTATGGGCTCCTACAACAATGTAAATTAAACAGGCCCATTTAATGGCTTAGTCTTTAATAAGATGGTGGGGTTTAAATGGTTAAGGGGGAATAGAAGCTCTATTGTAATTGCCTTTGGCTGTTAGTTTTTTCATCTGATCCGAGTTTTTTAGCTGTGGTCCTTAAGACACTCCGCAGCACACATAGGCCACTAGAGCAGGACTGAAACATCTGTTCGGGTCTCCATCTCCCAGTATTCAGAACTTCAAATTCTGCCCTCAGACAGTGATGACTAAGGGAGTGCTCTGTTAGCAGTGTCCCACAGCAAAGGCTGTGTCAGAGAGCTCACATGTCCCATTCCAGTCAATGCCATGGCTGTTTTGCATGTCAGACACTGCCTACAAAGGCAGCCATCCCTCATTCCGATCTGCAAAGTCTGTATTATTTCCTGAGCATGTTTACTAATAAACCAATACAAAGACCACTGCATAGGTGTTTTGGGGTGAACACTTCTTTTAGCATGAACCCCTTAAACAAGGGACCTCCCCAAACTTAATCAAGTTCTGCACAACAGCAAACATGACAACTTATACTAGTCTGTCCTGCTCTAAAAGTTCACTGATCAGAGAAACAGAAAAAACCAGTTTCCTTAAATCTGACTAAAAGCTTAATCTGAAGCTGAAAAATGTTACCATGAAAAAAAAAAAGTTTCATCCTTTCTTACCTCAGTTTGCAGTAGAGCAATTTCTTGGAGCTCCTCCTAAGTTTGTCAAAAGGAAAGGAGAGCTGGTCACTATAGTGCACATCTCCCCTATATCATTTCCAATTATTTCAACTTACAAAATTGAATTCTTATGAAGCAGACTTATGAAAACAGATTTAATGAAACTGCAAAACTAATAGCAATATAAAGCAAACAGTTATACTCAAGCCAGCAAATGTAGAGTGGAGAAGGAAAGCAGCCTTCAGAAGCAGGAGGAAGCTAAATAGGAGGTGATTTCCTCCTTTATACTGAGCATGATGTTGATGGGATGGGATGCACCTGTGAGCCAGCTCAGATCAGCTGCCCTGGCTGACTCCAAACTGCTAAGGGCTTGTAGACCATGGCTGGCCTATGAGTCTGTCCCAGTGAGACCAGGACATCAAGGTAAGCAATTAATAGGTAACCTTCTCTCAGAGAAGTATTAACATAAACAGATTTAAATATCTTACTCAATTGCTTGGTATTGATTTTGCCATGTTAGATGGGTGATTTGCTCCCCAGCATGTATTTGTGCTTCATGCCGCTGTTGAAAAGGAGGGACAGGTTCTTTAGCCTCAGAGCATTTATGGTGATGGCTAAATGATAGAGTAAAAACTCTTGCAACAGCTGATACAAATGTTAAATTTAGACCCTTATTCCAAGCAGGCAGGTACTGTCAGTCAGAAACATAAGAATGTCAAGAATTTGCTGCCTACTTTTAGGCTGTAGTCATTGTCTCACTTTATTATCTGAGTGGTTTCTCACCATCCCATTAGCTTCTCACACTGACAGTGACCAAGTATCAACATGTTTATTCCTTTCCTAATGGATGCCCCTGTTCTAATTTTATTTTCATACTTCTTGCAGCATAAGAAATCCTATAAATGCTACTAGTTTTAACCACTCCGATGCAAATACTTCCATGCATAAGGTGCTTCAGTTCTCAGTGATGGAATTGTTAGCTATAAAATAAATGGGAAAAAAAAAATCTTTCTTAATTCTGGTCAAGTATTTGCTCTGTTCTTTGAAAGAAATTAATTCATTAGAAGTGTTTGCATGGGCACAAAGGAGAAAGAGAGAATGAATCTGCAGGAGTCACATCTGGTATGTGCAATTAGATTCAGAACAAGCTGAGCATATGTCTGGGGCCTACTTTTCTATAAGTCACACTTTTCTCACATGGTTTCAACATCTCTTCTACCTGGATGGATCATGTGTCTCATTAAGCTCTTACTACAAATCCTCTGTCAGAGCTCTGAAATAGCTGCACTAGCGCTGCTGAGGCTACAGTTTATAGATCTGGACACAGATCATGGGAGAATACTACATGAAATTTCCTAAACAAGTCTGTAATGTGTACATGCTTTCATGCCTCATCTCCCAGTACATCCTCTTGCAAGAAATATATACATATATATACATATTCAGGGATGGTACCTCAATTATTTCTCAACACAGAAAGACCTTACACTCAAGGTACTGAAAAATTAAAAAGTTTTGTTCCCTGGCATCAAGCAACCCATTCACAGAATCAACTAGCTAAGCGTGAAACAAGAAGTGATGTGAAGCTGCAATTCACTTGCTTTTTGCAACCCTGTATTCATCCTGTCAACTTAAACAATCTGCCAAGTCTCCTTCTCCAAAACCTTACCCAGAGTGCCCCACTTTGGTGCTCTGCATATGCACAGCAGGCTCCCACAGAAAAGTGGTGGGCCCAGGTTTTCGCTTTTGACCCATACTCTTGCACACCTACTTAGTGTACTTCTCTCTACCATCTGGAGAAAGAAAATAAATGTCATTTCCTTTTAGAATGACAAAGGTATTGTTTTCCCTCCTTGACATACAGTGTAAAACATAGCAGATCTCCAAAGTTCAGCGTTGACCTCTTTGAGGTGTGCCTGGATAGGATCCAGCCCCCTCCAAGAGGGACGACATTTGTTCTGGTCCAGTAGCCTTAGCTTAGGAAAATCCAACCTTTGTTCTTCAGACAGCATCTTTTTGTTACATCAATGGATCTCAGTGCAAGGACAGTTGGTAGCAGCCCTCCACAGATGGATCTTAGGCACCTACATGCTTATTTTGATTCTGTGCCTTAATGTTTTCTTCCTTCTTAAGACAGTAGCTGGGGACCAGCTGAGGTTGCAGCTCAGCAGGAATTCCTCCTGCCAACACAGTCACAATGGCATGTGCCAGAGGAGGACTGCATGCACATACAGAAACACACGTCTAGTACAGGGCTAAAGGAAATAACAATTGTGACCTGAGGAACACTTGTGTTCTTCCTGGAGAGGATGATAAATTGATCCTTCCATATAAAAACAAAGAACCCAAAGCGAAAAGACTACAACAAAAATCCTAGCAGGGACACCAGCTGAAGGACAAGGAAAAGAAGAGGGGTAAAAAAATATCCAAGGAGAAAACCCTCTAAACAATCTCAAGCAGAAGAAAGTATACTGAAATGCAGAAAATAAAGTAATTTGATACAGGTAGCAGGAATGAGTTGGCTTTGTTTGGGTATTGGGAAGGGAAGATGACAAAAGCCATTGCTTGCTACATGTGGCTAGCACTTACCAGTGGACTACATTATATTATCAGAAAGGACTACATTCTTGTTTTGGTTGAAGTTGTCACTTCCATGGCAGTGGTATCTATGGGATCCAAGGAGATGTGATGTGACGTGATGTGACGTGAAGTGATGCGATGTGATAAGAGGTCCCGATGTTTTGGAGACAG
Organism: Todiramphus chloris collaris; assembly: GCA_025345505.1. Taxonomy (NCBI): domain Eukaryota; kingdom Metazoa; phylum Chordata; class Aves; order Coraciiformes; family Alcedinidae; genus Todiramphus; species Todiramphus chloris. The sequence goes on along the minus strand of JANVCC010000019.1, from coordinate 3,851,210 downwards.
TCAGTGTCTTCATAATTTTGATAGCCTGAAGTGCTGTGCTACTGTTGGCTGCTCACTCCCAAAGTAGAGGAATATAGGACAGGCAAAGCACTTGGTACATTCAAGATCTATTTGCTGTACATTTAAAGCTCTTGGAAAAAACACATATTTTTTTAATATATATTTAATTTCTTTTACTTATTAATGCAGGGGTATGCCAGGAACAATTTGTTACCAAGACTGTCGAAACACAGTTTCAAGATAGTGCAAGGTGAAAGGTGAGACTGCATTGTATTTTGCAGTCGCAGAATTTAGAGAGATAGCATCTAGCCAGCAATGGAGCTCATGGATAAATAACAAATACATTTTCACTCAGATGGATTTGCTGGAACAAGAAGAGCTATGTAGCTCTGAAACTTACTTCAGTCTTAAATAATTTAGCAATTTTAGGAATTCAGGTTAGGTTGGAGATTTCAACTGGAATGTGGGAGTTTCTCGTAGGCAGAAGCCTATGCAAGGTAGAAAAAAATGATTCTTAGGCATTTAGGAATACACACCTATCAGAAACTATTTTGTTATCTCTGGAAAAAAGATTTCATCTATAAGGTTTCTTACTCAAACTGCATTTATATTATTGCTAGTTGCTTGAGCAATTTTTGAAACTTACTTCAGTGCCTATTGCCACTGCCTATTGCTTACAATTTTTCAGAACTGTTATCTTTAAAACATCTTAAAAGTTCCTAAATCTCTTTATGCCTCTTTTTTCTTTTTGATATCTTAAATCTATAAGACTCATGGATTCCTCATACCAGATTGCTGTGTTCCAACAATGCACTGTATCCAGCCTGTTTGGCTTTTGGATGCTTCCAGAGAAAGGCTGGAAAAGGGAGAAAATGTTGTACTGATCCAGATTAGTACAGCAGTTGCCACCTTTGTAATGGCTGGATCTTCACCTTGATTAGACCAAATATATGTGGAAGTTGTATGTGTATCATACTGCTTTTTGTCTTGGGAGTTGTTTGCAAACAGAGGCATTGCTATGTTTACCTGGATGCAGTTTGGGTAGCATCTCTTTTTTTTTTTTTTTTTTTTCCGTTCTGTTGGTGTTTTCAGCATCAGTATCTGTCTCTTTTCAGGCATTTGTTTGTCTTCTCCCATTATTTATCTTCTCCCATTATTTGTATTCAAGCCTTTATGGTTGGGACGACTTAGGTAAAACAGTTCACAATTGCCAGACTGAAAACCTTTTGCAGAACACCTTCTGCACCAATTCCTCCAAGTGATGAGCATGTGAGAAGACACCAGCTATGCATGCCTGAATTAAAAGCTAAACCCCCTTATATCTGCTGGGATCCTGCACCTCATATTTCTTTTAAAATGCTTAATATGGTTCTGTTGATAGAATACCAGCCAGGATGAAAGCAATAGCATTAACAGTAATATTTGAAGAGCCAGCAAAGCACACAGGGTCTGCTAGTGACAGAGACTGCTACCTGCGTTTCCATGCAAATGCTGCATTGGCTGAATCACTCCCCTGTCCTGGTGTGTATTGAACCCACGGACTGAATAGCGTAAAAGTTATTTCCAGTGTACGAAATTTATTTTGTATGTCATAATTAAATTAGAACCACCACTTTCTTAAACATTTGTAAAAACCCTTCTTTAAAGAGTTTAAAGCAAGGAAAGGTTAGCAAAAGCTTTACACTGTTCCAAATTCAGAGATTACTTTTGCTTTTTTTTTTTTTTTTTTTGTTCCCTTTTACAGCAGGCAATGAAATTTTCCAGTTAGCAAAACAATGATGTAAAATTGTGAAATATGATCGGGTGGTCAGAGGAAGGAGCTAAGAGATAAGGAAGTGTTTGCTTTATCAGTGAACCGTGATAAACTGTCGACTAGGCCTTTGAGGAGGAGCAGGTAAAGACTGATAAAAAGGAACATCCTGCCCAAAAGCCACTGAGAGATGGGTAGTTGCCAGAAGAAGCCTGAAGTCAGCAAAAGTTTGCAGAAACTGGGAGAAAGGTAAATGTGGCAGGGAGAGAGTGCAACCACCGACCCAATTTAGGACCAAAAGAACTTGTCCCCCCTGTGCTAATTTACATATAGCAAGTGAGGCTAATTTAAATATAACTAACCAGTAGTGGACAGGATGCCAAGCAATGAGTGTAAATTTAGGCGTGTTTTTATTAATCATGGAACATGATAAATACTTTGTTGCTCCTTTGTGTGGTCTGCTGGCTTTGTGGAATTAGCACCTATGACCAATCTTTGTGCAAACATGGATTAAATAAAATATCTCCATTCTGTGTGTATATGGGTGTATTGCACACTGGGTAAACGACCTTGCTTTTGGGACAACAACCTGGTAGGGATGTTTTTAAATGTCTCAACAACATGGCTCTTCACAGAAGGCAATGAAAAAACAAACTGTCCCACATGGGGCTGTGTGGGTTGGTGTAGGGAGTACCTGCTGGATAATCCACTGAGGTGCTGCTGGCTCTGCAGCCCACAAGGCAATGTCCCCAGTGTTCATGTCCAAAAGGGGCTGGGAGAGTAGGAGACATTAATTACTGCCAGCTCATATTCTTCATATCACTTTGTTTGGGACCAAATGAGATCTGTCTGTTCTTTTCTGGATCTTGTGGCCAAGATAAGGACATTGCTCCTGATCCCACTTCCCTCCTCCTATGGTATCAGATGCTGACCTGTCTGATTAAAGAGTTAATTTAATAATGGTTCTTTCTTCTCTGCCATATCTGGTCCTCACATCATTCAGGTGATACCAGTATGTTCTGACTCCATCTTAAATAATATTTATTTTGGTTTTTTTAAAGATACTCTTAGATGAAAAGAAAGGAATGAGATACTGTCTCCTTAAGTCACAGTCTTGGGTAATTACAGCTAGGTTAAGCACCAAAGGCCAGAAATCAACCCACACTATCTAACTGCTGTAGCTAAAAAATAATATTCCCTAAGATTCAAGGTATTACAGTATCATCTTCATAATGAAAAGTATTATTTTTCTGGCAGGACACCCTCCAGCTAGGTTAATGACGCTTTTGATTCTGTTGTCCCTGCTGCAGCACTTGGATTTCTGCACGACAAGAGCTCAGTTATTCCCTGCATTTTGGCATGTGTGAGTTGGCTTTTTGCCCCTGAACTGTAAGGGGAAAGTGCTACAAAACTAACCAGTAAAAACATTGCTGTCTTACTCAAGGTGAGATGTCTGACTCAGGAACAAGGGAGTTGTAGTAACTGCCTGTCTGCAAATTATTTTTTCTGCAGCCTGAAGTATATTCCACGATATCATGTCTGCATTGTGCCCCATTGCAGGCCCAAAGGTACCCTCTACTTCAGCTTTGTGCTGCTCCAGCTATGCAAAGCAGATGGCAAAGTGGAGGGAATTGTATGGAATATGTGTTGTGCTGACTCTTTTCTGTTTAGGCACAAGTGTGACTTCTGCTATGCACATTTCCACCCATCACTGTCACCTTCAGGGACTTAATGACTAAAACAGCTACTTTTACATTGCAGACCAGACTGGCGGATGAAGTCCTGTGAAGGGAAAACATGGGTCTGGGATCAACTTTTTCTTCTGTTTCCTAACTTGCTTAGTGTGGCTTCAATGCACGGCAACATCTGTGCTATTGCCCTCAGCTTAGTCCCTGCTGGAGCTATATTTACTGTCCTGGATTCTAGCAGACCGTTTTCACAATAGTCAGCAACTAGATGCCTGTCAAAAGAAGACATTTCTTCCATGCTGTTTGCTTGTGTGTTAACCTTTTGGCTCCCTTATTCTCTATTTTTCAAATGTGCATGAAAGCTGAAGGAACATTGGGAATTTAAAAGAGGAAAAGGAGAGACCACAGATGTGAAATGTGAAAGGGTAAGCGTGACAGAGAAACAGTCGTGAGCCATCAGGCAGCTAAGGAGACATATTTGTTCTGTGCTTGGCATTGACATAGCTAGCTGTTATTTCTCTCTAATATTCATCATGAAATATCCTTCATGACATCATTCACTAGAGTGATACAGAGCTGTTGGCTGAAGCATACGCTCACAGTCATGCTTGCCAAAAAATACTGAGATTATGCATGTAGCCAAGTATTTCTGAAGCAGTCCAAGTGGCTCTTCAATATTTCAAGTTATTTTCTTTCCAAAAGGCCTTTGTCTTTCTCATGTTGGCTCTGTTTACCATCTCATGGCATTTATTGCTTTTTATAAACTTCTCCCTGTATCTTAAGACTAGAGTTTAAGCATACAGTGACATGAACCAAAAATTCAGACTTCCTGTGTCAATGGTGAAATGCAAAATCTTAGGTTTAGTTGTAACAGGAGATGATGCCAATCAACAGATTTGTGGTTCCCTGCAACTGACACCACAGGGCTTATTTTTATTGATAGTACACAAGTTTGTCTTCTCTTATTCATGCTGGATGCCTAGTATTTAAAAAAAAAAATAGTTCTAGAAGAGTATTCTAGGAGAACAAACATGATATAGGCTATGTTGCATATCCTCTGAACCCCAAATGGGAGAGGAGGCGGTGTGTCATTGTGCCTTCTCTAGCTGCAGTAAGCAAATGGGGACCAAAACACTCCCATGGGCATCAAGTTCATCATTTGCATTTGGTTGTTTTCTTTAGACTTTTGAATCTGTTCCACAGCAATCCCCTTACTTCTGTGTTTAACTTGACTACAAAGATCTGTAACTTCTTCACTCTTTTTCCACTATTATTCTCATTTTCTTGGCAAACTTGTAGAAGGAAATTAGGAGAAGGTTATGAAGATATCAGAAGTTGCACTGTGACTCACTCAGTGGAAGCAAGATGTCTGATTCCAATAATCTGTTCTGACAAATTAAAATTTATTTTAATAACGAAATTATTCATGGATAATAAGGTTATTTCAGGAAGGCTTGCCACTAGTCTACAACCCAGTCAGTAGAGAAAATCCAATGTACTGAAAAACACAGGTTGCTAAGTTCAAAACCAACCTTTAATTTTATGCCTCAGTTTTTATATTTGAAATTAACTGGATGTGCATTTTTGCAAGAATGATTACATTTAGATAATAGCTATTAGCATGGAGATCTCTAACTGACATTCAGCTCTAAAGTCAGAAATCAAATGTGTTTTCCACATAGGATGGCTAAGCATCTAAATTGATTGCATCTGCCCCTACCTGTAATTTTGTGTGTACAGTTCAAAACAAGAAGCTTTCTACCCTAATTTCAGAATTTGGTTCACACCACTCATTTATTAGAACCTTCTCTTTAGAGTATTCCGCTGCACATAATGACACCAAAACCTAAGGCTAGACATGTATGACCAGTTGATGATACCAGAATAGTACATCAAAGAAAGTGTCTTGTAGATGACTGGTCAATAAATCTGCTTGACAATTTAATTGGTGTAATTGATAAAATCCATATAACTACTAGGGAGGAAATTAAATTACTTTATACAAATCAGGTTGGGATTTAGATTAAAATTTTCTGGGTCAATTCTGTTTCATGCAAATTATGTTATGGAAGACCCCCTGGTTTGGAACACATTTATTAAGCTTTCTCATAAAAAGTGTATTAATTCATATAGAATGGCATATCCTAGTATCCTTACACACAGCGTATGTTTCCCATGTGGTCTTCAAATCTCCCCATCTGTATGCACAAAAGTGCCACAATAATCACAAAGTAGAACTACTGTTTTATTCTTATGTGATCAGATAGTGCCTTAAGAGACACAACAGGCTTCAGTAATGCTCTGACACAAGAGGTGTTAAAGCTCATTTCACTTGTGTTATTTACAAAGCCCTTTTACTGTATTAATGGTGAGTTTTAGGACGTTGTCCAGTCCTGAACTAAAGAAGACGATGGCTGGAACTGCTGAATGGAGGGAGGTCTGTGGCTTGTATTATACAGGTAGGGAGACTAAATAGTTGAAACAGCTTCTTCCAGTTTTGAAACTCATCAAAGGAAATATATTTTTTTGCTCTTCAAGCTTGCTGGAGAGCAAAGGAAGAGCTTAGTCTTTCTGGTATGCAGTAGAAGAGAAGGAGGTCTTTTGCTGATCCCGTTGTTTCTGTGATGATGCATCTGGACCTTCTCAGGTCCTGAGGGAGAGGCATGATTGCCTCTGTCAAATCTCTGTGTATTTCTGATACAGGAATGTTTACTGGAAGAAGTTCAGTAATCCTGGCATGCAGCCTTGGGAGGACTTGAACACATTCATGGGAAAGCAGATACACATAGCAAAACTGTGCTTTTCAATGGGAGAGGTAGATGAAGCCTGGAGGCCACTCCAGTCCCACAGCCTGCTTATGGGAGATGGTACTGCAATTACTGTGAGGGGAAGATGCTTTTCATGGGGACATTACACGATCTACCAGTTGTAAAGGAAAAGAAATGGTCGGAGGCCTGCTGCTTGTGTTTACATGACCACACGCCAGCTGTACAGTAATACTGTAATAAAAGCTGTTTGGGCGATCATTGTTATGCTGGTGCTGTTTAGGAGCTTGCTTCCAATATTGCATTACAAAAATTACATATTTCATATAATCAGGTCTGTCTCTTACTTAATCATCCTACTCTATGTATAAATCTTTAAAATGGACAGGTCTATAAATCATATGCATTTTTCATTTATCGTTTATTCTAAGCCAGGCAGTTTCTTATTTAAATTGCCATATGAATAAATCTAATAATCCTTATTCACTTACATCATCTCAAACTTTAAATCTAGTTCTGACTGAGGTCATAAGTGAAATCAGTATTAAGGGCAAAACTAGCAGCTGTAACAACTATAATAGCTCACCAAATTATGTTAACGGGCTGAAATAACATTAAAAATGAGGAAGAATCAAATTACATTATTAAAGCATGCTATGCTGAATCAGGCAAACATTTAGCCTAACCAGAGATCCTGAATGTGCATATACTGAGTTCATCATCACACTAGTCCATATGCCCTGGATAAATGAGAAGTAAAGACATTTGCCAAAATGTGTCTATTTATAAACTGCATTTGTATATGGTATTATACAGATTTTTTTTTTTTGTATGCAATAGCTACATTCTCAACAACTGTCCTCACAGCTAGAACAAGAAGTACATTTCTTGGTCTACAATGGGAAATTTTGTTGGTCTTTTATAGTGTGGTTCTGAACTTTATAATCAGCAATACAGGACATCTCATGCAATCTGTCAAAATTATTCTTCCTTCTTCATGAAAAACCCAATAAAACTCATTTTGCTACTAAAGAAAATGACAGAAGGATTGATTCAACCACTCCATCTGTCTAAGAAATAGCTTACAATTTCTATGAAAATTCACACAAGAAGAAGAGAAAGATTTCTTTGGTGGTGCAGGACACAGTTATATGTCACAGAAGAGGGTCTGAAAACTTTCACCATTACTTCACGGTGTTGATGGATTTCAGAGGCTTTGCTTATAGTAATCACTGTGGTGTCACAGCGCATGCCTCTGCAGGAAGCTTCCTGTGTCAAGTTCTGCAGTGAAGAGTCCCTACAGAACTTGTCCATAAGAAAGATGTACTTCACATTCTCACTGATATTTTTAATAGTAAGTGGACTTTCAGCTACTGTTATTTAGTGTTTGGATCACTGCAGCCTATAAACAGGAACTGTATCATTCATTACATCTACTTACTTCCAGCACTGATGGAAAGAGCATTCTCTGCTGAGCCCTTCCAGCTTCTGGCAACAGGCAGCATAGGATCTTCCCTTGCCAGAGGTTGCATCTGGGCTGTCATGTTTATCATCTGTCCCTGTGTCTATTTCCTATGAATTCATCAAATTCTCTTTTGAACTCATTTGCACTTTCGCTCTCCACAATGTCCTGAAACGTTGCTTGGGGCAATCTGCTATCTGATCATTTTATAAATTGTCCCTTATTTAATTTGATCTGTGTTATGAGAAACAGTAAAAAAAAAAACATTCATGGTTTGCTTTTGATGTGCTGACCATACTCCTACAGACCTCTCTCATTCCAAATTTTCATGTGAGCTAGTCCATACTTGACCCTCTTGCCTGTTTCCATGCCTTTCTGCACACAGTAACCAGTGGTTTCCAAGACAGAGTAACATTTTATTTACCATGTTGTTCAGGCTCCACGATACGGGGCTCTATAAAAACATAATAAATAGTACATATGCCAGATTGTGCCCCATGGAGATACCAGTACAGGGTATAAGGAACAAAAGAATTTAGGAGAGACAACCCAGTAGATTGCAAGCTGCAACCAGGTTGCTGTGAGAGGGACAGAAATAAATATTTGGGATATGCTCAAATCTGAACTATTTGGTAGTAGACATTGCTGTATTCATTGATCAGGTTATACTTCACTGGTAATGGAAAAGGTGACTACCAAGAAGGCACTGGGAGGATTTTTATGTGACTGCTTTACAGTTTCAGTACAGCCAAAGTATAGAGGACAGTCTGAGAAAAGTGGAGGGAAAGAGAATCATGCTTTTGTCTAACTTGATAGAGAGTCCCTGATCTTAACGTCTAATGAACTGCACCTCAAAATGCATCACTATGAGCATCTTGTTTGAATCTGTAAGATACTTGGTGTTTTCTGAGAAATGTCTGGGAAGCACACTCAGCTACAACATTGTTCACAAGTATTTGCCATGCTGCTGGTTTGGGAATGTCTGTGTGAGGGCTGCATTTCTCAGCAGTATGTTTGCCATTCATGAGCCAAGCAGGTGGGAGGAGTGCTGGTGGGATGGTGAGGAGGTGCCTGGGCTGGACAGGGAGGGGAGAAGCAAAGCCCGAGCTCCCCAGCCTCTCTTGGCACCAGCCACATTGGAGCTGCTGGAGCTGAAGCCAAGCCTGAGCATCCTCACACAGCCATTTCTTCTGTAGATTTCCCCAGTTCTGTGCAATTTGTTAGGACGATGCCAGCTCAGTTTGGCTTTATGAGTCCTTTTGTCACAGTAACGGCTGTTCTAGAAATAGGCTAATTGACACAAGTAACCAAGAACTGCTGCAAACTTTTCTTTCATGCTGTAATTCAGAAAATGGAGCAAGCAAACACACATACACACACATAAATAAGGTCAGGATAATGCATTGGAAAATACTGCTGGCTTATTTATTTTGCCAGTTGTCATTAATTTTTATTCTTTATGAAACTAAATAGTACAATAAAATTTCATAGTCAATATGCAGTAATTGCCAGGGCACCATGGGGAGTGGGTGCTCCCTGGGGTCCAGGACCATGGGAGTTTCCCAGGGGAAGCAGGGTAGGACCTCACAGGCAGGTCCTGTCCTGCCACCTCAGCCAGGGAGCAGGACAGCCCTGGGCAGCCTCTGCACAGGGACCTCCCTGGGTACCCTAAGGTACCCCAGGGCCACGATAGAGTTCAGCACTGGCACAGAAGCATGAGGAACTCCTGAAAGCAGCAAAACCCAAACTGAGTTCAAACACTTCAGTTCTGACCACTTCAGGATGTAATATATTTTGTAAAATCATGACTTTTTAGCAATATGGGTCTTTCTGCTGCCACCCAATGTCATATCTCTACTAGGAGACAGGGCATCTGCCATCTTTGGTGACTGAAGTTAGAACTATCAAAGCATGGATGGTGAGGATGTCTAGCAAAGACATGACATCTTCAAGCAAGTAGATGGAAGATGTTTCAAGTAGAAACATTAGAAAACAGAGACTTTTCTGTTAGGCAAATTAATATATTTGATAAGACTTTAATTCAGCATTAAATGGCTGCCATAATTGTGTTCATTTTATCTGTATCATTATAACTGTATTTTCTGACATTTTAAATATGTTTCTACAAATTAGCAATGAAGGACCTGCAAACATTTCTTATTAAGTCCCTGTGGAGAGCACCAGGTCCTCCTGGATTTTAAATGTACCTGATAAGCAGAACCACATATTTGTGTACAAACATGATACAGTAAACATCTGCTGCTTTCTAGCAGATGGGACAGTGCTGCCTTCATAAGCAATTCATAGCAACCTCAAAGAAAATCACATTAGTCCTTTGTGCTTTCATTATCTCTCCTATGACTTTAATATTTTCTGTGACTTTGCAACTGCTAACAGCTGTCAAAAATAAGTAAGGCACATTTGAGTTGCTGCCTTTCACTGCAAGAGATCTCCAAGCAATTAACTAATGGAGGTCTTCATGATACCTCTACATCACCTGCCTATTCTTTCATTACATTCAATACTGAACACAGGCAAAGATGCTTCTCTGGGGATGACAGATCCTGTTTCTCTCTGCAGGCAAGCTTTAAAACAAAACATGTCACATTGACCCTATTCCAAGCTGGTCCTGAACTTTAAGGTGTGTGCTGGTTTTGGTCAGGATAGAGTTAATTTTCTTCATAGTAGGTAGTATGGGGCTGGTGTTAGAAGTTTAATTAACCTCTACTGGAGGGAATTCTTGTGGACAAGTATCCTCAGTTTCAGTCATAACTTATTTTTAATGATGGAGTCAGAGAAGTGGTGTGTTTTGGTTTCAGTTGGTTTTTTTTTTCCTCCGGGGTGGGGAGGGGGGAGGGATGGGAAAAGAAGCCTGGGGGGGGGGATGTGTGTGTGGAAATCCCCTTTTGCATCTAGCTGTGCTGATAAGGATCGGTGATGGGGAACTCCATGACCAGAGTGGGTTAACCTCTCCTTTTCTTCCAGATGCCAGAGGGAAAAAGGCAACTCAGAGACTGCTGGGTGTTGCAGTCCTAGATTACACCAGCCTTTAGTTGAGGAATCTGGCAAAAATCCATGCTGGAAAGGGCACAGAGTTTATATGGAGATTTCTGTGCACACAGGAGCATTTGAGGAAGCGTGAAGTGCTAACTCCTGCCCCAAAATACTGAGAAACCTCCTTTCTTCCCCTTCTGCTGCAAGCTGCAAAACCCAGAGCTGCTCTTGGCCCCATGCTCCAGGGGTGAAGCCCTCTCTCTTTATTTCCTTTTGTACTTACTTCATCCATAGTCTTAGGAGCAGGGTCCACTCTAAACTAGGGATCTTACCTTTCCTTCCCTCCTCTGAGCAGTCCTGCTGTGTACCAGGCTGCCACGTCTGAAATGCCTGTCTCAGATCTGTGTCATGCACTGACAGCCTCTCAGCACTCTGGGCCTGAAATGTATGTGCCTATAATTTAATTTTTTTTTTTCAGAGTACTGTAATAATTGGCTTTTTTTTTTCTTTTTTTTTTTTTTCCTTTTAGTAAAAGCAGAGTGTTAGTGCTTACTTTAAAGGTTCTTTAATGGTCTGCTTGGTTAAAGCACTCATTTTGAGCAGCCATAAAGTTTGGACTTTATATATATATATATACTTTTGGATATTTTTTTTTTTTTTTAAATTATTTTGTTTTGTTGGACCATATAAGAAAGAGGTTTCATCTTCTGTCTCTTGGAGAACACCTTCATGACCACTGCTTGGGCAGAAAGAAACTACAAGTTTATGGGTGACCCAGATGCTGTCACCTGGTGGTAGAGGCACTCAACAGGGTCAAAGTATTTTTGTGTTCACAGTGTGGGTGCTCGTGCTATTCATACTTTCATTCAATGCAAAATCCATGACCAGTGTGGGAACTGTGCATGTTGTGCTGCCTGGTGGCACAGCTTCACCCAGAGAAGGCTGAACAAACTGCCCAGCAAGTAGTCTGGTGCCCTTCTGACTATAAAAGATGTGAATTTGAACCCCTTTTGACCTAGAAGGAAAATCTTCAGGTTATTTAGGGTGCATGCAAAAGAAGGGTGATGGCTCCTGCTCTAGCTCAGCCTTGTCACTACGTGTCTGTGTATGCAGATGAGGCGGGTTGGACTTGGGAGATTTTGGCTGCCTGTGAGCCTGCGAGCTGAGGCAGGGCAGGAGTTCCTCCCTGTGCTGCCTGGGCACCTCTGGAAGCAGGACCATAGGCACTGCCAGAGGTGGATGTAGGCAAATCAGGCATCGCACAGCTCAGCAGCCCAGGCAAGACCCATCCAGCACCCCTCGCCATTCAGCTTTTCTGTCTTTGGAGCTTGTAAAAGAGTGAATGGGTAAAATTCATCCCCGAGATGACACATACAAATGCTTTATTGCATTATATTTCAACTCAAACTGATGCACATCTGTGCTTGAAGGTATGAAGTATCTGGGGCATTATTCAAGTATCTTGCAGAACAGTAATTCACATTCAGAACAAACAGGGAAATGATGCACTGTATTATATAACATCTATGTCTTAGTGTCAGTGATTAACTTTCTGTAAGCTCTGACATGCTCCTACATTAATAGGAACAAATGAAATCATAGAGCAGTTGAGCCCAATTAATTACGGAAACGTGGTACAATTTCAAAATGAAATATCTGTTGCTCCATTTTTATTTACAAATAGATGAATAAAATCCTGTCAAGGTAATGCCTTAATGGTCTGACAGTAAAAAACAGCGTTTGTAGACAGGTTTACAGGACAAGATCTATGAATGTAATTTCTGAGCTTTTTTCTTGCATTAAAGAGGATGCTCTAGCCTTGTGTTTCTCTCAAATAAAACAGTGGGAAATCCCCTCTAGAAGAAGCTGTTAATATTTTTGAATGTCTTACTGTATCATGCCCTCTACCTTTAAAACAATATCTAGCAGTACCTGTCAAACTTCACTGCCAAGAGATAAGGAGCAGTGTTCTGTGCTATACAAATTGCCAGCAAAAAAAGAGGAAAATTAACAGTTGATGTGCAAAGCCATGGGTCTATCAGGGTAAAAAATGCTTCTCTTCTATGTCCTGCCTGCTTCTGCACTCAAATGCTTATCATACTTTTGGGAGCTGTATAAATAAATAATGCTTTTATTTGATGATAGCATTCCAGGAAGAGTCATTTGTAAAGAGAAGTGGCTTTGTGAAGATAAATCATAATCTCTGTTCCACAATCGCTCTCATGAGTATAATCTATAGTACAAACTACTTGAGAACAGGGATTAGCTTTTGAATTTAGGTCACTACAGTGTCTATCCCAAAACATTAGGTCTGATTTCTAATTCTACAATACTCTTCATTCCTGAGCTGTGCTGACTTCTGCAGTTCTTGATCAGTATGGGTAGATAAAAGTGTAATACAGATCTATACAATCTATTATAAAATTACTGGCTACGAAACTAACCATTATTATTAGTTATTTATTGGTGAGTTATTGTTCTTCAAATAAATTGCACTCTTCTGAGTATCAACAGAAGTTAAGTGAAGTAATTTACAGTATTTTTACTAAAAAGGAGGTGAAACAGGAGGAGAGCTGAAAAAGATTAATTTTTTAAGGACAGGAATAAATGTAATTAGGGCACATCGAAATTTAAAGCACCACACCCACCATGACAAAGCATTTGTTTTGTAAACACAAGTGAGCTGAAATCTTCAGACATGCTTCAAATGAACAGTTAATGGTCTTCTTTTAATGTATTCATCTTTTTATTACCTGAAACTGTGCAGTGTTCAGAATTGGAAGATTTTTTTTCAGCATAAATTAAATCATCAGAGTCCATATTCATCTGCCAACAGTTTGAACTTGATAAACACAAGGGTTTGTATGATAGGCTTCATAGCCTAGTTCCTTTTCTTTCTTGCCCCTCTGATGATCATGTACTTTATCCTATCCTTGGTTCCCTTTCTTTTATATGTTGGATTCAAATAAATGCCCTGTCTTTTCAAGGCTGCCTCATTGGCTGCCTATGTTTCTCCATGGGTGGAAAGGTCTGTCAGCTAGAGCAAGGTGTCCTAACTGTCTCCTATCCACTCCACTGTGTTGTGGCATAATTTTGGCCAGGTCTGTACAGGAGATTTCTTGGTCTTTAGCACTGTAGTAGGTTTGCTTGTTGTCTTTGTGATTTCTTTGCCAAAAGAAGGTCCTGTAGATATGTATGTGTATATATATAAATATACGTATATATAAATATACGTATATATTCTTTATTTATATATATGTGTGTATATATATATAAATAAAGCTGCTTGTTCATCACATGCTGAGCTGATATATTAATGAAGAAAAAATAATTTTTGCCAGCACATGCTTTTTATTGGTGTAAATTATGTTAGCAAAACTCTTTTAATGGGGATGAAGCGTAGCCTTCACCTAATTCTCATCTAATGCTCTCTTTGTCTTTCCTTCTCTCCTTGAATCCTATGTACTTACAAACAACATTTTTTACTTGGATCAGCCACCTCTTCATTAAGATAATTTCTTCTTTGCTTTCAAAACTCTCTTCAGATGTTTTCCTTCCACTTAGACTTTGCTCTGTGTGCCCTGAGGCACTATCTACAACCACCTCTTCACTCAGTCTTTTTGTTCTTATCCTCTATATTTGGATTAAATGTTCTTCTTCTTGGGGTGGGGATCTTGCTTCCTATGTCTTCATGAAGGGACGCTTTCATGTCCAGGAATGCAGAACTAGGAGAATACAAGCCAAGAAGAAAATGGTTTCAAATTCTATTCTAAAATTTCAGATGTAATTTTGCTGTTGGATAGGCAAACAGAAACAGCCATTTAAAATCTACCAGTGTAACTTCCAGAAGCAAAATACCCCTCAAGCTCAGCAATTAGAAAATGGAAGAAGATTGCTTTCCAGAAATGTGTTATGAATTGCAAAGATCTAGATACTGGAATGAATATCGAATTCACACATTTTATCATTTAAGGGCCAAATCCACTAAACACACCCCTAACTTGAAAGAAATCTAAGAATAGGAGGCATGTCAATTACTGTACTCTTTAAATTATGCATACCTTTCAGAATCTTCTGTTAATGTCTTGGGTTTTTTCTTCATAGGTGGTTTCTGCACTTCCTCAACAAAGCAAAATAAAACATTTTATTCCAATAGATGTTGTGCCTGAGGGGCTGCTATTTGTTACTATTAATTAATTCATTTAAGGGTTCAGCCCTTGTCATACAGACCTGAAAAGGAGTTTTGGTCCATCAGATCTCACATCTTGCTTCAGAAGTGATCAGCATGTAGAGGAAAATGCTCTGCTTCTTTTTCCCAGAAGGGAATAAATTATTCAAAAAATGTTAACTTAGAAGACAAGCAGAGAAAACCTTTGTCCTTCAGTAACTTAAAGAAAACCTTTCACACATCTGACAGTATCAGAAAGATGGAGATGATTTTGGTTTTCTGATTAAGAACCCTAAAATAAGTGCATCTGTTAGCTGCAAAGGTAATCACTATACAAACATATGAGTATGTAATGAGAAAAAAAGGAATATATCATCATCTTTTCATAGCTTATGCAACAAAAAGGCAGGGATACTGACAAAGGAGGCAGAGCCTTAGGACACAGATTTTGAGGAAAGTGCTCATTCTTGAAGTTAAACAGGTATATAGATTATTCTTTATGTGCCTGAATGCACACAGCTGGATTTGAGGGAGAATGGAGCTGCTTTTCCTTGTTTACATGGAGAATTTCTGTTTAACTCTCCTGGTACCATGGCATGTCCTCCCCTGATTGGATTCAGCTCTATAAGTACACACATTCTCATGGCTGAAATCTTTGTCCCTGTAAAACAATATTTTCATTTCAGTATTAAATTATTTAAAACCTGCCTGCACAGGTCACAGGATAAAAGTGTCTTTCCAAAGCTTCTCAAAGTGTCATGTCACTTTCTTGTCACCTGCAGCCTTATGACCTGAATTGAATATAAAACTGATCAAGCTCAAATGCTCTTTTGAGTTTAATAACTGAGACAATTAAAGCACAAGAATAACATTGCCACCATGAGGCTGAGCCACCTTTGGCACGCTAGCTCCGCCACCAAATACTTCCTTATGAATGGATGAGGTTCAAGTCTGAGTCTCGAGCAAGGACTTCTCTGTACTGCTTCACCGTGGGTGACAGCTGCTGTACCTCCACACCCTGACAGATACTAAGTTATACCACACACACAATGTTTTGGTTAACCTATCGTTATTCATGAGTACTGATAACATTTAATATGCTTTTCTTCTGTATCATCTGCCAGCATATCCATATTCCTCACAATAATCATGATAGGAGCATGACAGAAAGGAGAGACATAAGTCTCCAAATCCTTTTTTTTTTGTCTAAAATTTATTTCTTTTTAAGTATATTTTCTACAGGAATTTAGCTCATGTTTTTGAGAGCAAATAAGAGTATGACTGCAGCTACTTTACTTTCATATACTAATCAAGTAAATGCAAATGCTTAACACATCTCTTTGGAACATTTGTACATGTGGCTCTCCACATGCAGGTATAATAGTGAGAAGTAATGGGTTCACGGTCTCAAAGACACCACACATGCACCCCCCCATGCAAAAAAGAAAGTCCATGCATTAACAGAATAGGGGACCAAATCTCACAGTATCACAGTAGTTGATTGACCCAAAGTCTGCCTAGAGAATCTGTTACATCTTTGCTGCCAGATGAGACTATTGATTATATATTAGTCTAGCAATGGGTTTTGGAATATGATTTTCAAAATGCTGGACTTGAATGATAAATTTGTCTTATGGAGTCTCTGGACAGATGGATTTTATGTGCCACTACTGATTCAGTGCTATCTGAATGCATCTTAAGGCATCCAGTTCTCCTGACAGACTCTGAAGAGCTGTAAACATTGTGTGATTTTAATTTTTTTTCTTGAGGTGTACATCTAGAAAATTATTTTTATGCCATATTCAATCATCAAGAAATACACAGCTGCAATTAGCAATCCAAGCCATGGCATGTCTTATTCCTTTGCCAGGGGAAGAATTCTTATCTGTGCATTTTTTGTCACAAGGGGATATCCTCAAAACTGTTGAGATAATCTTCCCAAGAAAGCTCCAGTTTGAGACAAATCTTGAGGTGCCATGTTTTTGCTTTGGCAATCCACTACAGAATTTTAGGAGACTGATCAAAACTCTTTATAGAAGCTAAAAAAGCTCCTCTCAACCCTTGCACGCATGTGTGGGTGTGTTCCAATTAGAGCTTGGTGGATAATGAATAATTTATCCAAGATCTTTCAACTCCTTTGTTTGCAAATTCTCTACAATGAGGTCACAGTTTTCTTGAAAGTGTATTTTACTAGAAATTATTAATTGGGCCTAATTTATTTCCACTTCTCATCAGTTTCCACCATTTTCATTCATTTTATTTTAATCCCATTTTCTTCCTTCATCTTTCTGTCTCTGTCTTCTAAACACATGTGCTCTGTATGTATCACTAGTTACCTTTGTACATGCTACATATCACTGCATTGTGTTCAGACTCTGTTCTTGCTATTTTTTTTCTCCTAAACCTGTGGAGTCATCCAGATCCAGGCAAAATGGATGTAAAAAAATACCATCTCAGAGTGGAAATGTTTTATGCTTCTTTTGTACTCACTTTATACTCTCATTACTATGTAGGTAGGTGCAAGGGAAATTAACAAATGAATAAATAAATAAATAAATCCATTGTGGTTCATCTTATCACATTTAGCTGCTAAGGTACTGTAATAATTTTGTTAAAGCCAGTATATTTTTGCTTTATATTTTTCTCCTGTCATCATGTAATTCTTTTTTCCTAGCTCCCTAGCACAACTACCATTTCTGTAAAGCCACATATTTGCCTGGGAAGGAATAGCAGTGACTCAGCAACAGCAGTAGGCCATTTGTATTTCTCTCAGATGCAGAAATGGCAGTCTGTATATTACTGAACTCTTTGATGTTGTGATAGTATGTAGTTTCCCAGCCTGTTCCACCCTTCTGAGACCCATTCAGATACTGTAACCCACATGCATGGGGGATCTTTCAACAAATAATAGATATTCCAGGTCCAATGGCAATGCTACATACTGAATTTTGATCTTGTGATTTTTATCACTTGGCACCAGTTCCACTCAACCTCTCTTGATCACACAGAAGACCTTCAGGTAGGCTGTATCCTTGGAAGCTTTGTTCTTCTCTTCTAACCTGGAATAAATCCCTTAATTGCAGGTTCAGACTCTGCAGAATGCCAGAGATGCCAGCACAATCACAGGCACATGGAGGGGAAAGAGGCATGCTTCTATCCCTAGCAGAAAATAATTATGTCTAAAACCCACTTTTTAGGCTTTGGACACATAACTTCTTGGTCTATTACAAACAGCATATTGGAAATTTCTCCTGTGCCCTTACATTTTCTTAACATCAGTGTGGCTATGAGAATAGAATACCCCTTGTTTTTTATGTCTACTGTGTATCCTGGTGGGATCCTGCACTCTTTTGTTCCTTCTGCTAGAAATACCTGGGAAACACTATTGAACATGAGAGACTGGAGAGAGAAACATGAATATGTTTCCAGTTCGAGGGGAGTTGTTTCTTCAATTAGCAGATGACTGAAAACAATAAATGGTGTTGGAAGGAAGAAGTTTAAAAAGAGAGGAAAGAGGCAGATTTTAGATTAATTTCAAATTGTTGTTTATGGTTTAGAGCAGAACAGAGCAGCATTAGCGCCAACATCATTCCAGGGAGACCCAAAGAGGTCATATGTGATGTGTAGACAGAAGCAAGGTAGGCAGCTCAGTGCTGCTGCAGGACTTCCCACTTCCCGCTTTTGTTTCCAATGCACTAGAAAACAGAAAACAAATTGCAGGCAAAATCCTAAGTTTCATTAAACTCCACAAAGCCAAGAGTAAACCAGAAGTGACCATCTGGACTCTTATAAAACCTTCAACTGTCTGATCTATGGCGAAGCTACTAATGCAGCATCGAAGTTTCCTGCAACCAGTACCAAGAAGCTTTGGTCTTTCATCTGGTGACTTTAGATTAGTTTGCAAGTGAAACTAAAACATACAAGGCGAAACCCTGAAAAATGTGTCTGCTCCAAAAATAAGTATCATAAATGCTGACAGGTTTATTGCTGTACAGCAGGTGGGGAAACTCTAGGAGAGATGACTTGCAAAAAAAAGGTATTTGTTCCATTTTCTGTTCCTTTATTACAAACCTCCCCGAAAAACGAAATAATTCTTAAAAATATGTTTCTATGCTTTCTATATTAGCAGACCATCTAACTTGCGATTTCTGCTACCTCACTTCCAGGTATCTGCCCTGAACACATTAAAAGTTATCAATAGTACACATTTCCCCCCATCCTGAAAATCAGAACCATTTAAAATAATGTTTTGTGATTTGTTTTATTCTTTATTTGCTGGTGTCACTAGAGTGCTCCTAGGTTTTAATCAGGCATTAAAATACAGTTTATGTGCTTCACAGCACACAAATTCATTGGCTTCTTATCTTGAGGTCTAATTCTGTGGACAAAAATAACCCTGCAACACTTGGATGAAGTATAGGTATGCAAAGCTTTGTTTCCTGTATGGCAGGGGAACACTAGAGACTCTAACTTCTTGTAGCTTCAATGACTGTGGGCTACATTGCTTCACTCAAAGCTGGTTTGTCTGCTTTTCTAAGGGGCTGATAACTGCCTGAAGGGCACTGGTTTCTTGGAAAATCCATGAGCTATTTATGATAAGAAATGAGAAGTGCAAGGTAATACCTAGTACCCAAGTCTGCCTATTTTTGTGATTCTGACTTAATATGCCTTACAATGACCAAAGTCCTACCAGGTAAAAATAGCTTATGGTTGTCATAAGGCCACAAACACTGGTCCTGTTGTTTTACCCTCTTGTAACTGTGGGATAACTTCCCCAACTTTACCGGAGTTTGCCCTCACAAAACCAGGTGCTTCCAGGGTGGTGGAGAAGTGGGTAAGCCATCTGCTTGAGTAGAAAATCTGTACTGTAAAAGGCTGCCAGTGGAATACCCTGCTTAGGTCTGCTATTAATGCCTCCTGTGTGACACAAAATGACCTCAAACAAAACATCCTACTTATCTTCTTCATTCCTGCAGTCCACAGTCACCACTGAAGTTTTACTTCTCCAGCATACAAGCTGTGATGGGATGTTCAATCACTGCTGTGCAAATGTGTGTCACCTCACTGCAGTCACTGTCCTTTAGGCTGGCACCTCGACCTTGTGACAAGCATAGCAGACTTGCTTAAAATGATGGGATTTCCAAGAGAGTCTGGAGGATTTGGGTGCAATCTGTGTTGCACCACAAGTTTTCATTAGGGATGCACTCAGCTGTTCTGCAGATGGTGCTCAGGAGCAGGAAATGAGATGGGTACGTGCCCTTGAGAGGGGACACACCTGCAGATGGCTTGCCTATCTCAAAACTGTGAAACCTGAGCATGACATCTGCATTTTATTTTTATAGTCATTGACACTTCCCTTCTCATCAGGCTGTTCCATGTGTCACGTGTGGGATCCCCACAGCAACATGGGGCAAGAGGCATGACTCAAATCCTGGCCAGCCCTCCCCTTTGGCATGGCCATCACTGATGTGGGTCTATCAAGGCCGAGAGGGTTCCTTGGAGGAAGATGCTGTGAATGATCGGTGAGGGAAGCATCTGGCACAGGGATGCACAAGGGCAGCAGGCAGTGGGCAGAGCTTGCTCATTGCTGGTGTTTTATTGCAGCAGGTTCACCTATTGCCATTTAGACATTACTTCTCTCAGTCTGGCAGAGCTGGGTGCTGCAGGTGCCTGGTCAACTTGCACAGTGCCTGGTGTTCATGGAGTCTTTGGCATGTCTTGCTTCTTGGTGTAAGGATGCTGTGCATGATATGCCAGATCTCTGCCATGGAAAGGACAATCTTCCTTGAACACTGTGAACCCTTCAAAATCCAGCATCCCAGCCTCTTCCATGGCTGCTTCCTGGTCCTTCCCTGTCCAGGGCTGTAGGAGTGCAAGCAGGAGGTAAAGGCAGGGAAAATAGCAAAGCATGGCCAGACTGGGGCGTCATCTTTGTAACTCAAATTTGAGAGCGGTAACTGGACTGGCTGGTGGAGAGAAGCATCACAAAGGCACAGTGTTTATCTCTCTTTTTGAAGTCTAAAACCCACCTTGGCAACAGCCTGCTCCCAGTCTGCTGTTCAACTTTACCCACACCCACTCTTGCTTTAGGGTGGGAAGCTGTTCAGGGTGGGTATGCAGAAGACGTTCCTCACCCAGCATGGGCACTAATGTCTGTTGTGGTTTAGCTGGCAACAAAGCAACCACACAGCTGCTCACTCAATTCTAACCCCTCTGGTAAGATGGGGAAGAGAAAATATAACAAAATTCTTGAGGGTCTAGACAAAGTACAGAGAGGGCTCACTCATCAATTATGGTCACACGCAAAAGACAGACTTGATTTGGGGAAGTAAAAGGAGTGTAGTTTAAACAACAAACCCCACCAATTTATCAACTGAACCAGAGTAGGACAGCGATAAATACAACCAGATCTTAAAAACACATTGCCCTCACACCTCCCTGCTTCCTAGGCTCATCTCTGCTCCTGATTCTCTACCTCCAGAGAGGTGAAAAGAACGGAGGTTACAGCAAATCCCAGTCCATTCCATGTTGCTTCTGCTGCATGTTCCTCTTCAGGGGGAAAACTCCTCACAGTCTTCCCCTGCTGCAACGTGTCATCCCTCCCACGGGAGACAGTCCTCCATGAACTTCTCCAACAAGTGTGGGTCCCTTCTGCTGGCCACAATCCTCCCAGAGATGGACTGCACCAATGTGGGCTTCCCTCAGAGTCATGGCTTTCTTTGGGAGCAGACAACTGCTTCAGCACGGGGTCTTCCATGGGCTGCAGGTAGGATTCTGCCCCACTGTTGATCTCTGAGGCCTGCAAGGGCTCAGCCTGCCATCTCACCATAGGCTGAAGGGTAATGGCTGCTCCAGCGTGCCTCAGCCTTGGCCAGAGACAGGTCCAGCTTGGAGCTGGGGGAGCTTCTTGAAACTTCTTATAGGGCCCACACCAATAGACCCCTCCCCTGCTACCAAAACCCCTCCTGACACAAACTCAACTCAATGTCAAAAGGCTAGTCTCTGTTTAACTGATGGATTTAGTTATCTGCCAAGATGAGTGAGGACAGGAACCTAGCTCAGATGTGCTGTTTCACCCCCT
The DNA here is from genome assembly GCA_025345505.1 of Todiramphus chloris collaris. Taxonomy (NCBI): domain Eukaryota; kingdom Metazoa; phylum Chordata; class Aves; order Coraciiformes; family Alcedinidae; genus Todiramphus; species Todiramphus chloris. The sequence goes on along the minus strand of JANVCC010000019.1, from coordinate 3,829,302 downwards.
CTTTCCACTGAATATCTCAGGAACCCCCACACTGGGTACTTTATTTAGGCACATGAGGGAGGCAGCTCCATAGATTTAGTTTGCTGTGCTGCATCAGAGACCGTCACAGCACCATAACCCACTGACTATAATCTAACTCTAATAAATGAAGAATAATCTGGTGTTGCTTGAAAATGTACAGCAGTGATAAGCATTTATTTTGTTACAGACAGCATTTGTGACAGCAGCTCTATTCATGTTGGAGTATAATTAAGTGGTCTGTGAAGGTAGCATAGGATGATTCCTATATTGCTTTAGACTGTCAGGCTTTTAAAAGTCTCTTGGGCCAGATTCCTTACTTTTTTTGCACCTCATATCATCAATTCTGCCAGAGGAAAAATCAATCCGATCAGAGCAATCATTTTGCAGTGGAAGAGATTACTTAGTATGGTGAGAAGCAATGAGGAGGCTGCACTGCACTGCCTTTAATCCTTCACCACTTTAATTCTTCATCAGCTTACATCTTTTCCTACTGTCCATTCAAGAATTACTGGTTAATGAGATTATTAACCACTGACTCACTCTCTGTCTTAATTATAAGTGGGTGTTTGTGGTAAACTGGCAAAAAGGATAAGTATTAGGCACCCCTTAAAATAATGTCACATCTCTGAATTTGATTATCATTATTCTTATCATAAATGTATTCTGTGTCCTCACTCTGTCATCATTTTCCCCACGCAGATGAACGCAGATATTTGTAAAGTAATAAAAACCACTATTGAAAACAATGGTTTGAAAAATTGTAATAAAAAAATTAGTAACAAATTGCATATCCTTTCATAGACAGAAAGATTGAGTGGACCCTAATCACGGTGATTTTTACTGCCTACCTTGGTGCTACAAGAAGATATTTGTTTACTGTGACGTAGCAAATTACATCAGCACAAGCTTAACTGAAAGCATGTGAGTATTCCAAATTAAATTAACAGATCTTTAGCATGTTAGCACTTACTATATTCCCATACCTGAGTATTTTCTTTTCAGAATTTAATCTTTAATCAATGTTTAAATATAAAGGCTTGTATTTCAGAGTTTACAGATAAAATACCACTATATATATGACTGGTTCACAACAGGCATTTAAGTGAATGTGCAGAGGGAATAAATCACCCCGCATAAGGCAACCCATGTCTCTAATTAATAACACGTTTCGTGTAGCTTGTACTTCACTGAAACACAGGAGACAATTGCTTCAGGAAACTAAATATGCAAAGATGTGTAGCAAGCATTTACAGCGGCCTCAGTCATATGAAACATAATAAAAAAATAAAACACCCATATGGTTTAAATACATGGAAGCATGTGTTCTGAGTTAATGAAACATGCTTAGCAGAGAGACATACTTTCTCCTGCAGTGAAGCTGGGAGGTAGTATCACCTTGCGCTCCAGACAAGTAAGTAAGTCCCATCTTCTAAGGACGTGTCAATATTTCCAGGTGTGGATCTATGTAGTCAAGGCTACAGTGTTTTATTTTTAAGTCTGGTCACTGGCTTGCTCTAAGGGAGCATGCATGGACAAACTCTTCCCAGGCAACAAGTCATATGGAAACCCAAATATGGGTCTGCACGTGGCAAAAGGGTTTGCATCCAAAATCAACAGGGCTGCTGGAGGGGCTGGCACAGGGATGTTCTGTACTCCGGACATACATAAATAGGTTCTACAAAGTTGAGCCTAAGCCTGAGCACTGCCCTGAATGTAGTAGGCACCTAACATTTCTGGTGGAAAGTAGGAGTGCATGTGGAAATTTTAGCTTGAGTTCTTGTCTGTTTATATGTAACCATTTTTCCTACATGAGGGAAATATGTCAGACAGTTTTTACTTGTAGGCCATTCAGAAACTCCCTGTCTCAGCTGTGTGAAAGGGGCTCTCAGACACTGGGGAGGAGAAGGGGAGAAGGAGAAATTGGGCATGACTGAAGACAACTGCTATTGCCACAGTCATATAGTGCAATATTACAACAGCAATAATAATTTGTTTAAAAATCCCTGAGTTTGTAACTGGAGCTAGTCCTGGAAGCAAGTCATAAACTCCACACAGTTGGGCAGCTGAAGGATGGAGCCAGGCAGACTGCTGGGGTTTTAAACCTCCTTCATGGTGCCCTGGTGGGCTACTGCTGCAGTCACAGTTGGAGTGATGGTACAGACTTTGGTAGGCTCTGCATTATCCTTGTCTTTTTAAGAATGAAACTAAACACAAAGAAGCAGTCCCTTACATTCTACTTCAAACCAGGACACTAGTAAATGTATGATAGTGTTTCCCATGTATCAGATGACTACTACAGCTAATAAAAAATTTTAATATTTACAAATATATTAAAAACCCCCACAAATTACTGACCTCAATTTTTAAAGTTCTTTTAAGCTCACTGAAAATATCACACTGTATTTCAGGAACAATCTTAACTCTGCCTCTGATTCAATCCTGCCTCAGGGTGGAAAACTGCTTGACACAAGGCAGCAAAGAGGCTTTTGAAATTCATTGCCAATTCCCTATCAAGGAGACCTTTAGGTGAATCAGATAAGGGCCTGACTGTATCCCTTAAAACCAGACTCTACATGCACATTCAATTATTTTTTGTGAATGCAATGTGTAAGAATTGAATTAAACTCCTCTCCCAGAAAATATATCTTACTATTTCCTAATATAAAAGAAGTGGTTTGAGAAAAGCCTGTGGGGTGTAGAGAAGTTGGAAAACAATGTTACATTTTATGAAATCTCTGACCATGTATTATTTGTTTCTGGTCCATAAACTACTGTTTTGATAGTATCTTCAGGCTGTTCTGATGGATGATAGGATCACCCAAACAGGGAGCAGAGCCAGTACTACAGGACCATTGTAATCACTGGCAAAATCAACTTAGTAGGAATTGTGTGGGCAACACACACACATAGACTCACACGCACACAAATACAACAAAAATGAGCATTCTTAATTGATTAAGAAACAAGGACTCAAGTTCTTACTGTCATGAACAAGAAAAAATTAACTACACTTGGTAACTAATATATCTGATGAAACTCCAAACAAAGTGCATCTGTTATGCAAACACAAAAAGCAGAAAATTTGTGCTTAATTGCTCACTTGGCTATATTAATTGGTACTGAAAAACAAATACTACATACTGTGTTGATGTGAAACTGAAACTTCCACAATAAAGTCTGTTTCACCAAGATTTTTCTGATGAACCTTTGCCTATCAAATTCCAGCTTAGTATTTTTTTCCATCTTTTCCTTTGAAGAAAATAGGAGTTTTGAATATGTAGCTTAAAACAGGATCAGATTTAGGACATTACAGTAGGTCCTGATAAATTTAGTCACCTTAGGGGAAGATAGAATTACTTAAAACATGAACTCCTGCATCAAGCAGAGTGTTCAGCAGCCACAGCCAGAGGAATGTATGTTGTAAACATCAAGTGGTATTTATTTTTGAAAAAGCTTATGCTTTAAAGGACTATTTTTGATAGACATTGTTCTTGGTACATGAAGATTGAAGAAAATACCTTCTTAATTTCTTTATTTTATTTTTTTTTTCTACATATCAGTGTGATACCTGATCAAGTATATAAAGACATTTCTATAGAGATGAAAAATGTATCTCAGCTCAGAACAACAAAAAATCTTGTAAGCAAATTTTTGGCCTAATAAAAACTACGTGATGAATGTATGGAATTCAGAGAATGTATTTATCTTGGAAGCTCTTGAGATCTTGTTCTTATGTTTCTCTGGAGAGCATATAGCATACTTCTTTTTTGGTGTTACAGAATAGGACAGGTACTGAGAAGTGTTTATGAAACCAGAGGCAAGAGGACCTTGAGGCACAGTTTATTACAAAGACTACAGGAAAAAAAAAAAAAAAGAAAAAATGATAGATTTGAACCTCAATAACTACTTAAGAAGCAAATTTATGGCCAATAACTCAGAATGAACTACATATCACACTATGCATATTTTGTTGTAAGTTGTGATGTTTCCTTTAGGGAGTCAAGGAAAAGAAGTGAAGGTAGGAAAGTAAAAATTCTCCTGTTCAGCATCAAGTTCTGTGTCACCTTCATGCTTTTTCCAAAGCCTCAAAAAAATTTTCCAGCTCCATCAGACCTACAGAGTCCCACTGAGATAAAGCAGTGAGTGGATCCTCCTCTACAGCTCTAGATGGAAAAAAAATACCCCCACAAAGCACTGAAGAAAGTGCTTTCAGGGGAACAACTTTTATATCCCGTCACATTCCAGAGGGGGGGAAAAAAAAAAAGGAAGAGACATTCAGCTCCTGCAGTTGTATTACTAAAGGTTCTACCGGCTGCCCTCTAGTGAGACCATGCAGTGACACACGCCTTAACCACGGTGTAGGAGTCGACTGTGCAGGAGACAAGATGATGTGTTTAACCCTCTTTATCCTGGTCTACAGAATTTGAATTTGCAGCACTTAGTTCCTAAGCAGTAGGTATTAGTCACTAGACACACGCTGGGGAAGGAAAGAGAAGGTGCGAGGGGAAAATATCCTGGGATTTTATCAGTCATGACAGTGATTAAAGGGTGAATTGCTCATTAAAAACATGGACAATAGCATGTAGTAGGTTTTCACAGTTATTTTACCTCCTAAAAATCAAGAATGGAAGATTGTTACTTATTATCCATTGAAGATCATCTTACCCAGGTGTTTTAGAGTCTGGTTTGCCTAGCTGTGTGTGATCCTTTCTATAGGCCACCATTTCTTACAAAACCCATCCTGAGCATAAATCTGTTCTTTCTTCACCTCAGATACCCCAAACCCATACAAAACTGTGATAGTCTCTGAGCCTTTGCAGTCACATCTTCCAGTATGCTTTGACTTCCTAGGTAATCCTCATCTAGCAAAATCTGTGCTTAATGTGTGGTGTGGTTCAGGAGTCTTCTTGCTTGAACCTGGAGCTGGTCAGACTTATACCAGCAGAGGAGCAGGTCTGTAAACTAAGAGGGGGTAACATTACTGCTTTCATGCCTAGGCATGCTGCTACTGTGTCTGTTTAGCTCATGTTTGACTTTGGAAATAAAGTGTTTTATCAGGTTGGTCCACATGAAAGAGTCTTGATAACTCTGGGAAATGAGACAAAGGCTCTTTCTTCTCAGTGGCTTTCTATGACCCACATTTTCATACAAGAACAAAATTTCTTAGCACACACCTCATGTGCAGAGCCCTTTCTTGAGTCCACCCTGTCATTTTATTTCTCTCCAGTACTACCCTTTCTCCGCTCCCACCTCCTTGCTCAAGCAGTACTCACACTAAAGGGTTTGAGTATCAGTGACAGTTGTGTTTAAAGTGCACATCCTATAAAAAGTGTCTGCATGAGCACAGGCATGTGTTCTATATTAGTCATTGATGGAAAGGATGGGTCAAAACTATGATCAGAAAGCTGGACAAAGCCATTTTCTCAGCACCTTCGACAATGGATGCGCCATAAGAAAATAGTGTTTTATAGCACTTCCAATTTTGCTTGTTATAATCACAGTTTGGCAATCTGCTCTACCACAGCAGGCAAAATGTAATTAAATGGTATCAGATGTAAGGGAAAAATAATGAAATTTTTCTTCCATAAATCATAAACCCCTAAATCTTTGCAAACTTGTAATGGTCTTGTAATCCAAGCCCCTGCTTACATTACTTTATCTTTATGAAGGTGATAAAGAAAGCATAACATGGTGCACTTGAATATAAATTATAGTTTTATGAGCATCAAAAAATGCAAACTTGCAAGGCTTATGTTCATGCTTATGTGTCCACATACTTAAGTGCCAGCAGCTGTTCAATGATCAATAAAACTCAGTTTATATATATATTATTCTGAAGCATCCTTGATCATAAATACAGGCTGGGAATGTCTAACATCACTCTAAGTAAGAATAATGATAATAAACTACAAAGTTACAATACAGAATGCCATTGTTTTAAGTTTTACTTCAACTCTAGAAATAAAACATTTATCCATTTTTGTTGAGACTTCCGGGACAGAACCCACGATTTAGAACCTAAACTGTAGATTTATGGAAAGAGGAAGTGGCTAAAAGTAACTTCAGCATTGTCAGACATGGTTGACTGAAAAAGATGTTGTTTATTATGGTACACTAAATGTCCCCAGAGGCTATAAGCTTAGAAATAAGGTGTCCATGAATAGTGGTGGTTGCATTCATAATGATAAATGAATATTCCTCTACTGGGGAGAGACCACTAGTTTGCACAGAGTCACAGGAAAACAGGGTTAGAGATGTACTTGATTTCAGGACTGATTCTCCAAGTTCACTATATAGAAGCAAAAACTGGGAGTGGAAGATACTGCATATGAGCTTAAGTCCACCTTGAAAGAGTAGAACTGGAAAACCAAAATATTCTGAAACCAGGTGTCTGTCAGTCATAAGAGAAGATGGGTTAACTAAATTTAAAAAGCAGAGCAAGAAGGACCACTTTTCAGTACTTCACGTATTAAATAAGAAAAGATGAAACAAACAAACAAAAGCAAAATAGGTAAAATGATATATTGTCTTTCTTTCTCCTGTCCTTCCACTTCATTTTGTCCACAAAATAGTAAATCCAGCCAAATTAGAGAACAGTAGAATGAGACCAGTCCATTTCCCCTCCCCTGTAGTATTCTTCACTTCGACTTGTGCAGCTTCACCACTGCAACTATAATTTCTGGTTTTCCTATCTCTGCACTTTACTCCCTGCCTTGGATATAAAATGGGCATTTGATCAGTCAGGATTTTAACTTTGCTCACACAGGTTCCAGACTCTTGTTTCTTCAGCATGCAAAGCCAGCTATGAGGTTGCTGCTGCCCATCCCCTTCCAGCACGGACATTATACAACCCTGCTGCCGTCAGTGAAGAATTTGCATTCAGGAGAAACAGGTTAGGCCAGGAGCTTTCCAACTGCAAGCTTCTATAAGAACAATTGGGTATAGTTACAACCCCCAGGTCATTTTTCCAAGTTACCTCCAAATTGTTTTTTTTCAAGTGTAATCTCAAATTATTTTCTCTTTTGCTAAAACATTTCCCTTTCATTGGTAGCTATAGTTTAAATAAAAACAAATCCAGCCTTCAGAATTAATCTATAAATACCTGCAACTGCCTTACATGGTGGAGAAACTACCCTGATAATTATTTTGCTTTTCTACTTAAAGCTGTTTTTCTAGATACAACAGGGCTTATGTTATTCTTCGTTAAGACCAAGTCTGTGAGAGCATAGCCGTGAAATTTTCAGCTGTAAATTTTCTTAGTATAAGTCTCCTTTGAAACATGATGAAATGTGGAGCTCAGAGATGCTTTTGGTCTCACTGTAGATGTTTATTTTCAGCATATAGTCTTCTGAAAGGGTGTATGTTGTAATTTTTGGTTAAATCATTCATGTACAGGCAACGTCCATATCCAGTTCTACATATTATCTGTCAATAAATTCATTACTGATGCTGAAAAGAATTTTCTGACAACACATTTTTTTCTATATTATCCAGCTACAATCCCTCTTTCACTCCAAAATGGTCCTGATTCAGAATCTATGAACTCAGCAGGCACCTTGTTGCTAACTGCATTGGGCTTTGAATTAGGTTCTTAATACTTCTGTGCAGTGAGACAGTATTGCTAGGAAATTTTTAATCATTTAGTGACATACTGTTCAGATGTTTGTACCTAACCCACCTGCAATAGATTTCCTTTCTCAAGAGGTTGTAGCGTAATTTCTTCTATATATTTTTCCTGCCAAACAGTCTCTTGAGCCTCCACACATGCTTGCACATTAAGGATTTTCACACTGAACTGAAAAACACATCCTTTCCCAAAAGCACTGGCATATGTTCCTGCTGGAGCAGTCTGAAGTGCACACATGTGAATGTCGCACTGCCCTCAAGACTGCAACCTTGTTTCAGAGAAATGCACAACAGACAGCATTTGGAAGGAAGCCCCAAGTTTCTACACAAGAGAAGGTCTTTCTGCTGGTTCAACAGGCAGCCCTCCTCCCATTGCACTAGTACTGAACCAGCATCCCAAAACGTGATGAGGCATGTTTCAAGACATGCCATCTACAACTTGTTGCTGTTAAATGTCTCCTTGTGCCATCCTGACATTTACTGAACTGCTCCAACCACTGAGCGTGTATGTTTGTGTGTGTTATTGGTATTCTTTTAATATGCATGCACAAATAATAAAAATTGTAGAGTGCCTTTTCATAAGACAGTTGTTAAGGCAAAGATACAGCTTTGAAGCAATTTATTACTATTTAACAGCTCTTATTAAAACAAACTTACTTTTACACTCAACAGGAATTGGTCATGGTTAACTTCAAGAATTATATATCTCAGCTTTTCACATGCATAGCTTTCACTCCTTAAACTGAGCAAAAGTTATGTACATAAATCACAGTGAGAACGCAGCTGACAAAGGCAGGACACACAGCCAGTAAAGAAATATGATTTTCATCTTAGTAATAATTTCTAGGTGCTCTGAAATACATCTGGAATCTGTAGTTAGGATGTAAAGATTTTGCTTTTATTTCTGAAAGGTGTGCTTCTCTGAAAGTTTTGCCAAATCTTACCATTTTGCTATTGATCTGTATAGACCAATGCACTTAAAACAGACTTTTTCATTGAGCAGCATCCCCAAAACAGCACCAACACCATTCATGTTGGTTTGTATCCAGGGGACAAAGAGATTGGGCTCCTCTCACTGCCCCTCAGCTCCAGGTGTATGTGGCCATGCGTCACAGCTGGCACCATGTGCCTCCTCAGGCTCTGTGGGACCTTCTTGTGTAAATAATTACAGATAGTTGATAAATGGGTACTTTGTATTGTGCCAGTGGCAGGGTTTTGTTAGCATTTCCTTTGATCGTTTCATAAGGAAACTGCTGTTATTTACTTAGGAGGTACTCACTGTAATATGTTCATTTACTAAGTTGGAACATAAATCTTCAAGCTGCAATGCCTCTGAACTGTGGACGTGCTAAATGCTCACTGCGTCTGGAAGAAGTAGTCACACTGCAGAGAGATGTGCCATCTGCAAATCATTTTCTAAAAATCTCCGAAGAGTAAGGGACTCTCATTTGAAAATGCTTTTATTTGAGAAATCAATGTGCCCTTCTTTTGATCCTGAATTGCCTTGGGCAGAAACATCTGAGCTTCCTTTTTGGAAAAATACTTCTCCTCCTTCTTTTACACAGCTGTCTAATGTTTTGATGGTGAAATTCATTCTCTGATCTGGCAAAACTTCTAGTGATAAGGGGAAGAAAGAGTGTAAACCTCAAAGACAAAAACCACAGAGGTCTTCCTTTCCAGGCCCTTTACAGTATAGAGTCCATAAATCTTTCCATTTTCTCCAAATAAAGGTGTCCTGAGACCTCAAAATAGTCCTGCATTGAACACAATCTCACAAGGCAGAGATGACCTGACCTCACCATTGGTGCCCCTCATTGCTGAGGTGTCTTGTCACCGTGTCCTGCAGGTTCTGCTTTGGTAATGGAGACTGCCCAATTAGCAGATTTGCTATTTCCTTGATCCTTAACTAAACCTTGTAATTAATTGCAGAGACAATATTCTGGTATCACCAGAAGTCCCTAGAATGTATTCAGCTTTGAACAAGTTAGCTCTTTCAGGCTCTCTGCCAGAGCAAGCTGTGCATGCAGTCCCATGGTCCTCTAAGCCCTTACATAAACCAACAGAAATGTGGCTTTAGACTTCAGCATCTATCTCCAGCATCTCTATCTTGAGCAGCTGACTCCTGTGCACTGAAGTTCCCTTTGTACTCTGAGCAGCTCTACATGATGGGGTATCTACATCCTGCTTCTTTAAATTGTCCAAATTCCTCCAAAATTATCCAAGCTCCCTGTGATAAAAACATAAGCAGGTGACCTCACTGCTCTTACATATCTATACTATCTTGTCATGGTGGTGTAATGTCACAGGACTGGCTCTGCAACTCATTAGGCCCCTCACTGGACCAGTTCAGCTCACAAAACTGGCAGACAGCTGCACACAGCTTTCTGATACCTTTTGTTTTCTCCTGGGCTCCTGAGTTGAGGGGTTACAGAGGGGCCTACTGGATGCCAGAGCAGTCACAGGGTAAGCTGATATGGAAATTGGAGTCAGCAGCAGAACTGAGAAGAGGGAACAGGATCTTCTTCCCTCTGGCACGAGCAACAGTCAGATTTGGTCAACTCAGTCTTCACACTAAGATAATCATGTGGGGCTTTCTGTAGTCAGCAGAGGAATATAATTGCCTCTGGACAGTGACTGCGATCTTAGATAACAGGCTTAGATAAGAAACAGAAGTTTTCAGTTGTGGTAGCTATATGAGGAGTAGCCTAATGATGGTTTGCTTCAAAATAAAAAACTATTATAAACAATGGCCCCAGCAGTCTTTCTAGTCCTTGTACATACTGCCTGAATCATTTGGGTAACAGCTTAGAAATTTCATAAAATAAAAGCTCCCTCCATCAAAGCAAGAAACATCTCTGGATAAAATTTTACTGACACCTCACATTTGCATACGAAGTCCTATAAATCTTCTCCTCACACTATGTGGAAATGGTATGGTTTCTGGGTACCACCCTCACTGTGATCTCCTGGAAAGCACACGTTGTCTATACCAGCAGGTCCTCTGCTCTTACTTATCATTCAGAGGTACTCAGAAGTGAGGTTCAAGACAGTAGAAATGTCTCCAAAATTCAGAAGAGGGGGTTTTTACTTTTGGACTTCCCTCGTTCTCCAGAAGATGGGAGGACAGAGACCTGTTGTACTCACAAGGCAAAGCTTTAAAAGATTTAGCTAGCTGCAAGTTTTCATTTGTTCGAGGTTAATGTCATTGTCAATAGCAGTTTAGAGCCAGACAAATGAAACATGCTTTCCCCAGTCTCTGGCATCTTCATTTCCAGTATTGCGATACAAAAGATCCACAGGTAGAATAGCAAATTAAAGCTTGCCAATATGAAGTGTTAATGTCTTGCCTTCAGACAGCATTCAGAATTTTTCACAGACTGCCTTAGAAAGATAAAAATGTGTAAAATCATACTTGTAAGTAGCATATTTTGCATTTGTCCCCTTGATAATGAAAATAAAAAGAAGGCAATACTGATTGTGGTATAAAACAGAGATTCTACCCATGCTGCTCAATGACTCCAAAGAGGATTTATTTAGAAAACAGATTTCAAGTTGTTCTGGACTCATGCACCCTCCAATAGCTTCACCTCAGGACATCAGATGGCTTCATTTCCTGGCATGGAGATTAGCTGGCTGATTTTCTCAGTAAGAACATTTGATTTGAAGTCCCAAACATCCTGATTCAGAGCAGAAAATACTCCACAAAACACAAGTATTATGCAAAATGGGGAGATTAGCAATATGGTCCCCACTGTGCTGATCACAGCATCCTGATACGCTGGAGCAGTTTCTGAACCAAAAGAAGTCTGGAGCATGGATGACCTTGCCAATGGTTCATTCTCATACCCTTGAGCAGCAAGATTTTGAGAGCTACTTTACCATGGGCTTCTGAGGCCTGTCTGAAGTATACCTCCTATGCATCCAAATCCTCTTTAAGGCTCAGGTGGGGCCGTCCTTATAAGCACACAGCAAAACAATATAAAATGAAAATATAAACGTTAAAAATTTTACTTTGAAATATGTAAAAAAAAAAAAAAAATTCACCTATTTACTGCTTTCTTGCAAGCCATCTTTAAGAACAGTAAGGAATTTACAAAGTTTATTTGCAGTACTGCATGGACCCACTTCCAAAAAGACAAGTTTCCTGTTATACCTCATCCAAAATACCATTCCAATTTCCAGTTTGTGTTTAGATCACATTTTTCAGAGTTTGCTTCTTGGAAGGTTGGGGATTTGCCTGCAGGTATGGATGGTATTTCATTTTTCTGCAGTAGAAAGAAATAGGGTGGGGTAAAGGACATGCTTGGCAGCAGGAACTTCTTTCCAAAACACCACACAGTAAAGAGAAGTGCCTGGCTCTAAACATGCCATGGAATGCAGTCCCCTTGGGGTGATGTTACGTCACTTTATTTGACCCTCATACTTCTGTAGCAGCTTCTTTTTTTTGTCTCACTGCAACACCAAACAGCCTTGGTGGCAGAAGAAAGCAATGGTTTATTCAGCAAGAATTCAGGAAAGAGTTTTAGTTATGAGATAGGAAACAAAAGGCTGTAGGCAGGGCAGGTGTGAAACATGATTCCAGTCCAAGTGTAATAACAGGATATCTTGGCAGTTGCTTATTTCAGTTAACTCGGGAGACTCAAGTATCTTTGTTGATAGGATTGGGACTGGTGCCGCCCAGCAGCACCATGATTTCCAAGGGCTGCCCTCAGGTCTGAGGCAGGCTGGTGTGGGAATTGGTTGCATCTTGACCTAGGGTCTCCTCTGCTGGGCAGTAATTTCCCTGTTGCTGTACCAACTTTGAGGGCTGAAGATCTGGCTTGCATCAAATAACTCCTGCACATGCACATGCAGGTGATTTTCCTCTGTCTTTCTCCCTCACTGACTGCATCGTGTTTCTTGATACTTATTTACTACTAATACAATCTCAAAATCCTCCACTTGCCACCTGGGCTGTTTGACAAGCCCTGCTCTGGACTACTCAGGCAACTACCCACAGCAGCCTTGTTTCAGCCTGAAAACCTGAAGAGCAAGTTCTCCTGTGGTCAGCTCATAGATAATCAGCCTGTGGGACAACTCAATTTTCATCCAATCTAAGCTGTTTACTTTATACACTTAAACATGAGTTGCAGCTTCTAACAGCTGATATTAGACACTATAGAGGTTTTACACATACTCTATAGAGTCCACAAAATTGTAATGTAAACTGTGATATTACCAGTTCTTTATGAAGCCCATACACATCACATGAGCAAAGCAGCTGCTAAAGTTAGTGACAAGGTACTTTGTCCAACTTCCTCATGATTTTAAAGGTACTGTGATACAGCTTTCCCAAGCCACCAACCAGTACCTTGGATGCTGTCTGAGTGTCTTCACCTCACAGCATAAAGCCTTTCAGGACACCTTGTAGCTGGAGACCCTAGGTGAGGACACACACCATACCTGCTCAGAAGTTATCAGAAGGCTCCTGATAGCATCTCCCCACAATCAGGCTTTCTGCCTTACATCTCCAGCCATTTGCTTGCATCCACAAATATGGTGCCACATCTTGGCACAATTATTTGTGCAGTTACATAGTGCCCTGGATCAGGGAACTGATTCAAATTAAATATAGCTCAGCAAAAGAAAGGTTATTTTTAACCCAGCTGAGTTTCCCAGTATAGTTTCAGGAGCAGTTATAGTGCTGCAGGGAGGGTGTAGCACAAGACCTGCAGCAAGTGTCAGAAGCGAAGGAAGAGGGAGGAGCTGCCCAGGCTGCCACTGCTGCTGGGTGACATCACAGAATCACAGAATTTCCTAGGTTGGAAAAGACCATCTAGTCCAATCATTAACCTAACACTAAGAAGACCTTGACTAAAACCATATCCCTTAGCACTACATCTACACAACTCTTAAATACCTCAACCATTGCCCTGGGCAAGCAGGTCCAGTGCTTGATAACCTATTTGTAAAGAAATTCTTCCTTATATCTAATGTAAACTTCCCTTGGCACAATTTAAGGCCATTTCCTCTTGTTTTTTCACTTGTTACTTGGGAGAACAGACCCAACCCTCACCTCTCTACAACTTCCTTTCAGGTAGTTGTAGAATGGAAAAGACCTTCCCTTAGCCTCCTTTTCTCCAAGCTAAATCTGTGTATACGGACACCTAAAGAAAAAAGTCTTTTGTGCTGTAAGTGCTCCTTTTCTTCTATTGCAGACTATGAAACATGAAACAAATTAACAGCTGATATGACTCTACACTCTCACATTTCTGAGTAGCTCATAGATACTGATAGACAATCACTAGATCCACAAAACCTCGAAGAGAAGAACAGTCCAGGTTCTTTCTCCACAGTGATGGAAACCAGGTTTACCTCCGGACACTGACTTACCTCTCTTTGAAATTAATGTGGGAAGCGAGACAGACCCATCATCTGGAGTGCTGGCAGAGAGGATCCTCACTTCCAATTATGCTGATGCATTTGTTGCTTTTCAAGAGTTCAGAGATAGCTGGCTGCAAACATCCTTCCCCTTTAGCCTTTGAACACACCATTAATGAAGTGATTTTCATCTGATGTATCTAACAGGCAGGTATTTCCTTCCTGCCCTTCCCCTTGCTCTTTTGGAATGACTACATAGCTTCTTTTTGGCACATGTACTTCATATACTGTGTTCAAAGAGCTATATAAGAGTAACAGCATGACAGGCAACCCATAAAACATAAAAGGGTTGCTCATATCACCCTGCATGTCAAGTAAATGTTACCCTCCAGCCATATGCAACCATTATATGTATCAATCATTAAAAACTGCTATAAAATGCTCTGTAAAGAATAGCCCTGCCTTAGCAAGGGATGGCTTAGAAAATCTAAAAGTCCCTCTCTCCACTGCCTGCTATGGTGTTACTGGTATATTTATCCTCAGAAAATGAGTCACTGCCTTCTTAAAGTAGCAGCCAGATTTTTCTGTCGTACCAAAACTAAATGTATTTCAATGGTGTTTCTTCAGAATTGTTATAAAAATTAAAGCATCTGCAGGTGTTAGAAAGTGAGCTTATTTCAGAAGATAAAGCCATAAATAGAGTCTTGGAAAATAACAATGAAAAAAAATTTACTTTGTATGGCAAGGGGAAATGTATGTGATCACTGAACTAGTATGTAAAATTTATTATGGTAGCTATTACAAAACCAGATGTTGGAACACACAGTTTTAATATGGATATAAAATATTTGAATTTTGTTACAATGTATTGATAATGTATATTGCCTCAGTAAGTCAGGACTTTTCAAATGGACACAGCATCACAGACAATAAAGCTTGCAGGGACCGCATCTACTGTACCTATGCCTCAATGGTTTACATAACTGTGTCTTAAAACAGTTCAGTACTTAGCTTCCTTTGGCGGTAGAAAAGTTTTTTCCAATGTTTAGCTTAATCCTTTCTTCATTTTAAGCCCAATATTCTTTGCTCTGTCCTACACGGACATGGCAAACATCATCCCATTCCATTTTGTCGTCTTCTGTAAAACACTTCATGGCTGTTAACTCATCCCTCATCCTGAGTTTTCTCTAGATGAAACATCACCAATTTAAAGATGTCTAAAACAAACTCTTCCTTATTGGTCTATACCATTCTTGAAACTCATTTCCTAAAACTGGACACAGGTCTCCAGCTGAGGTTTTATTAATGCTGAGTAGAGTGAAAGACTACTTCAAATGGCCTACAGACAATAATTCTCTTTATCCATCCCACACTGATATTTGCCTTTTTCATAACAGTGTGACCTCGTTGACACCTATTCAACTTGTGATCTGCAACAAGCCCCAGATCCTTTTCTGCAGAACTCTTCCCTACCCAGTTACTCCTTATTCTTTCTTTGTGCAGTTAATCACTCTTGACTAAGTATAAAATTTTCTGCTTATTGGATTGCAACCTATTTCTAGGTCATTTCTCCAATTTGCCAAGATTCTTTTCAGTCCTTCTTCCTTCCAGCCTTCTAGGCTTGCATCTGCAGTATTAATACATGCACATTTTTCCACCTTACAAATAAAAATGATGAAAAGTGCCTTAAGATACACTCTTTGCAGACCTAATAAATACTTCCTAAGTAGTTTTCTGGCTAGTTGTGTCCCTAGTCTTTGGTAAGTTAGTTTCTTTATATTTGCTTGTCAGAAGTTTTACCAAAGTCATGACATACGGCAGCTATTCCTTCTCTCTTTTCACATGGTCTACTACCTACCAAAAAGTTTACTTGCTGTGGTGCAATTTGTCCTTAACAAATCAATGGCAGCTATTGTTTCTCTTACTGTTTTATTCTAGCTGCTTATAAATAGTTGCAAGATTTTTTCAGGGAATTGAAGTTCAGCTGACTTCATTACCCCTTTGAGCCTCCTTTTTAGATAGCCATGTCTCTTCCTTGGTGGTGCCCAGGTCAAAAATGCACATAGCAACTTAGTGTCAGGGCATGCCTCTCTCACACTGTAAATTATGTTCTCCTCTCCTGATGCCATGTCATATAAGCATTTTCATCCTCCTGTGATCCAATTACACTGCACAATTAGTAAGGAACTAGGAACAGGACACATTTTTGCAGCTTTGGTTACTCTCTTGGCCACAGTTTTGCAGGCACTAGGTTTCTGGTGTAACTCAGTTGAAACAAAACTTGCATCAGACTCTGCTAAGTACATTTACCTTCAGAGTACTAAAGATAATAGGGATCAGTGTACCATGACCCACAGCAGAACTTGGACTGTGCTTGGGCAATTTATCATTGCTTCTTTGCTCTTTTTCTGCTTCTTCTGTCACACAAAGTCACACAAGCATGAACACTATCTCCATTCAGTAGGTTTATTTCATTGCCACAAAACTGTGACTCCTCTTACATCTAATTGGAAGTCAGGTTTCTCTCTTGTTTGCATTCTCCCATTACAGGTTTCAGTCTCTAATATCCTAAATGTTAAGAATACACATTAAATGAATAATGTCCTTTTGTCTAAGCAGCTTGCAGGAAACTACAGATTAAGAGGTAATTCATTCTTGTGATACACCATGGATGAAGCCCTGATACAAATAAAGCTTAAAGGAGTTTCATCACTGGCATGACAAGGGTCAGAATTTCACCCTGAGCGGACTTTTTAAATTTTAAATACTGATGACAAACTAAAAATATTGGATTGAATCATTATTCTCCCATTGTCCTTAGTGCAAAGACAGATGTGCACTCCATTCCTCAAAGATTGTCTACAAACTTCCTCCTTCCCAGAGAGTGCTGCTTGGCAAGTGTCTAGATATCAACTACTTCCCTCTGAAAATTATTGATTATATGGCTTTAACAATTGATAAATCCTCCATTGTTTGAGCCAAACTTTGTCTTTGTTTAGGGGCCAACAGAAAGGTTAGGAAATGTTCTTGTCTTGATTAAAGAAAAATCATAATGTTTATGTGAAGGGAAACACGTAACAGTCAAAAGAATACGTAAGTCATCTGGCTTTCATATTCTACAATTTGATAAAGCAGATGACTATTTTCTGATGAACCCCCCCTCCAGAATATAACTATAAAGAAATAAGCAAATATTTTCACCTACAGCAAAATAGGAGATAAATTAACTAAGCAAAATAACCTGACACAGCATATTTATAAGAGTAAGTCATTTTCCTGCACCACAACAGCACTGTCATCATTCTCCCACTTTGTTTTTCATTTTCTGAGCAGAGGACAAGGTTATCTGTTTACGGCTTTTTGACCACAGTGGAGGCAGGGGATTCTCAGGGACTCTATAAAGTTAATTTTACACCTTCTGTATTTCCTTGTTTTATTTACCCTCCTCATTTCATTCAACAAAGTAATTGTCTATGAGAGCACAATCCCAGTGCAGCAGCTGCACTGGGGTGTACCATCTCTGAGACTGGAAGCTTCCAAGCACCATGTGCATGATCCCAGCTGAGAAGAATATTAACAATTAACCCACTTCACTGCACTGTCCTAGTTTTATGGATCTGCTCTGAAGTTTTGAGAATACAGTCTCTTTTGTGATTTTGCATTGTTTTGTTAATGTCTGCAAAGCAGAAACACAGCTTTTTGAGCAGCGACTATATTTGTATACAATAGCTAAGTAAGTGCACAATGAGACTACTGAATTTAGTGGCATCTTTCTTCTGGTGTTGCCATCATTCACCATGGTTGTGTTGCAGACAAATGAGTAATGATGACACAGCTGATGAAGTATCTACTCAGAAGTTATGCTGAAGTGGCAAACAGAAATTCAGTTTCTAAGACTCAATGGGGCAGGATAAGATTATTTTTTCCACACCATTTGGTCATTCTTTGCCTTCTATCTGGATAGTTTCAATTTCTTTCAAGTCTTTTCTCAATGTCTTTCTTGCATTCATACTTATTTGGTTCTGTATTTAAAAAGGAATACTTTTAAAGTAGAGGCAATCTGCCAATGTTCAGTCTCTGTTAACATGCTGCCTTACAAAATGGTAGAAAAATTCAGAGATAGCACAACAGAAAGGACCCTTGAAAAAATCTGGAGCGACTGCTTTCAGTGTCTCACTCATAAGACAGTGTCAAGCAACAAATATGAGATCTCTACAATGTGGCAGTATTCATGATGAAACTTGTGAGTGTCTTTTCAATGAAATTTTGATTCCTCTCTTTTGATGTTATCCACAGAAAAGAGGAACCCTCTGGATATTTTGAGCAACCATGTTTGTGGTTAGAAATTCAACTATTTCGTTATAATTTACCCACATATTAATAGTGTTGGCCCTAAACAGCCCTTCAAATGGTCTATAATAAAGATATATTCCTGGGATGCATTAAAAAGAGTGTGTCTGTCAGGTCGAGGGAGGTCATTCTGCCCCTCTACTCCACTCTCATGAGACCCCACCAGGAGTACTGCATCCTGCTCTCCAGCCCCCAACACTAGAATGACATGGACCCGTTGCAGCAGGTCCTCTCCTACAATGACAGGCTGAAGGAGTTGGGGTAGTTCAGCCTGGAGAAGAGAAGGCTCCAGGGAGACCTTACTGTGGTTTTCCAGTATCTGAAGGGAGTCTACAGGAAAGCTGGGGAGGGACTTTTTCCAAAGGCATGTAGTGACAGCATGAGGGGTAATGGCTTTAAACCGAAACCGTGTAGATTTAGATTAAAAATTAGGAAGAAGTTCTTCACTATGGGGGTAGTGAGACACTGGAAAAGGTTGTCCAGGGAAATTGTGGATGCTCCATCACTGGATGTCTTCAAGGCCAGTTTGGATGAGGACCTGTGCAGCCTGGTCTAGTGGGAGGTGTCCTTGTCCGTGGCAGGGGGTTTGAAACTAGATGATCTTTAAGGTCCCTTCCAACTCTGACAATTCTGTGGTTCTGTGATATTTAAGGAACTTTCATAGGAAAAAACTATCTCAATATATAACCTAGGAAATGTGTGCTTTTAATGATGCAGTTGTCAGTGTGTCCTCAGCATACCCATCTGACATACTTTATCTAACAACAGCTCTCACTCATACGAATTTCAAGGAGTCATGAGCCTTTAGCTGTGGTATGGACAAAATTTAATTCTGGAGCTTCTGTGCTAATCAAAATCAGATGTAAGACATTGAGGCAGACCAACTGAGCTCAGGATGGGTTAACAGTGCCACCACAGAGAGCACAGGTTATAAGCAGGCTTTCTCTCCAGCTAATGTTTGTGAGGGACCTCCAGAGAGGACAAAGATGACTGTGTGTACTAAACTCTTACTCATGGCAGTCAGTGAAGATCCTGAATTTGTCTAGTCACACCTGGGAGCAGTAATGGGGAAATAGATGTGGTGTGGAAGCAATAAGCCCTTTTGTAGGAAATTATGAGTATAGCTTGCCAAAGGAATATTAAGACAAGCAGAAACTGCAGACAAGGTCAAAGGTCCATAGTCAGCTAGTGATGACAGGTCCTTTTCCAAGATGCTTGTACTCAAGGTCCATCCTACAGACCTCACTGTTTGATTTCCTTAGCCATGCAGTAATGTTATGACTCAGATAAAAAAAGGGAGGATGGGGTTGCAGATGCTTTTTTGGTGAAAAAACCCAATCACCCAAAAAAGGAAGGTAGGAGCTGGAAAACACTGCAAAGCCAAGAGCTTGAGCATCTCCACTTGTCTTTACCCTGTCTTGTCTGTCAAATCTTGGCTGTCACCTCACATTCCAGTAATTCCTACAATCCTGTAGCCATCTTCTCCTTCAGCCAGGGATAGATTTCAATCAACCTTAACTCCCATGCAGACTATTAATAGAGGAGATATCAATCCCCACAATGAAGTGGTAATGGTAGCTGGTACAATCACTGGCTTTTATCATAGAAGGACATGTGACAGTCCTGGAGACAACTTCCCAAGCTAAAGCTCAAGGCAGCAAATTCTTAACATAAGAACTGCTACAAAGTGGTATTCAGAGCAGATTTAGGGACACTGCACAATTAGTGCACCTCTTTCCTGAAGACAAAGGTGGGTTTAGGGAGTCATGTACCTTGGAAATGGTGGCTTTTGCTATATCATGGTGGATGTGTGTAGGGGAAGAAATCTCAATGTTCTTCATCTAGTGATAATTTTCAAATTAAGGCTGATATTATTTGGTTTGGCCAAAAACTGTATTGAGTACAGGGAGAAAAATTTATTTGTAGCAATCTTTCTTGTTCTCTGTTTTCTTCATTCATTAAGAGCATACTGTGAGGGCAACAGCCGCTGATGGAGAAGGAAAGCTGGGTGAATTGACTGCTCTGAACTGGCATAACAAGTTGTATGATCCAAGAGATCCTGAAGAGCGTAACAAAGGCTTTCTGTCATGGTAGGACATAGACTTTACACAACACAAAAGGTCTTCAGCCTTTGCTACTGCGTGCAGCTTGACAAATGATGCAAAGATAAAAATAACATATATTAAAAAAAAAAAAAAGTCAAAGACAGTGTTACTAGGATACCAATCATTCAGTGGAGGACAAATTAGAACCCAATGAGTCTGTAGGTAATGATAAGTATAGTGCTTCTTACACATGGTCTAGCTCTGAATACATTTCCAGAGTAACGCTTGCATTTTTTTTTTGTTACAGCATCATATTATTACTTCATTGAGTTTGAAATCTATCATAACTTCGAGTTGCTTTGTTTTCTGCAGTGATCCTGAAAATAGTGCATTTATTTCCTATTCTGTAAATGTTCATGTGATTTCCCCTTCACAAATGCAATCTTTAGATATGTTTTTACTGAACTCCATCTCATTTGTTCCATTTGGAGTGAAGACTATTTTGATTAGATCCTGGTTTCTGAAGTACCTGGAAGCTCTTCCCTCCCTCACTATCTGCAAATTTTGTAGATGTAGTCTCTGTTCCATCAGCCATATCATCCATATCATGCAGAAAACAGATATACAAGACCTTTCAATGAGATGCCATTTAAAATAACCACCGTGTGTGTCACATAACTGTCTGAAGTTTTTTTTTTTCTTGCACTTAACCAGGTAACATTTTCAGTTACTCTCCAGCTTGTTCATAAGAATCTCAAAAAGGGTCATGCAACAACCCTTGCTAAAATGAAGATATAGCCTATTGAACGCTATGAATGTGAGTTATCTGGATAAAGAAGCAAATCAATCTGTGATTTGGTTTTACTTTTTAACACCCTCTTACCCTTGATCCGTGTATCACAAGTGCTTGTTAAGTATATTGTACACTGAGTTGTAGTCTCTTTCTGAGTGTCAAAGATAGGCTGACTGTCCTATAATCCATCTTCCCCTCTTAAAAGACAGGTATTATATTTATTTATTAGATTACATTTATTCCTTTCTTCTCCTTCGGGTCTACCCTGTACATACACCCAGTAAATTGCTAATGGCTCTGCTTACTGTGACTAGTTCTTCATTACTTATGGGTGAATGTGGTCAGGCCTTGAATAGCACTAGTTTAGATAAGCATTTCTAATCATTCCCTCTCTGCTCTGGCCTGTCCCCTTATTCTTTTGTTTAAACTGATTTTATTAGGTATTGGTTACAACTAATATTTTAGTGAAGACTGAAACCATGAAGGGATTTACTATTTTGGCCTCTTTTGTGCTGTCTTTTTTGCTCTCTCTATTATGTAGCTGTACTTCTTTTGTCATCTTATGTTCTGGTAACATTTTCTGTTTGCCTTTAATGCCTCCTGCTATTTGTAACTTCTTGTGTGCCCAAACATTTTGCCTTATCCTTCCATATTATATAGTCAGTCATAGAGAGGTGTCCTGGTTTTCCAGTATTTCTATGAGGCTTTGATTTCCAGGGGCCTAAATGATGCCTCAGAATATCACATCAACCTGCAATTGTGCTTTTTCTTTTCTTTATATCTGAACAGCTTATTGCAGAACCTTTAATATGTTTTTTTTTTTCATATCTGCCAGTGGTTCCCTATACTTTTATCCTTTCATTTACCTTCCCAAGAGGCCTACACCCCAGCTTATGAATTTTTAGAAACCTGTTCTTTTGTAGCTCATCCTTAATATTGAAGCTTTTCTTAAAATAGTGGTCTGCCATTTCATACTTGCTTTCACTCAGACCGCCTTCCACCTTCTCAAGAAACCCCTCATTATTAGCTGAATCAAGTCCAGTTTAGCTGTGTACCCAAATATCACCCCTCCTCAGCCCCCTGCTTTCTGAGAAAAAAACAGCTGTCAGCATATTCCAAGACCCTGACAACTGTCTGTGTTCCTCTTTATTGCTTTGCAGTAGTCAGTAGATATTATGCTATTTGAAGTGGCTTGTAGGGGTGAGGCTGACTCTTTAATATCTCTGTGAGTTGCTCAAGCAAAAAGAGTCTCATTTATTTCTTCTTTCTCAAGGCTTAGTTTTCTCCAAAAGACCTCCAACAAGAGATTCATCTTCTTTGTTTCTTTCCTCATTTCCACCCAAAGGCAGTCAAGAAGCCAGCTGCTTAACTCTCCCTGAAGTGGTAAGCAAGTACATGTGTCTAAGTGCCTTGTCTTCTCTATTCTTCTGGAAAAAAGCTCTATCTGTGTCCCTATTCTGTGTCCCTGATTTGTTCCGTCAGGACTTCATGCATCTATTATGTCATGGTTTTGTGCACATGAAGACTTTGAGTTTTCCCGTTTATAAAAATATTACTGATATTTGTGTATAACTGCTTTGGATATTCAGATGTCTATCCCATTACTCTCTGATTTTTCTCGTGCCTTTTGCTAACAATTTCCCTATAGAGATTGTTAACAAAGTACTAATTACTGCCGAGCAAAGGGTATAGTGGTAGCTTTGTGCTGTAGATACTGGTCAGCCAGGACCTTGACTGAGACTCCAAAATTACTGTAATTCTCATCTATCTCTGGGCAGACTCCAGACTAACAGCTTTCAGTCTCTGCCAGCCTGGTTTGGAGCAGTTTGCCTGTGTGTGATTTTGCATGTCTGTCAGCCAAATCAGTGAGCCAGTGCAAAAATCTAGTACTCAGAGGGTGTTTGATACCCGTGGGACCTGTCTGGGTCATGAAACCAATGAGTAGTTTATAACAGAACGGGGGAAAAAAACCCCAAAGGATAGAAATAATATGGCTAGCATTTTAGTTACAAACACAATTGTAATTAAATGCAAATTATCAATGTAAACCAGAAAGATTGGGTTTTTTTGGTGTAATTGTTCTCTGACAGTCTTAATAAAGATTAAAACCAAGCTGGAATTGTTCATATAAAATGTGAGAAGGAGCTTCAGCCTCTCCTGACGTACGACCTGGTTCTCAATGAAGTGTCATTTTGTTGGTTTTACAGAGCTGGCAATGTGCAGCCTAGGTGGGAAATCACAGCTGGAGAAGCTGCCACTGAGATGTCTTTCACTTCCCTCAGGTGTAAGTCCTCAATCAGAGAGCAACACCAAGAGCACTGAAACAATGATGACCTATTACAGACCATTAACAACAGACCCCTTAAAGCTCTGCCCCATGCACGTACATTTATATACACACATAGCTTTCCTTTGTATACCCTTGACATACTTTTATTATTTAATTCAACATAATTAAAAATTAATACATTATAACATAATAATATCATTCATACAATATAAGGAGGAAGATGACAAAACTCATAAAAATCAGTGTCAAGTGTAACAAATGACAATTGGTGACAAAATCAGAAATCCTATTTGTGGGGGTTTGTGAGTTACTTTCTAACTGGATTTTATACGTGTACCAACTTCTCTATTCCTGATTATTGGGAATGTTTGTGTATTTTCAGATAAAGACAGATTTCTGCTCATTTATTGCTTCATAGATGTTGCAAGGAGATGAGTGGGAAGCCCAGACAGATAGAATGTTCTGAACTACATGTTCAGAAGACAAATGAATGAGAAGTCCTATTTGTTTTTTATTTAACACAGAAGGTCAGTCATAATCAAGAACAAAATACCATTATGAACTATGACCAGTAATAATCCAAATTTACCAAGTGTAAGAGAAAAGCCAGTATAAGTACTTCCTGTTCAGAAAATCCCTCCCACTTAATTTACCTTCTCCAAAATCTCAAGTCTATGAAAAACACTTGCAAAAATCTTGGGATCTAATGCACCAAAAGAAAGCAATAGTCACAAGACCTTTACTAAGAACAACCTGTTTCAAGCCTTTATCTAGGCATATCCAGAAACTATTAGCTTCTGAGTCCCAGCTTGTTTCAGCTGTTGGGTATAAGCAAAGGGACTAGTTTTTGAGATACTTGTGGCAAGGCCAAAGTCATAAAAAACCTCACATCCAAGCCTTGAACTGCAATGGATAGAAGAAGGAAAGTAGCACTCTTTACAGAGCCATGTGTTCCTTGTGCACACAGGTACTGAGTGCTAAAAAGTTATAATTTAGGCTTTAAGTGGACAGAAGGACTTATTAAATATCTGATAATCCCTCTGAACCAGCATGAGCTGGTTGCCCCAGAGACTGGGCAACTCAGAGCAGAATGCAAGATACATGCCTTTAGTGAATGCACAGCATAAGCCTTTTCTTTATTTTATTTTTTCCTTCAGCATTTTATTTAAGCTAATATCTAATTAGAACTGAGAACTTGGTGTACTTTTTGCTGCTGCTATGACAATTCCAAAAAGCATTTTGTGGACATCAATTGTGTGTGGTAGTTTTGCACTAAGCTCCCCAGCTACTGAAGAAGAGCGGGACAACATAAGCTCTGTTTTATTATTGCACAGTACAGATAATGATACACTAACCATATCAAAAGGAGCTTTGTAATTACTGGCTCAGGAGATTTTGTGGTTATTTTACATTTAATCCACATACCAATTTGGTGTCTGCTGGCACATGGTGGCCATATGGAGGGCAAAAAGAGTTACTGCCTGCCACAGGAGAACATCATCTGGAGAACGGAGGCATTTTCATGTGTTGAACAAAGTTCCACCCACAACATAAACTGGTCATTCTGCCACATCATAAGCTGCAGAAAAAAATCATATAAACCTTCACAGAGACTATACAGGACTTCAATCAGAGAATGTCTTTTGTGCTACACATGAATGCACTGGTAATGCTTTAAAATAACAAGTCACATATAGTCAGTAACAGTCATATATCCGTTACCAAAACAACTTGTCATATTGTTGGAGCAAAGAAAACAATGGATATTTATGCAAGATGAGAATTCATAGGGGTTATTTGTAATTGTATCTTTTCACCTGGTTACTTTTGGGGACTAAAGTTTAAAAATGTCTGAATAAGTTTCATAGATACATATATATATATGCAACTTTGTGTTGATTAGTCTATATTATCATACACAAAAATATTTCTGTGGACAAAATATAGTTGTCTGTCCACCTATATAAGTGTGTTTGTATTTATGTATGTATGTCTGCTCCTCTTCCTGTGTGTTAGTTGGGAGGGAGTGCTGTAGAACTTGCTTACTAACACTTTGGACAACTTTTATGATTGCTATTCTGAGCGGAGACTGAAAAGGAGAAAAAAAGATTTATTTGAAACAAAATTCTCAGCTGTCTCACTGGTCTTGTACTACATTATAGGAAAAACAGCAAGGGAACTTAAATAGATGGAAGGGGGGGATTTTGTTTGCATTGCCTAAACAAATATTTTTTTTAAATAGTATAAAAATAGGTGGAACAGGAAGATAGGCAGTACTAATGTAGAAGAAAAGCATGTTTGTTCCCAATTCACCATAGACATTGTTAAAGAACTTTTATCTTAATGAAAATATTACCCTTGGAATGACAGCAAGATCAATGTCAATTTAAGCTGCCTGTCCTTTTTACTTCTAGTCACAAAAGTTAGACTTGTCCTAGAGTTATTGTGAGTAGCTGATTTTATTTCAGAAAATGTTCTCTTTCATTCATGAATCAATAGCTCTTTGCTAGTCCTGGCTTTGCTGCTCGCTTGTCTCAGTCGGCCCTTGCTAAGCGTTGTTGCTAAGGGCCAGAGGAAGTGTCTTACAGCATTCAGCTGAGAAACTGAGGAGGAAAAGCACACCACATTTTCGTGAGGTGGAAATGAAGCACTTTTCTTACTGCTGTCCTGCAACATACATAATATGATTCTAGGCAAAGCAAGCTGATCACGATTAGGAGGACCCCCCCACGTGTTTCATAATTTTGGTAGGCTATTCCTAAACTCATAAAATTAGCAGAGTGCCATGGTGGGATCTGGAGAGCAACATTTTTCTTATGGTATGGGACTCCAGGCAATCAGTTTTGAAAGGAAACTTTTATGAAGTTTTTTTCCTTCTCTTAATGAAGTTGACAGAAATCTTCCTGTGGATTTCAATGAGAAAAAACCCAATTCTTTAGTCAGACAGCTTGTAACTCCTTTATTTGAAAGTTGTTGAGTAGGGCATATAAAAATTTGCTAAAAGTTTTATAGACAGCAAACTAATAAATCTAGTGAAATTCTCTACTTAATGATAGGGAATTTAGCTTGAGGGAACAGAAACCCTCAGACCCATGGAATATGCCTCATTTACTTTCTGATGTATTTAGTTTTAAATATACTGTTCAGTTATTCAGATTGTTTATACAAATACACTTCATGGTGTGTTGTACTGCTAGCTTTGACAAAATCATATTAAAAAAACTCCAAAAACAACAAAACCAAGACATACTCTAATTGTGGCTTACTGTGCCTAGAAGTCCTATGCAGCAGTTCCACCACTCTTTCAAGTGACTCTATTCATAACTGCTCATTGCACCAATTTTAATGTTTTTACTGAAGAGTACCTTATCCTCTAAGAGAGAAGAAATACAGTTCTTTGGAAAGTTGCATGCAGGGCAATCTATCCAGGTTTCTCATGCACATGAGCTCGGGATCTAACAGACTGCTCTAATGAGGTCACATGCACATTGATAAGGAACCACAGCCAGGGTTATATGAGCAACAGAAGCATGAATACATAATCCAGTCACATCAGGTAAGCCCATTTGGTTGCGTCTGTGCTATCCTACCCAAAGGCTGAATGTTTTGTGTGTATCCTTACTTTCTGTACGTTACAGTCCTAATGAGCCTATCTTGTCTCCGCTGAACAATCTGTACTGGAGCTGGAATATATTTCCTCTGCTTCATCAGAACTGGCAAGTAGACACGGCTGATAGATGTAGTTCAGACGTGAGGATTTCCTGGTAAGATTGTTTTTTCCCTGTTCAACCAATTATGAAAGTAGTGTTAGATATGAATACCCATTTCCCTTAGTTTGCAGCTACAAAAGTTTGGCATTTGCTGGTGTTTCCTGGTGTTGTAGAAAGCCAGAGGAGAAACAGCTTGCTGTAATGGTTTGGCCTGAAGATTCTTCCTGTAGACCTAGCAGATGGTGATTTGAAATACGTCCCCTGCAAGGTGAAAACCGTAAGTCAGACCTGAGCAGAGATGAAAGTCCAGGTGATTGTTAATGTTCTGAACCTAAAGTGACAAACTTCATTTCATCTCTTTGTGCAGGACAAAGATTTTTTTTTTTTCTTCCTCAGAATAAGGAAATAGTGGAAACAGAAACTTTTGAACTGTATTCTTCAGAAATTCCCAGGAGGTGTAATGAGTGCTCTTCCTTTTTCAAGACTGATAGGAAAAGCTATAGTGTTCTGGAGGAGGTACAGATGACCTGTGAAGACTGGTTACATGATGTTTATTTCACTGGGATTCCAAGTCATCATACCCTGCCTGTTACCTCTGAGACAGAAGCTAATGTTTTAAATATAATCATGGAGCTGGGTACCTTCTGGAGTAGCCAGGCTGCATCCTGGATGAGTATTGACGCTGCTGAGTGTTTAGCACAGTGATAGTCTCCAAGGGAGCCAGAACTGGAATAACTCAGAAAAGCCCCCAGCTCTGAGATTCATTGGAAAGTTTAGCATCTCTCCCATCCCCAAGCTAACTAATGCCTTTCTATTAAAGCAGGTCTTTCCTAACCAAATGTCCCTGTGTCATAGGATTGTTTGATGTATGTATTTGATAGGATGAGGAAGGTGCCCTTCTACTGCAGATTCATTTTCTTTTCCACGAATATCCTCCCCAAATTCATGCTTCAATGTAGACAGTAGAAATTAAATAAATATGGTAGATATATTCTGGTTTTTAACAAGTAAGTGTCCATTGGCTATTTCTAAGTAAAATATTATTTTTAAAAATATTTGTAAATAATAGTTATTACTTAGGGTTGTATTGCTTTGGATACTTAGCAGGGAAGTTTCAGTTAATATTTATGTTTGTGCCTTGCGGGGCGAGTTGTGTATAAGAGCTTATAAATTAAGAAACAGAAGAAAATAAGAAAAAATAAGAGATTGAAAGGTAAAGGGTTTGGAGAAGGCTAAGAAAAACTGTCACACAACACAACTGTCACATGTGTTTTCTACCACTCTCTAGCTTCTTTGGTACATTTTTGGCATATTCAGCATGTAAGAAAAGTTTTCTTTACCATATGATTACCAAGCGTCCCTACAAGAATAGTATCCGCAAATAACAACTTTTTTTTCCTCTTTATTAAAAAGGCCCAGAGAAACTGTGTGTGCGAGGAGGAGGGGATTACTTTCTTCAATATTGTTTGCACTCTCAGCTAGTCTGCAGTTGCCAGTTGCATTACTGATATTTATTTATTACGTTTTGCCACATGAATTCTTTCTCTCAGCCTTGAAGGTCACCAACTGTGATTTCTTAGGCTAGAGAAAAAGCTGCAGATACTGAGGCCACAGACAGACGCCTACTGGAGAAATGGCAGTGATGGTGTAAGACTTTCACCAGCTTTTACCACAGGAATGGTCTACGCAAGTTCTCTCCATCACTGTAAAAGCCACTGGGTTAGTTTGAACTGCCAATGCAGGTCAGATGTAAGAAGCAGGTAACTTCATGACTGCCCCAGCAATTTCTGCAAAAGGCATTTGACTACAGCCTGAATGATTCTTGCTCTAGTTATTTGCCTTTTTACATTACTGCAGCCAGAAGATTGTTAAGTGCCTTTTTAGGACAGCTTTAAAGTCACTGAAGCTACTTACATAAGTAGCTGTTCACCAATCTGAGCAGTATGACCCTTGGTTGCCATTTCTAGGACACATTGTTCAAGAAAGTTGGACCTGTTACATCAGTAACTTCTCGGTTGATACATCCCAGCCCTGGTCCTACAGTATCTGCCAACGAGCTTGAGTGCAAACCCCATTATTATAAACTGATTAGATTGTGGTTTGTGGTGGATGGTACAGAATTTGGTTGTTTATTTATCTCTGGCTGATTTTCTTGTATCAGGGACTTCCACTGCCCTGAAAGGTTAAATTCCCTCAAGTCTTTGTCCTAGATACCACCATGTCACTTCATTTAGATGCTATAGAGGATCATATGTGTATCCCTTTGTAAATGCCATTCTCCCTTGAATGATTTTTTTCTGAAGGGCTCCAAAGTAAAGCTTGGTGGGAATTTTCCTACAATATATTTGTTTCTATCTAAAAAGGCTGACTTGCTGAAATGGAACCTTTTTGTGGGAAAGTATTTGTTCCAGTAAGAAGGCTTCTCAGATTCAGAAGTGAATTTTGGGGGTGGGGAGAAAAAATTGAAGGACATACTTTCCCTTCTTTTCTTCAAAATAGATGGCTGCTCAGTGCTCAGGCATTCTTGGGGGGATATGGGCAACAGAGGTTCAATTCCCATCAATTCAGCATGTTAGTCTGTTTCTGGGCCAGCTATGCAAATCCAAACAGCTCCAGACAAAGTAAAAGGGAGTATTCTCAACCGGTTCTGTCCTCTATGCCTGTTTTGGCATTTTTTAAGAAAGGTCCTAATTTCACTTTAATGAACAACAGCAAATTTTGAAATTTCTATTGTTTTCCACAACACAAATGTTCTGCAGATACTCTTACACTAACCCAGCAGTGATCGTTTTGTAGGTTCATTTGCATCTTCTTCTTCTCTCTGAGGTCTGTAACTCATGTGGTGTCCTTCTGAATCTTTGTGAGCTTTTAGGAGACATCTAGGGGTGGATTCTGCAAATTTCTAAACTATGAGCTGTTATGGGCAAACTTCCATTAGTTACTTTACTGATGGAGCTATTCATACACTTGTTGCCAGCACATTACAAATTTATACATTTTTATTAAAGTCAGTAGAAAGATTTCCACTGGACTTAAATGAAAGCATGTTAAATTATGTCCTTGTGTCATGAACTTTTAATTTGATGCTTGATCTTGTCTTATTTTGTGATGCTCAGGTTCTACCAAAATTATATTTCTATCAATCACTTACCTCTACAATTACAGAAAGAGGTATTAGGTATTATCTTTGTCTACTTCTTAGAGAGATAGTGAAAAGTCAGGCAACCTGGATTCTTTTCTCTGACTTACAACTGACTTGCTTAGACTATCTATCATTATTTATTAACTTTAGTGATTTATTTTATGATTCTAAGATGCAAGGAAATGTAAGCACTGGGAAATATAACAGTTTCGTAAAATACTGCATCACAGTGTTCATAACCTTAATTTACCCAATGGCAATTTCACAATTAGGACATTATAATGCATTTTTAATGCACATTTATTATAGTAATGGGGTTCAGAATTACAGAGATGTAACACAAATCATATTTAATCAAGAGCAATCTCAGATAATAACAGCTAAGAATTAGAATGATATGCCAGTGAGTTTATATGTATAATTTTTCTTTTATCAATAACTAATGCTACAAATTGTCATAATATAAATTGTTTACATTTGTTTTAAAATGTTTTATAATACTGATCAATGTTTATGACTGAGTCTTTACTTATTGTACGAATACCATAGAAGTTTTTCTACCAGTGAGAAAATTAATTTTCTGCCCTGCATAATTCCAGTTTCAAATTAGATTTACATACTAATTCTTATAATGTAGTAATTGTTTTAAAATAAATAAAAAAAAAAAAATCAACCAAAACAAAAGCCTAAGAAGCCAAAGCTACTTAATATTTCATAAAGTTGGCAGAGGAGAAGCCTTGGAAAACAAATTTTTGTTCATAAAACTAAATTCTATCACAAAACTCTCCCACATTTTCAGGCTAATATTCTGTGAAATATTGTTCCTTCTTACTTCACAAAAAAAAGTCACAGCTTGGTCCTCTGCATCATGTGCTTTTGCCTTGTCTTGTGCAGTAACCAGCTTCTCCATCTTCTGAGTTGGAAGCCAAAGCAGATGGATTCTTAAAGTAAAATGCAACCCTAATTATTATTCCTTAATCTTCAGCTATGAGTTTTACCTTAAAATTTAAGTTGAAATGATGTTTTTATTGCAGTTTATGATACTTACACTTAGAAAAAGAACATTCTAGAATTAAATAAAATTATACCACAATGTTTTTAATATATTTTACATTTTATGTTATTACACTACAGTTTTTTAAACTATACCTAAATTACATTAGGACATATTGTGTGTCTTGAGGTACACTTTTAAAAGTAGCAAGTGCACAGGTTCCCAGCCACTGGTAATACTAAGTATTACTACCAATTCTTTTGCATTGGATTTCTTAATGAACTTTTAAAAAATGATAATACAGTTTTCTGTAAGGAAAAAAAAAACAAAACACCTCCATGTTTGAGCACAGGAAGTATTTCTTCAGAACAGCGAAACATAAAAGCATATTGGAAATTACTGGTTGTTGACTGAAGAAAGTCAACTGACTTTTGAGAAACCCCAGTACAGTACGCACCTGTAGGTAGCAGTGTTTCACATTTGGAAGCCTTCTACATGAGTCATGTCCTAAACTGGAGCTGTAACCGAAAGCAGGCATTCCCACTCCTGTCCTGCGTGCCTCCCCAGCCACGACTGACAAATAAGTCTCCAACTGATATTGCAAATGATGGAAGAATAATTACCTTTGCCTTTTTACTGAACATGACGGTCCTTGTAGCATCTCTAAATGCAAGTTACTCAGTGCAAAACACTGTAAGGTTCACAAACATAATACTCACTCCTCTGCCCATTGTATGTATCAGGATTCACTTCTGCAGTGAGAGTTTTTGGTAGATGAGAAATAGCCTCTGACAAAACCAAGTAAAAAATTATTAAGTAAAGATAAAGCCATATCAAGCCCCTCCAGAGCTGTGAAACAACAGTTAGCTTATGCTACTCTTAAATCTGTGCCTGAGCATGCAGTAGTTTCATGTGTCATTTCAAGAAGCACTTTTGCTAAATTTTAAGACATGATGCAACGGTTTAAAAAGCAGATAATATATCATGGAGAACATTGTGGCTGGAATCCCAGGTCCATTAAAATCAGTGGGAGTTTTTACTTTGGTTTTGTGTCATATGTTCGTTATTTCTCCTCCCTCATTATTTTCACTTATTTTATGACAGTCATTGATACACGCCACTGTATTGAAGCTCATTAAAGCACTGCATGTTTCACTACATAATCAGAACACAAGTTTGCACCAAAAGATGGAAAATTATTTTTTTATTTGTGGAAACAACAATTATTAATTTTTCCTCAAGTGTTGCTTGATAGACAAGATAAAGGGAAGAGGGGCTTTATTAAGCTCTAAAAAATGGATTGTACGCCTGAGGCATGCTTTTTTTGTGTGTGTCGCCTGCAATATGTGACATTCTGTTGGATATGACTCTAAGGCAACTGCATGCACTGCTGTAAGTTAAGCACTAGAACATAAACACCTACATTAAACCTGAAACAGACAATAAAATAAGAAAACACATTTCCATTTTCTGACTGACCTCAATCTCTGAATGAAGACCCCTACATGTTACATTAGCAGGCTGGGCTCCATTACACTGCCGCACGCTCTGCTCAATCTACTGAAATATTGATTTTTGTGCAGAGCATACACACTGTAAAATCAATATTCCCGTACACACAGCCGAGTGGCAATGGCATAGATAAGATCAGCTCTGTGGCCTAGCTGAGAGGGGGTGTGCTGAGGGAGAGGGAAGAGAGGGGGAACAGGAAGATGGGAAATAATACTACACATGGAAAACTGCATCAGACAGAACGGGGCTGAAGACTGAACGGCACAGTGAGGTCACAGGCAGGGAGGGAGGAACATGCTTCATAAACAGAACAGAAAGGCTCAGGAAAGATTTCTCGTTCCTGGTTCTGCAGACAAAGGAGCTAAAGAAGACTAGGCAAAACTTAAGTATCCAAAAGTAAGAGATTCTGCCCAGGTTCCCCTTCCTCAGACACTACATTTTAAAGTCAGACACTTTAAATACCAAAGGAAAAGAACTAAAAAACCAAAACCAACCAACCAAAAAAACCTCAAAAACCCCCCAAAATTAAAGCTTTTTTCAGTTTATTTCCCTTTCAGATACTGAAACGACAGCCATAGGTTTGGATAAACAGGCATCGCTGTAATCCCAAAACAAGGGCCAAGTGAGTGCTGGGGTTCAGCTAGACAGGGCCCCCGTGCCTGCTCCCAACAAGGGTCATGCAGATGCAGCTCATGCAGGTGGATGGTTCCTCAGGGCCTACTCGAGTGCTTCAAGGGCAACAACATTTGTTTTAGGAGTTGAGGCCTGCCCAACTACAAACTGGATCATTTCTCCCAATTGGACAAGGCGTTGGCAGCTTTGTTTGAGCCTAGTGAGCAAGTTGATCAAGAACTTTAATGACTTTAATTCAATGTAAGAGGGAAAAAAAAAACCCCAATTGCTGGAATGTTTTAAAATCTTTATTTAGCCAATTTTGAACTACAGAGTACTTTGAGATCCACAGAGAACTAACGAAGTCTTGGCACTTTCTCAAAGGGGAGCAGAAAACACCCTCTTCAGACAACAGATCTGCTCTGTTTTCCCTTCAGAGAGGGAACACACTTTCCAGTAAAAGCTGCCACATTCTTCTCAAAGTCCTTCAAATTCGGAGTGGGAACTTTAATCACGCGAGGTTTTCACCAGCTCACACCCACTCACGACCCAGATCGCTGTGTCTGAGGCAACCCGGGACACCTGAAGTGATTCTAGGGCTGGAGTTTCAGAGCAGGCTGAGCTCGGTCCCGGCAGCTCCGTAAGCGCTTAGGGGCAGCACCTCCACCCCGGAGTTCTACCGAGCTGCTGCCCCGCAGGGGCCCCGTGCCAGGAGCCCTCCCGCCGCCGCGGGCTAGCAGGTGTCGCCGAGGGCGTCTGCCGAGGAGGGGGCTGAGCACCTTCGGTCAAGGGCAGGACCCGGCCTGCGCGCCTCAGCCGTCACGGGCAGCGCAGAGCCGCAGCTTCGTCCGACCCGGCAGAGGCTGCGAGCCGGCCGGGGCGTTAACGCCGCGGAGCCGCAGTCGCCGAGACGCACCGAGAGCTGCAGCTGCCGCCGCCATCTCCCCAGTGGGCCCGCGGGTACCCCCGAGGCGGCGGAGCCGCGCCTGACTGAGGCCGAGGCGGATAAGGGGGTCGAGGAGCCGCCGAGGCGCCTCCCCCCCGCTCCCCTCCTCGGCGCCCCCCCCCCGCTCCCCTCCTCGGCGCCCCCCTCCTCCCGCTGCCAACGGCTGCAACGGCCAGCGGAGCCCCTCCGCGCGGGGCGGCCCCGCCCCTTGGGCGGGCGTGGCGGGCGGTGGGGCGGAGCGGGGCCGCCTTCGAGGCGGCTTGGCGCGGAGCGGCGACAGCCGCCGTGACCTCCGACCCCGCCCGCCGCCGGCCAATAAGAGCGCGGCTCGTCCCCGAACCCAAAATTTCCACGTCGGCAAAAGTCAAGATGGAGCGGCGCGGCGCGCGGCGGGGCGGGCGCGCGCAACCGGCGGCCGCCGCCGCCCGACGGGACGCGGCTGGACGAGAGGGAGCCGGAGCCGCCGCCGCCGTGGAGAGCGCCGGGGGCCGCGGACGGCGCGGGGCGGGCCGGACCGGAGCGGACCTGTTGCGCTTGGCGGCGGGGGCCGAGGGGAAGGGCTGGCGGGGCCGAGGGGCGCCGGTCTGCTCTGTTCCGGGAGGGACCGCGGGGAGATGTCGGGCTCTGCCAGTCGGGGCTGGGGCCGCTTCAGGGCCGCAGCGGCGGGGCTGTCAGCGGGAGCCGGCAGCTCCTGCTGGTTTTCATCGGCAGCGCTCCGGCCAGCCGCTCGGCCGAGACTTGCGCAGGGCGGCCCGTTAGCTTCGCGGGGTGGTTTGCTGGGTTTTCTTTGGGGGGAAAAAAAGAAAAAAAAAAAATCCCTTCGTCTCCATCCACCCTTTCCCGGCCAGCGAGTTTTCCGCCGAGCCGCGGGGGAGGAGGGGGCTCCCCACCTCTAACCGTGTGCGCCTTCCCTTCCCTTCCCCGGCAGGGCAGCTTGTGCTGGCAGGCGGCCGCGGTGCTGGTATCGGAGGAGGACTGGAGCCTCCGGAAGCAAAGTTCTGTGACACTCCGACTCTGGGTACGATAGCAGTCAGTGCACTACAGAACTTTGTCTCCGGCGGCGGCGGCGGCCCCGGGAGCCTCAGGTGGACACGTCACTGCGGGCTTCCCCGCCGCGACGGGACCGGACAGGACCGCGAGCCCCGGCTCTGCCGAGCACTGAAACCTGCGCTCCACCTCGGAATAAAGTGTTTGAAGTCGTGGCCTCCCGCTATGAACTTTTGTTGTTTGTTTTTTTCTTTTCCAGGGTAAAAATAGTGCAACATCTGTGTATCCGAGGGTTGTTTCGGTGCCTTCAGGCCGGCCTGGCTGTCGGCATAAATGTGAAACTAACTGGTGCTCCGTGCAGCTGAATCGGTGGTGGGTGTGTGAACGTGCTTTACACTGCTCCTAATTGTGCTTTCTTTTAAATGTGTAACAGTAGCTTAGCTATGGGCTGGAGTTAAGTAGAGGACTTTGTGCTTCTAGCAAAAACTTGTACTCTAGAGCCCTGTTGTAAGGCAAAGCAGTAAGCGTGCGAATCCAGCACTTAGGCCTTGCCTTGTGTCACTGAGCTGTGTTCATCTTTAGGAACCGCTAACTCCTAGCTTCTATTAAGTAACAGCTACAACTTTAAATTCAAGCCTCTGCATCATCAAAACATCACAAAGTTTGTTGTGAGTACTGCAAGGCTTCATCCGCACTGATGCGGGGGGCGGGGGGAAGCAGGCTTTGGAAGGGTAAATGGCACTTGTCTTATATTAATGCTGTTGCAAGGTTTTGCCGCCTAACATTGTTTGACACATGCACCATACTCAATGTGGACAATGGTTTTAAGGGCTGAGAAAGAAAAGGCCAAACTCAACTTACTGTTTAAGTTGGAATCTGGCAAGGACGCAATAGCCATCCCAGTTCTCTTCAGAAACTTTGCAGTTTCTTGGTGTGTACACTAAGCTGTGGAGTTTTTGTGAGGTGGACATGATCAGTTGATCAGCTTTCATCATCATGAGAGTAATATGAAAAGCAGGAATTGCTAGAGGTCAGGTACAATAAAGTATGGCAATTTATTTAAAATTAAAAATCCATATGTGCTGTAGAAGTTGTTAGCAAGTAAGTCACAGCAGCTGTATTGTATGGCATATGCTGCTTTTATATTTATACATGTACACATAAATATATGTGTGTATAAACACATATGTTAATGAGGTCTCATATTCCGTTAGCTAATGACACCCTTTAGGCTCACTAGAAACCTAAATCAACTTTTCCTTTCTGCCAGTCTGAACGTGGAAGGTACAGCAAGATAATACAGTTCATGGAATTGGGCTGGAAGCTGAAATGCTATTCTAAGTACATGCTTTTTAGCTCAAACTGTTTAATCAAAGGGTAGGTAAAGTGAGGAGCACTTACTGTATGGCAGCCCATGTGACCAGCTAGGGCTATATTTGGATGCTGGAGGTTTAAGGAATCCTTTTTGCTAACCATTTTTGGCCAATTGCCTGCTGCTTTATGTTGTGCGGTGTGACATCTGCTAAAAAGGACTTGGAAGTCTGGTGTCTGCAACTGTTTAATCAGTGCAGTTACAGGGAAACACCTTACACTGTGAGGGCTAAAGTCCTACTGTGTTTCATTTAGGGGTGGTTCCTGCCTAGCAGGGTATGTAATGCAAATTTAAGTTCCCAATTTTTGTGATAAATAGCCTTTCTTTTTTTTTTTTGGGGGGGGGGGGGTGGGTGTGGTAGGGGCGGAGTTGGGTGCAAAATCTTATAAAGGCTCCTTAGATACTCAGATTTGGTGGTTACAACTCTATATAGATTATTACAGTTCTGGAAACCCACACACTGGAATGAATGCTTGCTTTCAGGGTAAGTGTGATGTGTTTGGATCTTAGCTTATTTCAGTATAAAATCAGCCTGGAATAGGGGGTTGGGATCCTGAAGTGTCTTGCACTGGGCTGGTTGTGGTGGCAGATAACAAACCTGTGTCCAGCTGTGCTGGGAATAAAGTGTTCATCTGCTTTCTCTTGAGATGTTTTGGCTGGAGACAATTTTCCACCTGCTTTAGTTCCCTAGTGGTCAAGCTGACCAGCTGTGAAGGCAAGGTAAGTAACACTTGGCCTCCTTGTAGCTCCCTTTTGCCCTTGCCACATGTCCGCAGCATGTTGTACTCCTTGTCCTACAAGTAATACTTCAATAGTGACCTTTTGGTGACACTTCTGCTTTGATAGAGAAGATCATGCGGCCTTCAGGTGGGACTAGAAAAGAGCTTGACTCTTCCAATTTTGTGCTGTATTCTTGTGCTGAATTGTATGTGATCTTATATTCCCCTGGCATCTGAACTTTCTCACTTTGCAGTATAAGACTTTTGAAAGCAAGCTTGAGGAGTGTAGCAGTGCTTGGTGCCTTCAATAGGAAGTAGAGTTTTGACTAACTTCTTAAAAGTAGTGTTTGATTAAGATGATCTGGAAATTAGAAACAGAAAAAGAATTGGTGATGCTGTTCAAAATGAAGTCTGAATACCAAACTGTGCATTGGTACAACTTATTTCCAATGACTTCTTGGCACCTTCTGCCTGTTAGGTAGTGCATCACTGGAGGCGTACTCTAAACTGCTTTATTTTTTGGTGTTTTTTGACACTTAAGTGTCTATTCCAATTACAGTTCTTTCCTCATTGGAAGAATGGCAAATGAGCATGCTGAGTGAATTATACAAATTTCTAAAATGGTCCAGGTCTGTTATTTGAAGGGGCAGAGGAAAATCTACTCAGCTGTTTATTGTTCTGCAAGCTGGAGAACAGAGTACTGTCAAGTACTCTGAAGGTTGAGGCTGAATGCATCCAAGCATGGCCTTAGACTCCCTGTGTGTATTGATCCAGTTGTATGTATATGCTTGAACTCTATAGGTGATGAAGTTTGAATTTGGAATTTAAAAAGAGGTATTTTAAAAGCATAAAACCTGTTACTTCATGCATTTTTGTCTTTTTCAGTTCAGGCTTTCCTTACAATCCTAAGATTTAGTTGTATCTTACAGTGCTGGGAGTGATGATGAGGCAGTGTATATGTTAGACAGAAAACACTTTCATTTCTTTTGTGATGAGTGAATAATTAAGAGCACAGGGAATATAAAGACAAGCTGCACAAGCTGTAGCTGGTTAGTCTGAGGATGCCACTGGACCAGCTAGAGTTGAGAAGTGTCTGTCTTCAGCTTCCAGAGCTCTGACTTTGAGCTAGTGAAATTTTAAGCAAAACGTAACTGTTGTATCTGTAATCTAAAAATGCTGTCAAAGATGAAAAAGACAAGGTTTTTTTTTTCATGGCACTAACTTGTACTGTTTCAGTAGAAACAGAAGTAGACTTGCTGACTTCTAGCAACTGTACAATAAACAATTTATAAATAGACCATACAGTCCAATGAAATACAAATAAAGTGTTGGAAGTCATGAGCTGACTCCAAAAAACTCTGGGATATTTATATTTATGTGCTGCCTGGGCAGCTATGTTCAAGAAACTTTTCAGCTTCCATGTAGACTGGAGTGCTCTGAAAGCCCACCCAGAGCAGCAGGTTCTGGTCTCATTTCTTGGGCTTTGAATTGTAGTGATGTTCTTTCCTCTAAATCTTGGCACAGCAGGGTAGAAATACTTTGCAGGATACCTAAGTTACCAGCACAAGGCCACATGTGCCTGTGAGCTGCAGAATAGAAAGGAGACTTGCAACAGTTAAGGTAGGTTGATGGCTCTGAGTGGTGAAAGATTTGCCTCATAGTTGGAGCTGGAGGAGGTGAACCTGCTAGAAACAGGGCATTGAGCTAAGAGTGAGTGGAAACTTGGAACTGCTAAACAATCTCCAGCTTATTTCTATTTTATTCTGGGAGGGAAGTGGAAGTTACAAACTTCATAAATGCTGTTGAAATAAGGCTGTTTTGCCTTGTGTAATAGACAAGCTAGGAGCTCAAACACATGTCAGTTGTGTTTACTGTACTCCAGAAATAACCTTTACTATGACCAGGTTTTAATTATATTTTTTTTTTGAATACTGGTGCTAATACAATTGAAAGTAGCTTGGTACAGTTGAACCTATATTCATGATATTAGACGTGCTGTACTAAAATCTCATCCTAATTAAATGCAGAACAAGGGAGGTGAAACCTAGCTTCATATGGACAACAAAAAAAGGAATTACTTGTTGAACTTCATATATGAACTTTCTGAAATGAGCATGCAAAATCCTGCCTGGGTTCTATAAA
The DNA here is from genome assembly GCA_025345505.1 of Todiramphus chloris collaris. Lineage (NCBI taxonomy): Eukaryota > Metazoa > Chordata > Aves > Coraciiformes > Alcedinidae > Todiramphus > Todiramphus chloris. Next base: position 3,789,681 of record JANVCC010000019.1, on the reverse strand, counting down.
AGAAAAAAAACCAAAAACAACAAAGCCACACACCCAAAAAAAGCAAAACTAGCATTAAACTATTGATAAGCAATTGCAGCTTTGAGTTCTGCTGGGCTATGAGGCAATACTGGCTTTTTGTGTAACGGCAGTTTTTACCCTGTCTGATGGCTCTTACCTGTTATGTTTTGGAAACTACATTCTGGCACAGCTCCTGTGAATGTTCTTCAGTTGTAGTAAAATGATGCATTGCTGCTTTTATTAAAAGTCTCAATACTGAATGTTGATCCACTTGTGCAGTGAAGTCCTTAATGTGTTTTGCAGTAACTTGCAGAAGCACTAGCTGTGCGAGCATCATTAACAATATGAGAGACTCAAATTAATGAGCAACAGCATATTTAAGTTTTGTGAGCAGTCCTATTTAGGCAAGCCAAAGCTATTTAATACTCTGCATTTAGGTAGCTAAGTGCTTTTGGAGGTGTCTAAATTCATATATAGGCAATAAGCTCAGTCACAGTGAGTGCTATTGCTTTTGCTGTATTGACTCCCCGCTCAGGCAAGTGTGTAGAGTCTTGCATCTGAGAAAGAACAACCCCATCTACCAGTATAGGTTGGGGATTGACTTGTTAGACAGTAGCATAGGGGAAAGGGATCTGGGAGTCCTGGTGGACAGCAGAATGACCATGAGCCAGCAATGTGCCCTTGTGGCCAAGGAGGCCAGTGTCATCCTGGGGTGTATTAGAAGGGGTGTGGTTAGTAGGTAGAGAGAGGTTCTCCTCCCCCTCTACTCTGCACTGGTGAGACCTCATCTGGAATATTGTGTTCAGTTCTGGGCCCCTCAGTTCAAGGACAGGGAACTGCTTGAAAGAGTCCAGTGCAGAGCCACAAAGATGATTAAGGGAGTGGAGCATCTTACGATGAAAGGTTAAGGGAACTGGGGCTCTTTAGCTTGGAGAAGAGGAGACTGAGGGGTGACCTTATTAATGTCTATAAATACATAAAGGGCAAGTGTCAGGAGGATGGAACCAGGCTCTTTGTTATGTCCAATGATAGGACAAGCGGCAATGGGTGGAAGCTGGAGCAGAAGAGGTTCTACAGAAACATAAGGAAAAGCTTTTTCACTGTGGGGGTCACGGAGCTCTGAAACAGGCTGCCCAGAGGGGTTGTGAAGTCTCCTTCTCTGGAGACATTTAAAACCCACCTGGACATGTTCTTATGTGACCCGCTCTAGGTGATCCTGCTCTGGCAGGGGTGTTGGACTACATGATCTTTCAAGGTCCCTTCAAACCCTTAATATTCTGTGATTCCCATTATCTTCCAAAATTGTGACTGACCCTGACAGTTCCTTCAGGTGCTGCTTTCTTGGATGAAGCAGAGAAAGGGTGAACTTAGTTTGGGGAAATGTACATAGATACAGCAATCATCTCTCATCCTTTAGTTTCTCATTTAGGGACTGCAACATAGCAGGCTCTTTCTGAACATCAGGAAACATGTACTCTAAGAGTGACCAAACAGTGGCTCAGGTTGCCCAGGGAGGTTGTGGCGTCTCCATCCTTGCCTGGACAGGCAACAGGCTCTAGGTGGCCCTCCTTGAGCAGGGTAGTTGGACCAGATGACCTCCAGAGATCCATTCCAATCTCAGTGATTGTGTGATTCTTTTCCTAACTTTATACCCAGAAAACAATTTTACCTTTCCTGCTGTTTTCTCCCCATGCCACAGTTTCTTCCATTGCTGTTTACTGTCACTTGAATAATCCTTTCATTTACAGAGCAGAGGGGGAGAAGGGTTACAGAAGATCAATATTACTCTGAATAAATGTAATGTAAAGCACATAGAGATCAGATTTAACTCAAATGTGTTAATTAGCTTGAGCTGAGGCTTGAGTGTGTCAAACAAAAGTTGAATCCCATTAGAAGAGGTAGGTTCTTGCTTTAACCTTTTTAAGTAGTAAAGTACAGGATTAAACGTGTGTTTAATGCAGAGGAATTCTCACTTTCCTGGGTGACTGGTGATTTCTTACAAGTAGTGGATTTTGCTCTTCAGTCATGACTGGGCCCGAGAGAGAAAGCAATTGCAGCTCAGAGATCTCCCTTACATAAAGTTTCCTGGTGCGGTACTGTTAAAAGACTGACAAAATATTCCTAGTGTGACTGCAGCTTTTAACCAGAACACACCAATGCTGGTGAGATTTGCTCCTTGCCCTCTTGCCCCTTCACCAAGGGAAATCAGCTGTGCTGAGGTGCAGAAAGTCATGTCAGGGCATGGCAAGTAATATATCCCTATAGGAGGGAAGTACCTTGCCAGAGCAGAAGTGTTGATGGGGTGAGGATTTGCTGCAGTTGAAGGCAAAAGGAGCTGTTGGTGTTTTCCTCTTGCCAAGTAGTGTCAGGTAGGCACGAGGGCTTAAAATAATGGTAAAGAATATCTGCTTGGCTGCCCTGACTTCTTTACAAAGTCACTCATGTTTAGTCTTCGGAGAGTCGCGTTGCTATATCCCCCACATAGCCATTCAGGCAAGAAGCTGATGGTGTAGAGCAAGCCTTAGAGAAAAGGTATGTTTCACAGTAGTTGTTAAAGGTAAACTCTTGTAGTCCTTGCCTTGAAGAGAAAATATACTTAAGAATATTTGCTTTGCTGCTGCTGCATAATGTACTGCTCTTTCCTGCAGGTATGGCTTGGTGGAACTGGGAGAAAGGAGGAGATGTAGGTAGAGCTGGGGAGAGGAAAAGGCAGAGGGTGTGGTGGGTGGAAAAGGGCATGTGAACTTTGATGTCCATGTGATCATGATTTGGTAAGCATTTTCTGAGGTGCTAAACTGCCAGATTGTACATTGACTAAACTAATTCAGGAGCCTTATGTATAATTACACAGTGTGAAAGGAGACTGTACCTCTTGAGATACTTTAAGTACCTGAAACATAAGGTTCATAAAGCACTCTAGTTACATAACATGTCCTTTTAAATTATGCTGTGCATTAATTTGAAAATAAAAGTAGACTTCAATTTCTAGATTCTTATTACATTTATCATACCTTATAAGTCCATTATTTCAAATATGGTTAACTAAGCTAAACCAGTAGGACTCACAGTACTCAAACAGATGTTGGCAAACAAACCATAATTAACTGTCTTTAGAGAGAAAGAGGAGATGCTGCAGAACACTGCCAGGGAAGTAGAGCTGTGCTTAACCCTTGCATAGTAAATGATCAATACCAATAAAGTCCCAAAGAAGGAAGGAAGCACCACAAGTCCTCCAAGGCAAAAGTTTCAAACAACAGCATCCTAAGTGACTGAGGAAATACGTGGATGATGACAACTTTGAGTTTTTTTCAACCTGGTGTGTTCTCAGCCAAATACAAGAGAACTGAAAAGCAGGGAATATCGCATGGGAACAAAGCTCAGTGATCAAGGATGGCTGCCCTCACTCTGGGTCTCCTGGAAGAGAAGAGAAAGCAGTCTCAAGCCTGCAGAAGGGTACTTCTCTCATAAAAGGCTTTTTCAAAAATATTTTAAAATAACAAGTTAATCTTCTGCTCAGTTGCAGGTTTATGTACAGGCCGGTCTGTTGAAATACTGATTTTGCAGTTTCATTAGGTACAGTGCTTTCCGGTGAGAAGTGAATCCTGTCTTTATAAGGTTTCATTATTCAAATTGTGTGTTCTCGGCATCCTGTTCTAGATTACGTTGTTGTTCAATATGGTTCACGTGTCTGAACCATATTGTTTAAATTTTGGTGTTAAAATTAGTTATAGTTGGGGTCAAGCAAACAAATGGGAAGATGTAAAGGCAAACCTTAGTAGTTGCATGTAAATGAAGCAAGAGCATAGGCAGTGTAGCTCAGAGCCTAGATTTATAGCATTTATTAGAGATTTGCTTCAGCATTATATGGACCACTTGTCATGCACAGGCAGCAGCATCAAGGCTGGTGAAAGCATGAAAAGCTTGTATTGCCATGTTGATCTTCTTAAATCATGTTAAATCAGCAGCTTATTCTTAGGGTAATATTAAAATGCTAAGCTTTGTATAACTGCATTAAACTCACTTCTGATATATGAAGGTGAATGTACTGCTGACAGTCACTGTATCAGTGCAACAATAAGCAGTGGAGGTATTGCTAGCTATGCAAAGTTTTCAACAAAATGTTGTTGCTTAGTCACATTCAGAGTTATTGAATGTGAGAAGAAATGTAATCAAATACTTTGCACTACAAATGGATTTTATAGTCTCCCAACTGAAGTTATTTCACTGCACTAAGAATAAAAAGCATTTGTGAGAGGAGCTGCTGTTGGATCATACTTTAGCAAATTGATGGTACTTATTCTTCTTCAGAAACTGTTATTTTGGGAAGGAAAAAAAGTTAAATGATATATGATTATCTAAATATATGCGCAAAAACACATACATATATGTATGTAAAAAGTATGGTTCTAGGTTTCGATGCTTAGGAAGGTTTTTTTGAGTGCATCATATACAGAATGGATCTTTTGAAAATAGATTTTGCATAGTCAAAAACTAGTAAACTGCAGATACTAATATGTATGCTTTTTTTTTAAGATTTGTTTACAGCACATATCACAACAGAGTGATTGCATGCAGGGAAGGATGGATACCTGTGTGTAAAACTGGGCAGAGAATGGCAGTGCTGACAGTGTGGGGAATTCCTTGTGAGCAATCAGCACTTACAGCAAAAGATCCATCTAGCCCAGGACAGTGTATTCCTTCCCAGAAAAGGGACATTTTCACAGGCATATGGAAACTTTTCATGACTTAACACTGCTTAGAAAAAGAGTAAGGGCTATACCACTATGCAGGAATATCGTAAGTGCTGGAACTGGGGGACAACAGGATGTGAGACTCTGAGCAGCTTTAGGAACAACAGCTAGACATGAAGTAAGTTTTTTGAGTTTTGCTCAATCAAAACAAGTGGGTGAGAAGTTGGGGTGGTATGGAGATGGAGAGGAGGTGTGATGATCAGGGATCTGGCATGCCAGGAGGTGGTACAAAGCCTCTGTGGAGTATGTGAGGAAGCTTGTGTCTGATGTGGCTGTTTGAATCATCAATTGCCAAGGAAGACTTAAGATACCAAGCATTTGTGGATCCAGATCTTAATAAAGAGCAGGGGGACCTGAAGGCATTTGTTAACAAAGCAAAACTTACAGCATGTGATGGTGAAAAGCACGTAATGCTTCCCAACCAGAGGTGCTGGACGCTTCTTTGACAAAACTGTCAAGATTGGAGCCCTGTGGCTTAGGTGGTAACAGGAACAAAGTGCTGATATATTTAAACAGAAAAGAAGCTTTGGTCTTAATCCATAGGTGTGAAAATTTTCATGCCTATTCATGAACCAATGTTATCTGAAGCTTCATATAACTCATTTTTCATGCTCATCCAAATGAACTGTAAAATACTACTTGTTAAATTGATATGCAGGTTGAATATAAACAGAGAGAGATCTAGTATTGCAAAGATACACTCTAGAGCATTTAATACAAGTGCTTTGGAGCAAAACCTGGACCTAAATTACTTCCCTACCTGTTCTGTCTTGGACAACAAAACCTGCCTTTGCTTGAGGTTGAGACCATGGTGTAGAGACTGAGCTGAGCTGCATCTTTGGAGCAGGTCTTTCAGGAGACAAATAAGGCTTCCAGTGACAGGATTTCTTGCCCATGGTCCTTCAAATGCAGGAATCTTTGGACTTCTTGGTATTTCTTTCAAAGCTGTGACAATGATGATCCCCATAGTATCATAGTGAAACATTCGAAGAGTGAGGAAAGTAATTTAAGGACTGACAAGCTTTGGGATGGATGGAGACTATTTATGTTGACCTAAAATGAACAAATAACTCATTGCACAATCTGAAAACACAAGTGAGTTTCTATGTTTGATCTGTGTCCAAGTCTTCTGCTGATGACATGGATGGTCCATTGTGTATTGACAGTCATGCGTAAGCTTAAACATTTATGTAGGCTCATAATTAATATGATCCAGCCTTCTTCTGATAGAACTTGCTTGATGTTTTTATTCCTGCTCTTTACAGAAGTGCGAGACCTATTCCTGCAGTAGACCTCCCTTTTAAAGGCAGTGCTCCTCTCACTCTGCTGAAGCACCTATGTGCAACATGCCTACAGGAGCTAGCTATTTGTTTTTGGAGCTGGTGGCTGTGTATGTGTATGCCCAGGAAAAAGGCATCTTTGAGAGCATTTGAATTTTAGAAGGAATGGCAAAACTAGTGATATGCATCCTGTTCAACATTGAAAGCAAAGATGCACCTATTACATTGTAGCCTATTTAAAATTGTTAGGACTTTTTCTTTTCAACAGTCTTAGTTGCCATTCAACAATGCAGAAGTTTTAAGCATGACTCATTTTAATGTGAACACCAAAGAAACCAATAGAGCTAGCACCACAGGGGTGAAGGTGATTACTAGCTGGAAAAGAAAGGAATGGTAACAGGTAGCAGCCAAATGCAAAACAACTGGGTTTGGCCTGCAGCGATTTGGCAAGGGCAAGTTTAAAAGGCGGTCCGGAAAAGACTCCCTGCTAAATAGTTGCAGTAACAAGACAATCCTGAGCATGGCCAAGGGGAAGATCTGCACCGATAATCCTATCCGTTTGTGGGTTTCTGTGTCATACAATTCCTGAAGAATAAATCCCTCGATATGCCAGAGATGTTTATCACTGATACATCTCATAAAGTTCATAGCACTGCTTCTCAAAATTATTTGTGGGAGAACAGACTCAAAATACAGCTTTTCACTTAAGCAGCTTGAGAACAAAAAGGTGTCTGCAGTGTATTGCAAATCTTTGGTTACTCAAAACCAATCCTCTCTATGTTTATTTAATTTCTTGGGTTTAAATCAGTACAGCTCTGCCAACAAGAGACATATTGATGAGTTATTTTGTAAAGAGAAGACTCAGTCTTGCCTGTCTTCTTCAAGGAGATATTAGACTACAAATGGATTACGAAGCATTACTTAAGTCATTACTAACTGCGGCCTCACAAAAGAGGAACAATAAAATCTCAGATTCCCTGTGTGGATTTGAACTGTGCAATCACAGAAGCTCTTCATGGTGGAGTTGCACAGAAGACAAAAAAAAAAAAGCAGTATGGGTGATGTCACTTGAAAACAGAATGATCAATTAGAAAGGTTTTGCTGAGATGATACATACTCATGTTCATAGTTATAGGGCTCATTGCACTCCATTTTAAAGTATTTAATGCTGTCTTATAACCTAAGCTGGATAGAAATCTGTACCCAAGCTTCTAGGTTTAAAAATAAAACCACAAGCCAAACATTTAAATTCAATTTCTTCAAAAAAGAAGACTTCATTCATGTTTGAAAGCTGCTAAACAAAAAAATAAAAAAGCAAAAATCACTTTTCTATTCCAAAATAAATGATTCTTCACCTTTAAATACAGAGCTCCTCAGCTTTAGTTATCTGTAGGATGAGCATTATTCATCTGAGCTCATGCACTAGAATATTTATAACTAAGAGCAGGAGAAGTGAAAGACATTGGACATTGAGAAAAATTTTCTTCCTCGGTGCTGGGAGGAATCCAGCTGCTTCTGTTCATTAGTGAAGGTTGCGCAGCAGTGCTCTGCAGTGAGTGATGCCATAGCAGCTTGACAGTTGGTTTTGTATGAGGTATTAAGGCCAATCCTGGAAAACCAGCGTTCATTGCAATGCCAGTCAAACAGTTGGAGAAACTGATCCCAATGCAGAAGAGGAAAATGGCCTTTTGAAGCACTTTTGCTTCTGAGACAGCTCAAAACAGAAAAAAATATCCATTGTGAATGAACAGTGTTACCATATCAAAACCCTTGCTCATATGTCCAAAGACTGTGCACCTTTGAAAATTAGTTGTGCCCCAGTGCTGCCGATACACAGCATCCATCTGCAGCTGATGGCCATCCTAATGGGAGCAGGGGAGGAACAGTGGCAAACAGTGGCCAATGTATTTTCAAAACTGAACCAAAAAAATAAGAGAAATGTGTTCATCCTCAAGACCTTCATATATACTTAATAACATGATCCTACTTTGGGGAGGGTTTGTTTATTTTTTCACCTTAAAGAAATAACATAGCCTGATGAAAAGAATAAACTGTTTGAAAAATGGACGTCAGCTGAATCTCAAAGCTGTTGAACAGAAAAATCCAGTCCCTGATAACTAATAATAATGCTATTACTACTACTACTAATAATAATATATGTAGAAGACTCATGAGCAGTAGTCCCTGAAGCAGTGGTACCAGCAGGTACACTGTGTGTTCTCTCACAGGTCACAAACTGCCTGTGGCAATGGTCACTTTTTTGATACGTACTGTTATAGTGGTATGAAATGAAGGCTTTAGTAATAACACCAGCAGTATGGATAACAATGAACCCAGCAAAAAATAAAGTTACCATTTTTCAATCCAGTTATCCTTGGCATTAAAGGCAATAATCCCTATCAATGATGGCTATGTCGTTTTCAGGAAAGACAGGTCATCAAGGCGAGATGGTGGAGTTGCTCTTTACGTAAGGGAGCAACGGAAATGTCTTCAGTTGTGTCCAGGGGTGGATGAGGGGCAAGTTGAGGGCTTGTGGGTATGAATCAAGGGACAGGCTGGCATGGGTGATACAGTTGTGGGTGTCTATTACAGGCCACCTGATCAGGATCAGGAAGTTAACAAGGCCTTTTACAGGCACCTAACAGCAGCCTTGCAGTCACAGGCCCTGGTTCTCATGGGGGATTTTTAACTATCCAGATATTTGCTGGAAGGGCTATTCAACCAGCCAGCCACAGTCCAGGAGGTTCCTCCCGTGCATTGATGATAACTTCCTGATGCAAATGGTGGAGGAGCCAACTAGGAGGGGAGCAATGCCGGACCTTATCCTCACCAGCAAGGAGGGTCTGGTTGAAGCAGTGGAGGTTGAGGGCAGCCTTGGCCTTAGTGATCATGAGATGGTGGAGTTCAAGATCTTGTCTCTCAGGAACACGATATCAAGCAGGAGTACAGCCCTGGATTTCAGGAAGGCCAACTTTGGCCTTTTCAAGCAATTGCTGGTTGAAATCTCATGTGACAGGGTACTAGAGGGCAGAGGGTCCCATTATAGCTGGTTGACATTTAAGGGCCAGTTCTTCCAAGCTCAAGATCAGTGCATCCCAGCAAGCAGGAAATCGAGAAAGGGAGACAGGAGACCTGCATGGTTAAGTAAGGAACTGCTGAGCAAACTTAAGTGGAAGAAGGGAGTCTACAGATCATGGAAGAAGGGGCTGGCCACCTGGGAGGAGTATAGAGCTGTTGTCAGAGGGTGTAGGGAGGTAACTGGGAAGGCTAAGGCCTTGTTGGAACTCAACCTTGCAAGGGAGGTCAAGGATAACAAAAAGAGCTTCTTCAAATATATTGCAGGAAAAGCTAAGTTTAGAGGCAATGTAGGCCCTCTGCTGAATGAGGCAGGTGTCCTGGTGACAGAAGACACAAAGAAGGCAGAGTTACTAAATGCCTTCTTTGTCTGTACTGCTGGAAACTGTCCTCGGGAGCCCCTGACACCTGAGGCACCAGAGGATAGCATGACAAAGGAGTCTTCCCTGGTTGATGAGGACTGGGTTAAAGAACAGTTGAGAAATCTGGACATCCATAAGTCCATGGGTCCTGATGGCATGCACCCACGGGTGCTGAGGGAGCTGGCACAGGTCATTGCCAGACCACTCTCCACCATCTTCAGTAAGTTATGGCAGACAGGAGAGGTGCCTGGGGACTGGAGAAGGGCAAACATCACTCCAGTCTTCAAAATGGGTAAGAAGGAGGACCCAGGCAACTGTAGACCGGTCAGCGTCACCTCCATCCCTGGAAAGATAATGGAGCAACTTATCCTTGGTACTATCCTTAGGCATATCAAGGACAAGGGGGTCATTAAAAGCAGCCAACATGTTTTTACCAAGGGGAGGTCATGTTTGACCAACCTGATAGACTTTTATGAGGACATAACCAGGTGGATAGATGATGGTAGAGCAGTGGATGTGGTTTATCTTGATTTCAGTAAAGCATTTGACACTGTCTCCCACAGCATCCTTCTCGCTAAACCAAGGCAGTGTGTTCTGGATGATCAGGTAGTGAGGTGGATTGGGAACTGGTTGAAGAAAAGAAGCCAGAGAGCTGTGGTCAATGGGATGGAGTCTAATTGGAGGCCTGTAACTAGTGGGGTCCTACAGGGGTTGGTGCTGGGACCAGTTCTGTTCAACATATTTATCAATGACCTGGATGAGGGCACAGAGTGCACTGTCAGCAAGTTTGCTGATGACACCAAACTGGGTGTCATACCAGAAGGCTGTGCTGCCATTCAGTGAGACCTGGACAGGCTGGAGGGTTGGACAGGAAGAAATTTAATGAAATTCAACAAGGGCAAGTGTAGAGTCTTGCACCTGGGAAAGAACAACCCCAGGCACCAGTATAGGTTGGGGACTGACCTGTTGGAAGGCAGCGAAGGGGAAAAGGATCTGGGGGTCCTAGTTGATGGGAGGCTGACCATGAGCCAGCAATGTGCTCTTGTGGCCAAGAGGACCAATGCCATTCTGGGGGGTATTAAAAGGGGTGTGGCTAGTAGGTCAAGAGAGGTTCTCCTGACCCTCTACTCTGCCCTTGTAAGGCTGCACCTGGAGTACTGTGTCCAGTTCTGGGCCTCCCAGTTCAAGAGGGACATAGAATGCTTGAGAGAGTCCAGCACAGAGCCACAAAAATGATTAAAGGAGTAGAGCATCTCTCTTAATGAGGAAAGACTGAGGGAGATGGGGCTCTTTAGCTTGGAGAAAAGGAGACTGAGGGGTGATATCGTCAATGTTTATAAATATATAAAGGATGAGCGCCAGGAGGATGGAGCCAGGCTCTTCTCGGTGATGCCTGATGATAGGACAAGGGGCAATGGGTGGAAGCTGAGGCATAGGAAGTTTCATGCAAACATGAGAAGGAATTTTTTCACTGTGAGGGTGACAGAGCACTGGAACAGGCTGCCCAGCGGGGTTGTGGAGTCTCCCTCTCTGGAGATATCCAAAACCCACCTGGACACGTTCCTGTGTGATCTGGTCTAGGTGATCCTGCTCTGGGAGGGGGGGTTGGACTAGATGATCTTTCGAGGTCCCTTACATCCCCTGACATTCTGTGATTCTGTGATTCTATCAGCCTGGGTTTATTTTGTGGTCAGCCATCAATGACAGTATTAAGTAACATTAGGTATTATTAATCGCATTACACAGTGATGAAATGTCGCTTCTTCTCACATTAACTGAGAGAAAGCACTTGATAGGGTGTTTTGGGACACTTCATTTCACCAAAGGTGAAATGCTGTAGGACCCCAGGGGCATTTCGCTTCCTGAATGGCCCCAGCAGAGCCTCTCATGGAAGAATGATGTGAAGGTGGCCTTTGTCAGCCCTTATACTGACTCCCTCCACCAGTACTTGCAGAAGCTGATGGAGGTTCTTCAGCAAGCCATAACAAAAAATGTGAAACTTGCTGTTTTGGCACTGTTTCTGTGCATCTCTACTCATCCCACAGGCCAGGAAGCCAGGCAGGCAGGAACAGTGCTCTGGTCCAGCTCAGCAGAAGCATCAATGGGACAAGAACCAGACCTGACCTTCAGTACAGAAGTATTTTTGAAGGTCAAGATAGTTATTTGGATCCAGAAACAAACAAGAGTACTGGATGTCAACCACTCAGCAATGCCCACTTCACATAGCTGCAAATGCCATCAGTCTTCTTCCTCCCATGCAGCCCTTAGCAAAACCCACTCCTGATAACAATAACCTGACTAGCAAGATGTTCTTGAATGATTTCCCTACTTTCAATAGCCTCTTGAGGCTTTCAAATACCTGAGAGGATCTTGACCATTAAATTACCCTTGTAACACTCACTCTTCCTCACCTTGAGACCTATAAAAATTACACGTTTTCTTTTTTTCTACTGGGCTGCTTCTGACACATAAAAACCCCCATATTCTTGCATTAAAACCAAAAGCTAGGGTAAATACACAGTGATGCTGTAAACCAGAGAACTAAAAATCAGCCTGCTAAAGCTGCAGAGAAATACAACATAGGAGCTAATGTTCTCCTTATCTGGAAATGTCAGCTCTTGATAGGAATCATTTGAGGCACTTGAAGCTGGTTCCATTTTACAGAAACTCAAATTAGCAACCCAGAGAGCACAACTCTGAAGCAAATGGCTGCTTGCCTTCCAAGCTCTCCAACATAATTTGTGGAGAAGATGCTTTGCTCCCTCAGGAGGTCAGACAGCATATTTTCCAAGGAAACTCTAGAAATATGGAAAAAAAATATCAGTGAAATCCTTTGGCAGTGCCAGTACTTTAACTGCATTCTTGCAGATGTAGGCTATTGGTTTTTCTCCAGAGAGGAAAGCATTTAATCTAAAGATCAGCCCTTCAAAAACTGAAGACTTTCCTATGCTGTAAGAGAACTTGATCTGAGTGAATTCCAAATTTAATTTCAAATCATCTACATCGAATTAAGCTAGGAATTGCCTAGATACGATTAATAAAAAGTGATATTTAACAAAAAGGAACAATTTCCAAGAAGAAACATTGACTATATTCCTTTTCCTTATGATTTCTTAGCTCTAAACACTTATTGGTGTCTGTACTACCTATGACACTTTGTATTTAAGATTTTAATATTCTGCTTAAGAAAACATAATGCAATGCTTTAACTTATGTCAATTTTACTGCTAACCCTCAATTTTGGGGAAGAAAGGAAATTAAGCAACCTTTCACATACTGTAAATGGTATAATCCATCATCCTACTCATACATTGTTTATGTGATTGCTATCATGCATGCTGATTTAGGACACTGATCCATCATTTCCTGTGTTCCAGGTTGGCAAGTGGCTCTGTGTTAACTCTTTCCTTGTGTGTCCTGGGAACGTGTTCATCAGGCCCAACTCCCTGACACTCACTGAAAAGCTCAGAGCACAGTCTTTCTGAACAAAAGAGATATCTTAAATCTATGGACTGTCTGAACAAAGCTTGCATGAAAGCATGAAAAGCAACTCTCAAATTATGAAAAAAAAAGTAAAAAATGCTGAATTATATGAAGTGTTGAGCAAATATGCCCAGAATATCCTGAGACTTCAGTCTGTCATCAGATAACTGGGAATTATAGTTACATTTCAGGAGATGTGGCATATGATTCAATTTGTTTATGTCTCAGGTGTGGCACTTAGAACTTTAAATCATAGTCTGAAAACTTTGTAAATATTTTAAGACTGAACCTGCCCCTTCTGTATGAAAGAGGTTTAGATCCTCAGGTGCCACAAGACTTTTAACTGATGAATGTCTGTAATTAAGCATATTACATCAAATATAGTTGTATTTTTAGGCCTGCTTTTTGGTATAATGTTTGATATTTTTAGACACTAACAGGTCTGAAAGCCTCCCCAGAGACCAGGACCTCTGACTGGCGAAGGACTGGCTGCTGTGTAGGTGCTTGGCTACAAGCTCAGGACACAGACAGCCTGGGCCACAGGTCACTGGAGGCTGGAGAAGTATCCCATGGAGTTATGACTGTGTATGTTCCTTTTGAGGTACACTTCCCCCATAGATGGGACACATAAATTTTATGTGTACTACTAAATTCATCTCTCTACAGTTATCACTGGAGCTGCTATTGTTTTTCTTGGGGGTGTCACTGGCTTCCTTTCCCTGCCAAGGACTTTCCTCTTACAGAGGGATGAGGGCAGTCTCTTTCCACAGCTCCAACACAGAAAATAATGGTGGAGACTGACCCTGCCTCTAATTCATGCCACTGTCTTGTTTTGGAGAAAAGCTCCCTGGTGCTCTGTCCCTACCAGACTTTAAATCTGCTGATGCTTTTTTGAGATCAGCTGTATAAACTCAGTTTTCACATGGCTTTGGTAGCATCAGAGGGAGAGATGAGCAGTTGTAATGATACCACACTGGTGTGGCCGAGCATGTTGTGTGCCCTTCCCCAGCACACAGGGCTGGGAGCATCAGGGATGCAGCAGGGGTGGGGACTGGCCTCATGTAAAATATATAACCATAAAGAGGTAGGACTATGGCAGAGGAAAATTATTTCAGGAGACTGTTTCAGTCAGCTATGTTGATGGTATTCACAGAGATGAAAGCTCCCACCAGTGGTCATGGGTGCCTAAAGATAATCTGGGTAATTTTAATTAAAACATATGCATATTCTATAAAGTCTTTTTTCCACAAAAATTAAACTCAGGTAAACTCAGTGGCTATCAGGCACGACTGTCTTCATATAGAGGACATTGCTTTTGTATGTATCTAATAGGAGCTTGTTTTTTGAGATAAGTCCGACTTGATTAATTTCTTTCATCTGTGGAAAAGGTAATTTCTAAGTCACTCTTATTTCAGTAATGCATCAGATTTCAACATCCTCAGTATCTCATAATGTTGCTCTTATGGAAATACTGCACAGAAAATGTTAGGCAAATTAGTTAATCTTATCTATCTGCATTTGGCATAGGTCTTTGTTTGAAGTAATTCCTAAAACACTACAGTTTTATAATATAAGTGATCAGGTCTAGCTAACCAGCATGGTTATAAAATTAAAAGGCAGTAATGACCTCCTAAAGCAAATCAGTAACACAAAGTAATGAGCAGTAGTATGAAGCAGATTAAGGGTTTTTTTTGTTAGGGTAGGAGATAATTTTATGGAGAGCAAAAGTCTGACGGAGCAGGGGCAGGAGCAGGACTGAGGGTACCACAGCAGCAGTTCTGGGGACAGCAGATGTGATTCCCAACTCTCAGCCACCACCACACTCTGTGGTGAAGGCTTGCTGACAAAAGACTGTAATCAGGTTTCCTAACAGATTAAAGGCTGCTGAACCCCCCTTCAGTAATGTCCTCAGTGTTTGAAGAAGAGAGGAAGACTCATCAAAGGGGGAGAATAAAGATTTACTAGGATGAAAATATGCTGGATTGTGGGGTCTTGGTATATTTATGGGATTATTTTGTGATCAAAGCCCTGTATCTTTTACCTCTTTTTCCTGGTGTGCTGATAAGAAATGTCTTGGTGCACATGTGAGAGCTGAAGGCCAGCACTTCAGGAGATTTTGAAGGAGGAATCCCTAAAAACACTGAGCCAGTCCATTTGATAGTGAGGGGAATCTCAGTCCCAGGTGCTACCTTTCGTTGACCTGTCGCTTCATATTTTGAGAGAAGCTCATGAAGGCAGTTGACTATGAGACCATTGTCACTGAGGGAATGGGTGTGTGAGAACATACTTGTGACAACGATACATCCCAGTGAGACAACCTACCCACCGTCTGCACTTTGGATGTGAAAAAAATTGCCTGTTCCCGGTGCTGGCTTTTTCAGCGGTAAGTGCTGACTTACAGTGTTTCCTTTTAGCAAAACTGATATCCTAAAGGTTTCTATTTCCAAGTACAGCACTGGAAATTACTCTCTAAACAACGAGACTTTGTGTTGTCACTCTCTTTTCAGCAGATTTGAGAAATTGTTATTCCACACCAGCCAGAATTGCTGTTCTTCTTCAGAAGAAGAAATTTGTCACTGGTAGCTATAAAATGACAGCCAGGGATCCCTTCTGAATGCATTTGAATAGTACTGCTTAGACATTTAACAAGACATTTAAGACAGAAAGACTATTGCCTGGACCATTTACATTTGTCTCAGGGAAGTTACATGAGGCTCCAAGATACTTCATCTGAAAGACTTTGAGTATTGTAGTCAGAACCATAAGGGTCGGAGAACAAAAGTGTCAGTCTTTGCCAGCCAATGACTAGTCTCACTTTAACAATTCATCTATCTGGCAACCTTTCAACTGACAGTTTTTAGCAACTGTTTTATGTAAGCTCAAATCCAAACCATCAGATAACCGCTGTACTCCTAGTCGGGCAATTCTAACCCTGCCATCTATCTCTAATATAATTTATATTTTTTTGGTTACTTGTCATTCCTTGAAAACTGCAATGGAGCTGATGTAGAAATTACTTCTAATTTTACTGACACTTTCTGAATTTGACATTTGGAAGCAGGATACTCTCAGCACAAAAACTAGCTCAGATGGTAGTTCAGGCTGTGACGAGAAGAAACTGCTATGTATCTGCTAGAACTGACTTGCACCTAATTTCAGGCTACAGATAGGTTTTTTTTGCTTGTGTTTTGTGTGACCATTCAGGTGATTCAAGGAGAAATAAATGAACGCCTAGAAATCCTGAATTACCCAGTACTTCTATTACATATTGTTCTCCATTCACCATTCAACTGTTAAATGTCTCATCATCCACTCAGAGAGCAAAAACAATACCTCATGCCTAATGACACTCATAAACTGCAGGTTAATGAATTATTGCCATAAGCAGTTTGTTAGCCACATGGATTCTGTGCTTCCCCATTTATAAATATCTTGTATTAATACAGATTACATCACAGGCTTTGAAAGGATTTGCCAAACACAAGAGGCAACTGTTGGCTCAATAGACACTTCTTTGACTGACTCAGAAGAAAATGCTGAAAGATATCTTCTTTTCAGTCTTACTTCAGTACATTTAATTTTTGAAGAAGGTACCTACAGGCAAGTCAGAACAACAAGGCCCTTAGATCTGGGTCATAGGTATACAATTTTCATTTTGTGTCTAGGCTATTAGGTCTCAGGCCTTGGTCTCTCAAGTGAATATGAGATGAGGTCCCCTCAGCACTGATTGTCACTGATTTGGTATTTTGCACCTCTTCATTGTTGGCTGAATTCAAATCAACGGTCTTGAATAGCTGTTCCAGAGTAGCCCTTTCCTGACCCAGTCCTATATGTGCTAGCCAGACATCAAAAAATAGGCATTTCTTTTCCACATGAGCCACCTTGTGGGCCCTCTTCCTATAGCAAAAATGTTACTTTCAAGAGAAAAGATGTCATTCACAGTGTACATTTCAGAAAACAGTAATGGAAACTGAAGAAGACGTCAGACCTGTGGGACTTGACCCATCACTGCTTGATCAACAGACACTTCAATGACATCTTTGAAATGAATTAACTTGTTTTGATGTAGTTCCTAAAAGACCAACATCCTCCACACACACAAAAAAAAATCAAAATTGAACACCTGGGCAGTCTCAGCAGACATAGAAATGGATGACATAGGAACAGGTACAGAATTGCTTACTCTAAAATACATTCAGTGAAGTTCACACACAGATTTACTTGACACTGCTCTTATAGCAGGAAGAAGGGTGCTATCCTCCTTATTATTATACAAAATATCTTGAATGGCGCCCCCAGGGTCAATAGTGCCACAGAAACTTAAGCCAGTGAAAATGCAGTAGATCCCTGTGAGATGGTTTACATAGAATCAGAGAATGATTTGGGTGGAAAGGGGCCTTTAAAGATCACCTAGTCGATTGGACTGTCGATTGCTGTGAGCAGGGATGTCTGTCACTAGATCAAGTTGCTCAAAGACCTGTCCAGCCTGACCTTGAAGACTTCCAATGATGGGACTTCCACCACTTCTTTTGTAAGGAATTAAGTGAAAAGAAGAGTTAATCAGAGGAGGATTTCTGTGCCCTTCACAGCCAGCCATCTGAGTCTTTGTCATATTTTTTCACAAACAAAGAGCATTCGGATGCTTCTAGATTCCTTCCTTCTTTACTTGAATCACACGTGACAAAACTAGGATGAACAACAACATCAGCCTCTGGAAGATAACATGGTGTGCTCCTCTCTGGGCACAAAGCCTCTCTAATCTGGTAATACCACATCTCTGGCTCCTCTGGGAAGGAAAATGCAGGAAAGACACTTCTTGGTGATGATTTCCCACATGTAAGTAGTAGACTGCTGTTCCTAGGACTTCTTCCTAGGAACAGAGGCCTAACAGCAGCTGTGATGCTCCAGAGGTGAGGGAGATGCTCAGAGCTCATGAACATGAGCAGAGAGAATTTGACTGCACAGTTGAAGATGAGGCTGCATAAAAATACTTCTGCTGTGCTGTTTCTGAAGCACACCAAGCCCCAGCTTTGGCAGGCAGTGAGGGGTGGGAGCTGCAAAGGTTGACTTATTAAGTTTTCAGATGGTCTGTGAAGCAGACAAGAGGGGAGATCTGAGCAATGCTAGTTGCAGCAGTGAGCGTGACGGCAGCAGTGCCACTCAGCCATTGCCACCTCCAGACAGCCATTCAGTATGTTCAGTGATGAGAATGATCAAAGTGGTCACAATAACCCCATGCCAAGGAACATGGGGTTAACACTTGGCTCGGTGCACTCGGGTAGCATGTTCAGCATTTGGCAAGTTTCCAGGAGGAATTTATCAACATGAAAACAAACAACTGTCATGTCTTCTGTTTATTTTGCATTTCTCGATGTCACTGCACAGATTTCTCAACTCCACCAGCTCTGCAGCAGAGATAAATGTTCGGTGCAACTGGTCGTTTCCTTCTTTCCTTCCTACCCTTCATTTTTCCTCTCCAGCCCAGAAGGGTCTGAGCAGGTGTAGCACAAACCACCTTGAGAGCACTGCCTTCATGATCCTCACAGGGCTTGTAGAAGGCCTGGCACAGGTTAGATGCCAATTCCCAGAACCTCTAGCTTCAAAACCTATTTACATGAAGGTACACCATCACATGAAATTTTATTTCTGTATCAGAATGAGAATTTCTTTCTCTCTCTCTCTTTTTCCCACCCCCCAGATTAAAAGTAAAACAAAAAGTGATTTATCTGCTCTGGGCTGCGCTTTGGGTTTCTGGGCTTCTCCCTCAGCAGCTGCTGATAGTACTAAGTTCTGAAATAGGAACACCACTACTTTAGCTGTTGAGTTACCAGCACAATGACTAGCTCTGTGTTGGCTGCACAACACACACAGAAAACACACAGGTTAATTTTAAAAGGCTTCTTTACAAGGCTGAAGCTTTGCTTTATATTGAAGTAAATCTGAAATAGCATCTTTGCCTGCCTGGCACTGGCTGCCTGCCCATAGCTAAGGGCAGGCTTTGCTCCATACCCTGAAAATATCTGGATTTCAAATTAATTTACGCCTTTATTAAAGAAACAAAAGCCCACAAATATTCCAGGCCAAGCTTGAGATGATTGCCCAGTGAGACAATAAGCTGTAAGTGATCTAACCTCATTGTATCACTAAATTATTATGTTCCCAAACAATACCGTATTGTGGAAACAAAAAACACTATCTATAGACTTCTGTTAGCAATCAGCTAGCATCACAGGAATAAAGTTATTTAACTCTCAGAAGCACACACAACAATATCACTGGGTATGGGGTGGAAATGGACAGCCAGACCTTAATGTTTAATTAATTATAAATTGCTATCAAGTTATAAATGACCAGAATGAAGCAATGTGTAAATGAGAGCATATGATGGTTGCAAGCATCTTTATTTCCCAAAACCTAAAAGAGGCATCTTAGAAAGACCATGGCAAGTCAAAGGAAGTACACAAGGCTGAACAATTACAACTGCTTGGTGTTTTTAAAAGCAGTTCTTGATTTCTCGCTGATGTTTCCAGTTAAAATAAATAGGCTCTGTGCACTTATGGCACATAGTCTGTGTTCTGAAGGCTTGGACCCCAGCTTTTAAAATTAATTAAATTACATCTTAAAGTCCTACTGTATCAAGCTGGCTTTGGTTCTCAGATGTACGTATTTAATTTGTTCTTCTGTCTTTATTTTTGCATAAACACTATTTGGCTTCCCACCCTCCCTCTGCTCTCGGGGGTGGGCAGCACCAACGGACTTTGCGCTTGTAATTCCGGATTTGTGGGGAAGGAGTGAGAATAACGTGTCTCTAGAGACGCCGGGGTGCAGAGGTATCTGGATTAACACGTAGCTGCACCTATATACAGGTACGGTGTCGGTATTCACGCGCAGCGCACACGCACGCGCAGGCACAGGCGCACAGCCGTGCTAACGGCAGCCATTAGAAGGAGCAGTACAGGAGGTGCAGCACCCGCTACACCGGGGCCCGGTCGGCGGGCGGGGCCGCGCAGAAGAGCCACCGGCGCCGCGCCGGCGGCTACGCGGTCGCGGAGCGCCCCCTGCCGCTCGCCCGCTTCCCTGCGCGCTCCCTGCCGCCCTCCCGCCCGCCTGCGCGCCCCCTGCCGATCGCCCGCCGCCCTGCGCGCCCCCTGC